>CM069911.1:79218008-79635508 GCA_036172215.1 Camellia granthamiana | reverse complement strand
TAATTTGCAATTTTTTCTACAATCTTTCCTTCGCCCTAGTGAGTAATGTAACAGTGATGTCTTACATTATTAATGATAAGTGATATCATTATTTACTAATAAATAAATTACCTCATTTTACTGTTTAATTCAACACAATTTAATACGTAAGAAGGTTTCTTATATGCTCATGTTAATTTATTACTTTCTAAAAAAAAAAAATATTAATAAAGAGCTAATTTCAAGGGTAAATTGTTTATAAGTCCTATTTGGAAAACTTATAAAAGATATGTTCCTATGAAAAAACCTGGGTGATTCTACTTACACCACTCTTTTACCTCCTTACACCCTCCATCTCACTAGACCACTAAAAATAAATATAACTCTCATTACACCCCTATTATATTATCCATATTAACCCTAAATTAACCCTTTCATCTCTTTACACCACTTGACTTTTGGAGGGAAAAGAGAGAAGCAATAGCAAGGAAGACGACGGATCCGACGCAGAGAAGGCAAGTGTTTCGAACGGTGGGAGGGATTTGAACGGCGTTGTGGTTTGTGTTTCCGGCTTGGACGATTAAACACATTCTTCTCATTCACTCAAGGTAAGTGAAAAACTCTTCTTTCTCTCTCTATATTGACAGACATATATATGTATCTATATATGTATCTCTATCATCTATATCATAATTTTTTTTGAATAAACAAAGAATAACACATTCCCAACACATTTTTGGTGGTTTTTATCTTCTAATTTAATTGGGTTTGTAATTTTTGGTGCTAATTTTGAATGTTGAAGTTAAAATTTTGGTCCTCTATTTTGTCAGATTTTTGTTCTCTGTTTTGATGTTCTAATTTTGAATTTTGAATGTTGAAGTTAAAATTTTGGTCCTCTGTTTTGATCTTCTATGTTGTAATTTAGCAACTTCAATTAGTTCTTGGCTCTTACTTGAATAAAGTATTTCTACTCTTGTTGAGAAATTGTGGCTTAGAAAAAGAAACATGAAATCTTTTCCTTTATTTTATTAAAAATTTAATGCTAAAACAAGTAGTGAAACAAATCAAGTGTACATTTATTTTATTATATACATTAATATATATGACATGCACATAGGAGAGAAGGAAGCACCAACAGATTAGTTCGTGATCTTATCATATTCTTTTCCCTATACATTCCTTTATATCCCCTAGTCAATTATTTTTCAATTACCTTTCATGTGAACTAGATGTGAGCACCATGTGCATGTTCCTCATCTCATAGTACTTCTTGTCATCTACTTGTTTCCAATTTGATCTCTTGTGCCGATCATGCTTAGAAATAAATACTTTTATTCTCTTTTTGTATATTGGCACATTAAAACGATTTAAGAAGAGAAATTAAAATTGTTCCGTAACAAAACAATTATGAAACAAACCTGGGTATTTGCTTAACAGAATAGATTTCTCTCATATTGCCAAGTGGTTATTTGCTTAACAAAATATATTTCTCATATTGCCAAGTCAAAACTATATAAAGAAAAGAAACACAAATAGGTTTTTGGTTATAATACAACATAATAGATGTATGAATACGACATACCACATTATTTGGCACATTGAACTCGATTTTTCTTTTCTTATTATTCTTTTCTTCGTTCCATTATTTCTCTGAGTGGGCTCCAAGGCCAACAATGCAGCAAGGTTTGGGAAATCATTTAAATCCATGAGCATTTTGTAATCATCTGCTTTTGATACATGTCCATTACTCACTTTGTGATCTGCAGATTGAATATCAGCATTATCACCTTTTACCTCTTCTTCGTTGTTGCTGTTGTTTTGCTTCTTCCCTTTTCTTAGTTCTGTTGTGTCCTCTTGATTTATTTCACAGCTCTGACCATTTTTAATGCCCCTATTCTCTTTACTGTCTGGTAGAGTCACAAGCTATTGAAGATTTGGTGCCTCAGTTGTCGCCACTTGCTTAGGTTTTTGATGGTGTTGCTCTTATTAGAACATTCAATAAATTAACCATAAGATCCATACTAGGCTCGAGCACCACATAAATAAGTATACAATTATATACATCTTTTATGAATAGAAGAAGTATGGATAAGGTAAATTCTATTTAATAAGAATTTTCTTCTTTGTATTTGATATCAACCTAATGGGAGCAATGATCTTCTTGTCCCCATTTGATGACTGTCATCTTTGTTTGCCGATTAATGAATGAAAGAAAGATCATTAGGTACTCAAAATGAAGGCCTCAACATCAAATAAAATGCAAAGATCTAACAATTGGTTTTATATAACTTGAACCATGAAGAAGTTATCTTGTCAATAACAATCAAGCATGAAGAGACCCCCAAGATAGCAAGTCATGTGGAAAATCATGTCAAAAAAATCAGCTACAATCACCAAATCATGTCGTTGGAGCATAACACAAATGACATAAACATTAGAAGTGTCGGAGCGGAGGGGACATTGTTTCATCAACCAACATGGAAATCACCTAAAGCATAGTCAATCACATTGGACCAGAATCTTGTATGAGAATAATGGTGCATTAACTTCTTCAAAATTGATTTTTTTTTTTTTTTGTTTAATTCTCTGTTCTAAGAGACCAAAATGAAAGGGACGAGGTTTTCCGTGAGGAATATACCACGACCTAATAGAAGCTGGTGATTTCATGATAGCTCATGTATATTTTTTTTACTCTACGGAGTTGCAAGGACCCTTGTAAAAACAAGAGAATCATTGTTGATTAGCTAGTATATGCGAAGTCACCATTACGACATACTATTATCTAGTTATTGATGTTTTCATTTCAGTAAGCAACATATAAAAACATGTATTGTTAATAGTTGAACAAAACTATCATACATAGTATGATTGGGGTTCCTCGTTCAAAGCATATGTTCCATGAAGTGGCTAGTGTGCTCCCTCTCCTTGCTCAAACCTTGCTTTACGTCACACTAGTGACTCCTGAAAGCAACCCACACTGGCTTCTGCTTGGCCTAGCCTATTATGTGTGTCTAGTGGGGTGGTTCATGTATCACCCAATCAGGCATAGTACAGTTGGGGTTCAAAAAAACATAATGATAAATGATAAATGTATCTCCAGTTGCATGCCAATAAAAATGAAATGTATCTCCAATTGTACTGAAAGATCATTAGTCCCAACTTATTTTTCCCCCTCTAAAACTTTGTAAATTCAATTCTTACAATTTGCTTAATAGAAGTATGGTACTGCTATACTATTATTTGCCCACATTGCCTAAGTTCCTTAATAGAAGTATGGTACTGCAAATTGAACGCTCTTTTCAAATTATCTGAATATTATTACACAAGTATGTCAATTTTCTTATGAGCTGTAACATCCAAAGGCAAGGTATCCCAAGAAGATTAGATTGTGAGCTTTAAGATACATTACAATGTTAACATTTAAAAATTAAAAATAAACAAGAAAAACTAGAAACTTGAAATAGAACAATGTAGGCACATTAAAATTATCAAATGCATACTTGCATTATAATTTGAATTTTTTCCCTTTTCTATACATTTGCACATTCAAATTTTTTTTCTTTAAATTGAATGTTATCTATGAGATTATGGTTTCTTTGCTGATATTGTTTACATCAGTCATTTAATATATTTGAGTTTTTACTGATATTGGGTTTAATGTTTTTTTTTTTTTTTTTTACACAGAAATGGTTAGTGGTGTCTCACGTAAGAGACCAACGGCATCTAACAGAAGACGTGCTAGGGAAACAGAACCTGAACCAGTGGAAGTGAATGTCCCTGTGGAGGAGGATGCCCATGTGGATGCCAATAATGATTATGTTGACGACGATATTGGTGTAGAGAACATCTATTTTGTATTCAATATTTATGTCAATGGAAACTTATTTTGGCAAACATATGGATTTGTTATTGTTTGTAATGCATTGTAATGGTATTACAGTGTTTTGGAGGGATATGGTACCATTTACAGTTTCACATCTATTTTGTATTCAATATTTATGTCAATGGAAACTTATTTTGGCAAACATATGGATTTGTAATTGTTTGTAATGCATTGTAATGGTATTACAGTGTTTTGGAGGGATATGGTACCATTTGCTGGAAGTAACATTGTTTTTTTAAGTGTTATGGGCCAGTTCAGCGTCATACTGCTAAACAATTTGAATTATTCTGGTGTTCAGTTGCCGGAAACAATAGATCCCTCCAGCTTTTAGTTGCTATATATTTCCAGAGCCAGTTTATCCTGAACAATGTTTTTGTTCGGTAATACAATGCTAACCAATTTGAACTACTCTAGTTCCATGTTACCGGATACAATTTTGTTTCCCAGCATTATGTTACCGTTCAATTGGATAATTTTTGTTCGCTTCCCAACAAAGCCAGTAGAGTCCACATTGAAGTGCCTATTTGGTCACACAATGCGAAACAATTTACAAAAATTCGGTACTATAACGCTGGAATAAATGGTTTTGTCTAGCCTTTTGTGGCTATACATTTACAGAGCCACATCCTCCCAAATGATGTGGTAATAATTTGTGCTGGGGCTGTTCGGTATTAAAATGCTAGTGAGTTTTAATTAATCTAGTGTTTTGTTACCGGACAAAATAGTTTTTCCCAACATTATGGTGCCATACAATTGGAAAATTTCAATTTGCTTCATAACAAAGTCAGTGGAGCCCACTGTGAAGTGTCTATTCAGTCACACAATAGTAGACAAACTACATTTGTCTGGTGTTATCTTGCTGGAAAAAATATATTTGTCTAGCCTTCTGTTGCTATACATTTACAAAGCCACTTTGTTATAAATAATAATTTGGGGCTGTTCGGTAATATAATGCTAGACTTATATTTTGTTTTCAGCACTGTGATGCCGGACTATGTTATTTTGTTCAATTTCGAAACACCGAACAAAAGTCGCACACCAACCCGGAAAATCGAAACAAAAACCTACCAAACTAAAAAAAAAAACTCACCATTTCACTTTTTTAAAGGTTTTTCACCACCATTTCTTCATCCATTGCTCTTTTTTTTTATGATCAAAACACTATGATTATCAGTTTTTCAAAAAAGATGTGGAAGAGAAAAGAAAAGTTGAGAAAGGAAAAAGAGAAGTAGGAATTGAAAGGTCAGGGGGTGTAAAGAGATAATCAAATACATTTAATTTTAGTGTTTTATCCCTTTAAGTAATTTCACATATGGATAAAATTGGAAGAAAAAAACAATCTCATATAGAGGGTGTAAGGAGGTAAAAGAGTGGTGTAAGTAGAATCACCCTTACATATATCTCAATAGGTCTTGTGATTTTCTTGTGGACAGATCTACCCCTAATCTTAATTAATTAATTAATAATTTGATTAATGATAATATCATATATGAAAAATTCAATATTACCATAGATTGTGATTATATCAATATGGTTAGAAATTTGAAATTCAAAATAATCTAATTAATGGCAATACCATATATAGGAAAGCTAATGTTATCATAGATTGTGATCATATCTATATGTTTAGAAACTTAAAATTCAAAATAACATAATTAATGGCAATACCATATAAGGGAAATCCAATATTCCCATAAATTGTGATTATATCTATATGGTTGAAAATTTGAAATTCAAATCTTAAATGTAACATGTAATATCTCAAACTCAATGTGACATTCCCAAACCCAACGTGACATTCCCATATATTTCTGAAATTCAAAATAACTTGATTAATGTCAATACTATATATGGGAAATCCAATGTTACCATAGATTGTGATCATATTTATATGGTTGAAAATTTGAAATTCAAAACATAAATGTAGCATGTAATATCCCAAACCTAATATGACATTTTCAAACCCAACGTGACATTCTTATATGCTTCTCATTCTAAACCTAACGTAAATGTGACATGTAATATCCCAAACTCACTATGACATTCCCATATGCTTCTCATCCCAAATCCAACATGGCATTCCAATAATCCACCATTGAATTATGAATAATGTAACCTTTTAAATGTAACATGTAACATGTTAAACCCAACCTATGTATTGAACCATCATCTCCAACCCAGTGTAACTTCAACATCATGCGATGGGATTCAATCCACATGTCACAGGGAATATTTTGAAGGTATTTGGTTCTAGTTATTAATTGGAGGTATTTGGTTCCATTTAAGCAATATTTTGAAAATGCACTAGAATCCCGTAATCAAGGCGAAACAAACTCGCACAGTTGTTGTCTATAGACTTGTCTTTCCTAAAAACCTTCCCAAACATGATATGATGAATGAGAAAATAAGGTATAATATGAAAACAAATTAGGGGTATAATAGTACACTAATATTATTCATTTACAATTCATAGGACCTCATGGAACACATTCCTATTTAAATAGGACTTCAAATTTTAAAAGAATATTCATAGGACTTCACATTAAATAATTCTTCCGAATAGGACTTATAAATAATTTTTTCCTAATTTCAATTTTATCTTACAAACTATCATTAATTTTTTTTTAATTTCATTCCTAAATTATTGATTTTTTTCCATTTAGCACTTAAAATTACTGATTTTTGTTCATGTGGTCTAATTAAAGAGGGTTGTACAAATCAATAATATTTAAATCTTAAATTGGAGGAAAAAAAATAATTGAGCAAATTATATCAATAGTTTTTTTTTTTCATACATTTTTAATTGGCTCGATTTTGACTATTTAGTTGAAATTTTTTGTCAATTTAAGCCGATTGATAACGCTGATTTTTCATTAAAAATAATCATTGAATTGATTGAAATTAATTCAATGAGTTAAACAAGTTCATAATTTTGCATTTAAAAACATCACACATGTTACTCATATGTGCATTCCATAAAAAATACTAACAATTCTAATCAATTGGACCAAATTAACATAAAATTCAAAATTCAAGGTCAAAATTAAGCGAATTGAAAGTGAATAGACTAAAATGACACAATGAACAAAATGCAGGGATTACCGGTGTAATTATTAAAAATAATTTTATAATTTTTGCAACTTAAATCATATAAACAAATACCCATTAAATTGATTGTAAAATCTAGTTTGTTCAAAATAATAAGAAAAGTGAGTATTTTGTTGTATAATTCATAATTTTCAAATTCTGAAACAATATTTTTTCTGTGAAATTAGTTTTCAACAATTATAATTTATATAATCGTCTCTATAATTAGACTACATTAACAAAAATTAGGAATTTAGAGAATTTATAGTGTGAGGTTGCGAGTTCAACTCCTATAGAAAATAGTTTGATACTTTTTGTGGTTATTTATTTTTTCCTCGCTATGGGAATTTTATGTAATTTGTAGTGGTTGACCTTAGTTTATTGTTTGTTAGACTTCATTAAATTTCTAGCTACTGTGGGTTAGTGGCCTGTTTGATTAAGAATTATTTTTTTTCATACTTGTAATTATTTTCTTATTAATTAAAAAATAGACAAAATTGATAATTTGATAATGAAGTAGAAAAAAATGATAATAATTTGGAGAATAAAAGTAAAATTAATCAATTAATAAATGATTATATTAGCCCCGTTGAGGAATGTACTATTTTGGTTAACTTTTTAACCTTTTACAAAATGATGTGTAAAAAAATAAAAATATAATATAATATAATATAATATTTTATTTTATTAATTATTTTGATCTAGTCTATTTTAACCCATTCTAAGCATTCCATTGTTTCTTATGATGCATTCAAAAACAATGATAGAGACCCCCAATTCTGAGGACACCCATATGTGATAACCCAACCCGTACTATGCCTCATTATGTATGTGATTATGTGTTTGATATGAATTTGCAAGTTTAAATATGGGAAATATGTGAATTTGGAAAATTATCTGTTAAAAATAGGAATATCTGTTGCAATTGAAATTTTGAACTGAAATTGAAGGCTGTAGAGGTGAGATAAACAAAAACCGACTTTATAGTTATGATTAACATGATTTTTAAAGCCTTTGGTAAGATTTTGAAAAATTATGATTCGTAATGAATAAATTAAGATTTTTTAGTTAAATTAGATATGTATAGCCACTTTTGTTCTTTATTTGTTGAGAGAGGGCTCCATAGTGTGAGTTAGAGAGAGAGAAAGAGAAGAAAGCTAGGAATTTGAAGGGAATCAAGGGGCAAACCATAGATTTGAGTTAAGGTATGGAAATTTATTTACAATCTTTGTCTCTAACTCATCTTTGCCAAGAAATCATGAAGAGATTAGGAATTTTGAGCTAGGGTTTTGAGTAGTGTAGTGACTAGGGCTAAAGGCATGAAATTGGACCTTAATCTCTACACCATTGTTTGAGTAGTTCATTTTTACGATTGATCCGTGAAACAAACCCTAGATGGTTCATACAAACAAGATTTGAGAGAAAATCATTCATGAATATATGTATTTTGAACTTGTGTATGTAAACCATGAAATTATGAAAAGATGAGACCATGCAATTGTTGTCGATGCAAGATTGATATGTTTAATATGGAATTACACTTGTATCATGCTTAGATATCATGTTTTTGAGTTGTTTTTGCATGAATTTGAGTTTGGAAATGAGTTTGGAAGGTTTGGCATTTTTGGCCATTTTCTAACTATCTGGGTGTGCCTAGACCACTCGTGCGGCCACAGGCTCCGCACGAGCGGCCCATACCTTGAACCAAAATTGGGCAGCACTGTGCACTCAAGCAGCTGTAATTTTTGCACGTGCGAAGCCAGACTGCTCGAGCGTTGGACCGGCTACACGTGCAACCAGGTAGGGGAAAAAATCCTATTTTTTGTATTAATGCTCCCAATTTCCGGAATGCATTTCCAACCTTATTTAAACCCTTTTGGGAGTGAAATCATGATTAGGAACCATTAAAAAGGGTTGTGAATCACTAAAAGAAAGTGCATATGATACGAACGAATTATTTATCAAATACGTGTGCAACATGTTTGGTATAGGTCATGTGTTGGAGGAAATGCCGCCAGATGAATCATCACTGTGAGTAATAATACCATATTTATATGTTCGTTATTGTGCACCTTGAACCATGAACGGTGATTGGTGCCGACATTGTGACTTTTTTGAAATGAGAAACCTCATTAATATTATATGACATGTGCGACGTTGGGCCTAAGGCCATTTTGTTACACATTGGGCCCGAGGTTGTTTTGATATATGATTGGGCCCGAGGCCGTTTTGATATATGATTGGGTCCGAGGCCGTTTTGTTATATATTGGGCCCGAGGCCGTTTTGAAATATGATTGGGCTCGAGGCCGTTTTGTTATATGTAAGGCTTGAGGCCGTTTTGAAAGATGATTGGGCCCAAGGCTGTTTTTTTATATGTTGGGCCCGAGGTCGTTTTGAAGTATGATTGGGCTTAAGGCCGTTTTGTTTATACGATTTTGAATATTGTGAGAATCTTATGACTATCTATTTATACTATTCTACTGTATTGTTACTCATTAAGCTTTGCTCACCTAATTTTATGTATGTACATGTAGGCAATCTGTAGCATGGAGCACACCCCTAGAGTCAGCTTCAGGAGCCATCCTTTTCGAGACCCAATCGAGTCATGTCTCCGAAATGGAGTTTTGTCTTAACTCACATCATACTTGTTCCTTACTTTGTTTTGCTAATGTGGTCTTGGGTTTGTAAACGTTATGTACAAATTTTTTTCCGATACTTATATTCTTTTTGCATGGGCATGTAAATGACGTGGATGTGTTACATTTTTCTCATATTGGTATAGCTCAATCGACTCATTCTTTTGTTGTGTACTTCCGCTTTTGGCCCCATTACTATAATTACTCTGTATGTTTGTTTGAGGCCAAAGGTAATCAAGTGATTATCGGTCAGTTATGACCCAAACTTTTAGGGGCGGGTTCGGGTCATGACAGAGTGGTATCAGAGCACTAGTTAATATCTTACACACAAGTCCATGCGAGCAATAAGAAGTCTGGGAAGAGTTTAAGTTGCATCCATAATGCATCCATAATCAAGCATGACATGAAAATGTGCATTTGTAAATGTGAATTATGTGTTTATTATTTGGGAAAGTTATAATGTGTGCTTCTCTAGATCATGGTGAGAACAAGGGCAGAGGATAGAGAGGATTCAACCTCCGCATGACTTGATAGAATGGAGACAATGATCATGGACATGGCGGAGGCCTTTAGACAACAACAACAATAACAACCACTGCCATGAATGCCTGTGCCACCACCTATAGTGCAAGACCACCAGGCCGACGACCAAACTATTGCTCTCATAAAAGAATTTAAGAAGATAAAGCCACCTTGTTCAAAGGAGGAATTGATCCATTAAAGGAGGAGGCTTTGGTGCTTGGTATCAAGAAATTATTTGAAGTCTTTCCATACACGGAGGCACAAAAAGTCTTGCTAGCTGCTTTTACACTAGAGGATGAGGCGCGCCGTTGGTGGATGCTTATTCGAAGAGAGCATCATGGGATGAATTGGGCTCAAGTTTTGGAGATCTTCTATGAGAAGTACTTCCCACAGTGTATCCAAGATAGGAAGGTGTCGGAGTTTGAAAACTTGAAGTAAGGGAACAAGACCGTAGTGGGGTATGAAGCGCAATTTACCGAATTAGCCTGTTTAACACCGTACATGGTCAATACAGACTACAAGAAGGCAAGGAATTTGAGGGAGGTCTCTGAGACTCCATTATTGAGAAGATTAATGTATTGCAGGTGCAAAAATATGTGGATGTATTGGATAAGGCCATCATAACGAAAAGTAACCAAGCTAACTGAAACCAGTACTTGGATTGGAAGGGCAAAAGGCAAGGCTCCAATGTGCACAAAGGGTCGGCGTCCTCAAAAAGTAAGAAGCAAAATTTGGGAACTTCCAACACTTCGAGTTCTACCTGTAATTCGGCACCAGCTTGCCTGGAGTGTGGAAAGAAGCACCGGGGGGGTTTGTTATCAAGCATCAGGAGCTTGCTTTAATTGTGGAAAGACGAGGCATATGGTGAGAGATTGTCCTATGTTTGGGCAATGGGAAGGGAATATGCCAACTGCTAGTTCAGCCAGTTCCACTCATGCAACAAAGACCCTGACAAGGCCTACTACTTCTAGAGACAATGTTAGGCAAGGAAGAGTCTTTGCTCTTGTTCCGGGCGATGTCCAAAATTCAGACAATGTGGTATCAGGTACGCTTTCCATCAATGGCGACCTGCTCATGTGTTACTTGATTCGGGTTCCATCTATTCCTTTGTTTCGAAAACATTTGCTCATAATTTGAATAGATTATGGAACCCTTGAATTATGTGTTGTGCGTGTCTCTTCCATCCGGGGACTATATGTTATGTGCTTCT
Source organism: Camellia granthamiana (assembly GCA_036172215.1). Lineage (NCBI taxonomy): Eukaryota > Viridiplantae > Streptophyta > Magnoliopsida > Ericales > Theaceae > Camellia > Camellia granthamiana. The sequence goes on along the minus strand of CM069911.1, from coordinate 79,624,190 downwards.
ATGTATCCTGCATGTGAGCTTTTACTTGGAGATATCCCATTATGTACTAATTTGATGCCTCTTGATATGATACACTTTGATATAATTTTGGGAATGGATTGGTTAGCTAAGTATCATGCAACCATCGATTGTGTATCTAAACAAGTTGTGTTTCGCCCACCGGGTCAAGATGAGTTTACTTTTGTGGGACGTGGGGTGGTCCTTTTACCCTATTTGATATCGGCCATAAAAGCTTGTAAACTGTTTCAGAAGGGTTGTAGGGGTTATTTGTGTAGCATTTTGCATGCAGAGACAACTGAGATGGGTGTTGAAAATATTTAGACTGTTAGTGAGTTTCTGGATGTATTTCCCGAAGAATTGCCAAGGGACTTGATAGATCATGAGATTGAATTTGTCATTGATATTGTACCAGGTACTCAACCTATTTCCAAGGCTCCGTATAGAATGTCTCCGGCAGAAATGAAGGAATTGAAAATGCAGTTGCAAGAACTACTTGACAAAGGGTTCATTCGACTAAGTACATTGCCGTGGGGCGCACCCGTTGTGTTTGTGAAGAAGAAGGATGATATCCTTTGATTGTGTATTGATTACTGAAAACTTAATAAGGTAATGGCGAAGAATAAATATCCTTTATCACGAATTGATGATTTGTTTGCCCAATTACAGGGGCGCAAGTGTTTTCAAAAATTAACTTGAGATCTGGGTACCATCAATTGAAAGTCAAAGCAAAGGATGTTGAGAAGACCACCTTTTGAACTAGGTACAACCATTATGAAGTTTTACTCATGCCATTTGGGGTTACGAATGCACCGACAGCTTTTATGGATTTAATGAATCGGGTTTTGAAATCGTACTTGGATGAGTTTTTGGTGGTATTCATTAATGACATTATTATTTATTTGAAGAGTAGGGAGGAACATGAAAGGCACTTGAGATTAATTCTTCAAACACTTAGGGACAAGAAGTTATATGCTAAATTGAAGAATTGTGAATTTTGGTTGAATGAAGTTGTGTTTTTTGGGCATGTAATTAACAAGGATGGTGTGTCTGTCGATCTGCAAAAGAAAGAAGCCATTGTGAATTGGCCTGCTCCTAAGTTACAGAAGTACGTAGTTTTATGGGTTTAGCCTGTTGCTACAGAAGATTTGTTAAAGATTTCTCCAAGATTGCTGTGCCGTTTACCCAATTGACTCAAAAAGATGTTCCATTTGAGTGGACAGAGTAAAGGGAGTCCATTTTCCAAGAATTAAAGACATGACTCACAGCAGCACCGGTCCTTTCCTTACCGTCGGCTACAAAAGGGTTTGTGATTTATAGTGATGCATCTCATAAAGGTTTGGAGTGTGTGCTTATGCAGAATGGAAGAGTAATTGCTTATGCATCTCGACAGTTGAAGCCACATGAAAAGAATTACCCTACGCATGATTTTGAATTAGCTGCTGTGGTGTTTGCATTGAAGATTTGGCGGCATTATCTTTATGGAGCAATATGTGAAGTCTACACCGACCACAAGAGCCTCAAGTATTTCTTTACTCAGAAGGAGCTTAATATGCGACAAAGACGGTGGCTAGAACTCATCAAGGATTATGTGTCATGACCTGAACCCGCCCCTATGGATTACAGTCATAACCGGCCAGTAATCAAGAGATTACCTACGGCCTCAAACTAGATTAAACATAATGTAACAGAGTAAAGGGGCCAAAACGGAAGCAACTAAAAATTTTTTGTCCATAAAGCTATGCTTATATGGCACATCAAGAAATTTCACATATGCTCATTAATAACCCACACCAAAAGGAAGATAACATGGAATCTTACACATACAGGATCATTCAAGTCATATTCAACCAAACCAAAAGCTTATGTACATGGTGATCTTAACATTTTCACTAAAGTAACAAAAGAAAGACAAAAGAAACAAACAAGTCTCGTGCATGAGACATTTGGGTTGACTCCACAAAACTTTGACTTTTCTCACATACTTCACCGAGGCTGGGTTTGAACATCTTTTTGCTCACCTACATACACATGAATGAGAGTGAGCGAAAGCCCAGTGAATAATATCAAGTAAAGAAGATACATGAATGAAATTTGAAACAGATATATATATATAATAGACGGCCTTGGGCCCATTTATGGTTCTATCTAATACATTAGATGGCTACAAACCCAGACGTATCAAACGGCCTCTGGCCCACTTCATCTTTAACAGACAACCTCGAGCCTAATTCATTCATGTCAAACAGCCTTTGGCCCAATCATTCATGTCCAACGGCCTTTGGCCCAATCATTCATGTTCGACGGCCTTTGGCCTAATCATTCATGTCCAACGGCCTTTGGCCCAATCAATCATATCCAACGGTCTTTGGCCCAATCATTCATATCTGACGGCCTTTGGCCCAATCATTCATGTCCAACGGCCTTTGGCCTGATCAATCATATCCAACGGCCTTTGGCCCAATCACATGGCATAACGATTATTTGTCCATAATTCAAATTAACAGTGTTCTGCCGGTAGATTCGTCCTTGTGCTTGACCCTACATAAATCATAACACATATCGGGTCACAAGCTATTCAATCCGGTCTTAACTTATACACTCCTCTTAGGCCTCTTTCTAATCTTCTTAATCCATTCACAATGCTCAATGCATGCCAAAGAGTGCTTAGAAATGAAAGAGAACGGAAAATGAAACATAAAACATTCTTTCAAAATTTCTGAAACAGGGCTCCCCGCTCGAGCGGGTGGACCCCTTTGGTCTGCAAAAAGTACTGATTGCCTCATTTTAGCACTCGAGCGTGGCTTCGGACGCTTGAGCTGAGAGTCGAAACATGTGACTGGGCGCTCGAGTGTGACTCTTCCCGCTCGAGCAGACATCAATATTTGCAAAAGTTCTAGGAGCTAGAATTTCACGCTTCAGCGGCTCTTTCCCCGCTCGAGCAGACCTGGCGAATTCTGGAATTTCCAGAATTGTTCTTGAAGCTCAAACTTGATATTCAAAGGGTCCAAAGCTCATATTTTTGGTTCAAAAACATGGTAACACATTATATAACATAAGGGCATAAGCAATATGAGACCAATTGTTCAAAATCATGGTTCATTTCCAAAATCATTTTGAATTCTCTTCATAAGTTTCAAAACTCATGCATTCAACGTCATACAAGCTTCATATTTTCATCAATCGTGTATGCATGTTAATTTTTTACTCCAATTCTATTTCAAATGGTACAAGTGATGTTTATACTCATGAAGCTCAACAAAACCATGCTTGCATGTATGATTCAACACTCAAATTTTTATAATTAACATGCTACATGTTAGATTATGCAAATTCATGGCAATTCTCTACATGCATGTACATACCAACTTCATAGTCAACTCAATTCACACTTTTGAATACAATTCATCTTTGAGCTCACATAATTACAACTCAAACTCATGAATTCATGCCCAATTACTCACCTATGAGCTCCAATCTTCCAAATTCTAGTTATTTCTTGAGTTAATCTTCAAGATCTTCAAGCTTCTTGTTCAATTCTCTAGCTTGAGCTCCCTCTCTCTCTCTACAATTGGCACACTCTCTCTCTCTAGAGTATAATCTCAGCAAGTATAAGTTCCAAAAAGGAATTGAGTGCATATGAGCCTATTTATAGGCTTGGCCAGTCAAATTGATTAAGCCTAAGTAATTGAGCCTAATTTAATCGTTCTGAATCTAATTATTTTGATCCGAATCAATTTCCAATTAAATTTCACCATAGGCTCTAAAAATTATGCTAATCACAATAGCATAGCCAATTCCAGTTTCTGATGCCTCTACAGCCTTCAATTTAAATTCTAAAGCAGAAAATCAAACAGATTTTCCTATGGTGAACAAATAGAAATACAAAGACACATGTAATCACATAATTACCACCCAAAAACATATCAAGCATATAATCACAATCATAATTAAGATCAATTAGCATATCACAAAATAGGGTTATCACATTATGACTTGCAGATTCATTATCATCCTAGTAAAGCCAACATGGTAGCGGATGCTCTTAGTAGAAAGTCAATGGAAAACTTAGCATGTTTGTTTATGGAGCGGAACAAACTATTACTTGAATTGGAAAGAATGGAGGTGGAAAGTGTGCTACATGAACGGGATGGAATGTTGGTTGCAATGACCGCACAACCAGTTATTATTGAGGAAATTAAACAAAGGCAATTGGAGGATGAATTCCTCAAGAAAGTATATGATGAGATGGAAGCAAAACTGAGACCGGGATTTTCTTTGGAAGCTCAAGTGTTGAAGTTCAAGGGAAGATTGTGTGTTCCTAATGTCCCCGAAATTAAAGGAATAGTCTTGGAAGAAGCTCACTAGTCCAGGTTTGCTATGTAACCCGGGAATACGAAAATGTACCAAGATCTCAAGCAAGCTTTTTAGTGGCCTAATATGAAGAGAGAAATTGTGGAATTCATTTGAAGGTGCCTTCAATGTCAACAAGTAAAATCGGAGCACGAAAGACCGGTGGGGTTACTTTAACCTCTCCCTATTCCCGAATGGAAGTGGGAGCATATAACTATAGATTTCATTGTGGGCTTACCCCGAACACCTCGAGGTGTGGATTCTATATGGGTTGTTATGGATAGATTGACTAAGTCTGCTCACTTTTTGCCTGTGAAGACTGTTTATAATATTGATCAACTTGCTATTGTGTACATTGCTGAGATTATTCGATTGCATGGTGTTCCGGTTTCCATTGTGTCAGATAAAGATTCTAAGTTTGTGTCAAGGTTTTGGCAAAGCTTACAAAAAGCACTGGGAATAAAGTTGAGGTTCAGCACCGCATTCCATCCACAAACCGATGGACAATTTGAAAGAACTATACAGACGTTGGAGGACATGCTCTGGATGTGTGTTTTGGATTTCTGAGAAAGTTGGGAGGCTCATTTACCTTTGGCAGGCTCATTAATCATGACAGTGGTTACATTGAGAGAATGGTTTGATGTTAATGTAACTTTGAGGAAGTTGATATGAGAGAATGGTTTGATGTTAATGTAACCACTGTCATGATTAATGAAAAATTTTATTAATTTTATTTATGAAACCACTCAAAGTTTTATTTACTTACTACATTTCCCTTATCATCAACTATTACATCTTGAGTCACATCACTATTTTTTACACTGATGATTACATTTTGGAAAACATTAGAAAATTTTGCTGGATTCATCATGACTGATCCTCTACGATCAACTTCCTCTTTGCTAACACCAACCTCCGAAATCGACGGACCAGGATCAACATCACTAGTTTCATCACCACCTGCAGGTACATCAATCTCTAACAAACTTAGACGACCTCTGCGTTCATGAATAACTGAACCACTTTCCCCAAAACCTCCTAACAACAAATTTCTTCGCCTCTCCGGTAATCCCACAGACTTAGTCCGTGTCAGAGTCGGAATAGCCTTCATTGGAGGACAATGCCAAATATCAACATTTTCATTAATATATTTTTTAGATAACACTACAATAGAGGGGGCCCTCATTTGCGAATCTTCTGGCATGTCACTCATAGAATACTTCAGATACCCTTTTATTTCACAATACGTAATCCACCTTTTAATATTCGAATTTTCAAGTTGATACTTCACCATCCATGGCACTTGTTTGTCGTTAATTGAACAATAACCATTCCCATAATAGACTAACTCGCATTGACAATCCACAGGGAAAATAAACCACGTCTGCAGACTGTCATTACCATCTAACCTCCGATCATAAACATTTACTCTGACCAACCCACTGGCATTGGCTGTGCAAAGGGGGGAATATTTTATCAATATTTTATCAACCTTAATACTTTTTTGTTTGTATCTTAACTTGAATTGAGAAAATAAATCAGGCAAAGCAAGTTCAATACAACTGAAATCACTTGTTGAAACACTTTCAACAACACCAGTTTTTATATCATCCACCTCCATTCAAAACCTGGACATTACAAATAAAAATACATAAATTGTAATTCTAAACAGTCTTAAAGTACATTTGACTCCTTAAAGTAATTTTGCATTCTTTTCCACTAACAGTAGTAGCCACTAAATATATGGCACCCTTCTGAATACTTCCAACATTTCCCAACAACGTATCTTTGTAGTCCGTCCAAACATCAACTAGGAAGAACCGGTCCACAACTTCTATCCTGTAACGAATGTACTCTTTGTCCTTGCCACCAACGAGCTTGAATCTCATTTTCTTTAGCATCCAAAACCGGTCGGACTGGGCAGGATCAACAATCTAGGTCTCAGGATTAGCCTCGCCAACTCCAATAAATATCTTGTCAAGTGTGGGGACGGAATCTGACGGACTATTATCACCTATGAAGAAAAACAAAATGTGGTGGACCACATCTTCATCTTTAGCATCTTGTCCCAATTGAACATTCCTAATTAATTTTATATCCTTAGCCACGATCTTGTCTTATTGACGGTCACTTCTCTTATTACCCAACTCAATACCATTAAGCAATCTCGCCACACCTTTATTATCAAATTTAACGTCCCTTAATTGTTCATCGTACAGTTGTAACTTCCTTACTCCCCTCTTAGTCCTCTTAATATATCAAAAAATATTCTGAGCATACCGTCGACGATGAACATACGCCGCCTTAAAAGGTGCACTACCACGGTAACTCTGCTTATATCCACTGGCCGCCGGTGTCCTTGACTGGTTGTTCACAAGGGGAGTCCGATACTGGCTGCTCATATCTCATTCCATTTTTTTTATAAAACACTCCAAATCTTTTATCTTACAAATTCTGTAGATTCTCTTACCTCTACTAACCCTTCTGTTTAGACACCTTAGCTTTCATATTTTTTCCCTCTGCTCCTCGTACCCACGAACGAACTTCGCCGGAGCTGACCATTGGCTCTCTTCCCACAGTCCTATTTGCTACGTCAAAAAATGATCTACACACATTTGAGTGAACTGCCCGTAATTCTCGGGATAGTCTTCTAAGGAGTACAACATTGTATACCAAAACAATCAACAAACAAAAAAGACTGAAAATGAGGGACGAAACAAGGTACCAGAAAACAAATTCACCACAATAGCTATCCCACTGCAAAAGCATATTCTTCTCTATCAAAAAATATTTTCTGGTACCAAATAAATAGCAAAGTGGCCCACGTGTAAGGACGAAGATTCCCCATTCAAAATAATTCAAACACGTTTATTTTCTTGCCTTCGTTTTATGTCGATCATTCTCCAAGAATATTTTCTTTACAACCACGCAAACCACCAGAAAAGTGACACGTGTATAGCACTATCTGGCAAAGGAATCAAAAGTACTCACACCACTCACACCTGGGCCCGAGTGTGACTTTCTTTTAACCTCATCCATATACGTGTCCATAAGTACAACAATGGAAGGCTCAGATCAGCGAGAGGGGGGGCACTAGTAATATTAATACAACGCCCCCCCTCCAGTCACACCACTCACACCATTCACACCGGTTTTTTTTAACTAATAAGGAGGCCTTGTACGGCTGGTGTGAGTTCACTGTTTACCACTACAAAATGCCTCGCGAAGCCTCTTTCCGTTTTTATGCCAAGAATGTTTTCCTCACCTACCCACAATGCCCATGCCCAAAAGAACAACTCTTAGAACTCCTTCAATCCCTTCTCCAACTAGCCTGTCAGCCATACTACATACTTGTCGCAAGGGAGCTCCATGAAGATGGAAACTCTCACCTTCATGCCATGGTTCAATGCACGAAGAAGATCCAAACCTCTAGCCTGAGATTTTTCGATCTCACTAGAACCAACGGGAGGATCTACCATCCAAATATAGAAAAACTCCACTCGCCAACATCAAGTTGACAGTATATACAGAAAGGGGGCGAGTTCGTTGAATGGGGAGAATTTTCATCTAAGGGGAAAAGTCCTTCGAAGAACAGAGACGAACTATGGTATTTTGTGACATAATCAGTGGGACATCTTTCCTTGCAGAGTGCAAAGAATTATTCCTCTATTTCTGTTTCTGCAAGTATTCCCCTCCATAGTTCGTCTCTGTTCTTCGAAGGACTTTTCCCCTTAGATGAAAATTTTCTCCATTCGACGAACTCGCCCCCTTTCTGTATATACTGTCGACTTGCTATTGGCGAGTGGAGTTTTTCTATATTTGGATGGTAGATCCTCCCATTGGTTCCAGTGAGATCGAAAAATCTTAGGTTAGAGGTTTGGATCTTCTTCGTGCATTGAACCATGGCATGAAGGTGAGGGTTTCCATCTTTATGGAGCTCCCTTGCGACAAGTATGTAGTATGGCTGACAGTCTAGTTGGAGAAGGGATTGGAGGAGTTCTAAGAGTTGTTCTTTTGGGCATGGGCATTGTGGGTAGGTGAGGAAAACATTCTTGGCATAAAAACGGAAAGAGTATCATTCACCTCCATTCAAAACCTGAATATTACAAATCAAAATACATAAATTATAATTCTAAACAGTCTTAAAGTACATTTGACTCCTTAAAATAATTTTGCATTCTTTTCCACTAACAGTAGCAGCCACTAAATATATGGCACCCTTCTGAATACTTCTAACATTTCCCAACAGCGTATCTTTGTAGTTCGTCCAAACATCAACTGGGAAGAACCGGTCCACAACTTCTATCTCGTGATGAACGTACTCTTTGTCCTTGCCACCAATGAGCTTGAATCTCATTTTCTTTAGCATCCAAAACCGGTCGGATTGGTTAGGATCAACAATCCAGGTCTCAGGATTACCTTCGCAAACTCCAATAAATATCTTGTCAGGTGTGGGGACGGAATCTGACGGACTATTATCACTTATGAAGAAAAACAAAACGTAGTGGACCACATCTTCATCTTTAGCATCTTGTCCCAATTGAACATTCCCAATTAATTTTATACCCTTAATCTTGTTTGATTGACGGTCACTTCTCTTATTACCCATCTCAATACCATTAAGCAATCTCGCTACACCTTTATTATCAAATTTAACTCCTTTAATTGCTCATCATACAGTTGTAACTTCCTTACTGCCCTCTTAGTCCTCTTAATATATCGGGGAATATTCTGAACATACCGTCGACGATGAACATATGCCGCCTTAAAATGGACATGTAAATGATGTGGATGTGTTACATTTTGCTTATATTGGTATAGCTCAATGGACTCATTCTTTTGTTGTGTAATTTCGCTTTTGCCCCATCACTATAATTACTCTGTATGTTTTTTTGAGGCTGAAGGTAATCAAGTGATTACCGGCCGGTTGTGACCCAAACGTTTCGGTACAGGTTCGGGTCATGACACCACAACCTCCAAAGTGATTCATATTACTCATGATGTGAGCCCTACATATACATGAGTGGTATGGATCCAAAATTGGGGTCCCAAGCATTTTTATTCAAATTAACGGTGAGTCAATGGTCAACACCCAATTGAAGGAACTTCCTGCTCTCCATGAAATGTCTTGAAAAGTCAGCAACCTGAGCTGCGCACTCATCTGGAAAATATTTTTTGCCCAAACATATAGATGTAATTATTTTTAGGATCAATAACACACACACACACACACAAAAAAAAAAAAAAAAAAAAAAACTTCAAAATTTCACACATTTTTTTATTAAACCCTATTCTTTCACCCGTATTTCAATTTGGCCTCCCCGTTCATTTCCGTCATATTGAACTAATGAAAATCTGGGCAAAATTTTAAATTTAAACTCACATGTTCAAATGCTTGTATCTCTCTCATTGTAACTCCGTTTCATCTCATTTTTGCATCGTTGGATTCACCTCATGGCTTAGTCATTCCACCCCTCATACGACTTGTTCTGCCTCTTTTTGTATGTCGTTGGAGCTCTGAAAGTTGATTAAAAAAAGGCATTTTTTTTCTCTTTGGGTAAAATTTTCAGATTTAAACCCACATGTTCAAGCACTTATATTTCTCTCGTCGTAACTCCATTTCGCCTCATTTTTACGTCATTGGATTCACCTCATGGCATAGTTTTCATTCCACGCTTGTTTCACCTCTTTTTGCGTGCCATTAGAGCTCTGAAAATTGGCCAAAAAAAGATTTTTCTCATTTATTTATTTATTTTTTCCCTCTATCTTTTATCTCCATGTTTATTCTTTCCTCCTTCATTTCTACAATTATTCTCTCTTTTTCTCTTCCTTCATGGTCTTTCTACCGAGCTCATGGTAGCCACTGAACCTCCGATGGTAGCGGTGCTATCGAGTATGAAGGTTTATGACTTACAGGAAGAGGGAGAAACGTAAGGAAGGAAGGGGAAGGGCCATGAAAGAAGAGGAGAAGAGAGAATAATTATGGAAAGAAAGAAAGAAGGAAGAAGCATGGAGATAGAAGATAGAGGAAAAAGAAAAAGAAAAAGAAAAAGAAATCTTATTTTCAGCCAAATTTTGGAGCTCCAATAACACACACAAAGGTATGAGGGGTGGAATGAAAACTAGGTCATGAAATGAATCCAATGACACAAAAATAAGGTTAAACAGAGTTATGATAATAGAGATATAAGTGCTTAAACACTTGAGTTTGAATATGAAAATTTTCCTTAAAGAGAGAAAAATCTTATTTTTAGCCAACTTTTGAAGCTTCAATGACATACAAAAAGAGGTGGAACAAGGCATATGAGGGGTGGAATGAAAACTAGGCCGTGAGATGAATCTAATAACGTGAAAATGAAGCGAAACAGAGTTACGACGAGTGAGATACAAATGCTTGAACATATGGGTTTGAATATGAAATTTTGCCCAGATTTTTGTTAATTGAATATGACAGAGATGGACGCGGGGGGTGGGGGGCAAATTGAAACATCGGTGGAAGGATGGGGTTTAATTTGTCGAAATTGAAAATCTAGAGTTCAAAATGAAAAAAGCATGAAACCCTAAATTTTTATTTTTTATTTTATTTTTATTATTATTATTATTTATTTATTTATTTATTTATTTATTTTTGTAGTTGCCCTTATTTTTATTAAGGATGATTGGGCTAAAAATTCAAAATAAATTTCCTTTGTCTAAAAATTTAGGCATTAATTTTTTTTAAGACAAACTATTACAAAATTACCAAACTACTCAGAGATATATATTATAAATGATGGAACCAAACCAAAACCATCATCTCTCTCTTAGCCCCTCTCTCTCTCTCTCTCTCTCTCTCTCTCTCTCTTCTCCGAGCTAAATCTTGCCGGCATCACCACCACCGTCACTTCCTCCATCTCACCCTCTCCTTAGATCGTCTAAAGTTCCATCACAAAAAAGTGAGCAAAAGTGGGCTAAAGCCAAGGAGTTTCATCCAACCAACAAGCTTAAGGAAGGGTGGCTAACCCCTTCTCTTTTTTGTGACTTAAACTCAAATATTTCAGGCCTCAAAACACTTTGAAATCAGTATGAAAAAGTAAAGAAAGAGAGAGAAAAGATGGTACAAAAGCTCAAATTATATCTCTTTAAAGAGCGGATGCTCTTCTAGTTCACAAATCACAAGTTGAATACTCTCAAGAGTTGAAATTTGTGTTCAAGAATCTCAGCAAGAGGCCTCAAGTTTTTTCTTAAGAGGCATGTGTATGGTGTATGTATATTACAAGAGGGGAAGGTAGTGTGTTGGACAAGCTATAGGCACTTGGAGAATTTTTCTAACCTAAAACCACAAGGGGTGGTCATGTATTTATAGAAAAATAGGTCCTCATGTCAGAAATATCTATAATGAGACAGCTGGTGCAAGGCATGCACATGGGGACAGTTGGCTGTCTCAAAATATCTGTTGTCGGGAAATATGGCCAGCTGGCCACGGTCAGCCAATCAAAAATGGCCTGCCGACCACTTGTTAGCCAGCAGGTCTCTGAGTGGTCAGGCCAGAAAAAATTAGGTTTTGGTTGAAATGAGGTGCAATGCTTAGGTTCTAAAGCTCAAAAACTAAAGCCTTTTGCTGAAGAAATTGAACGATTGTACAGCGTAACATTTTATCATCGAGTGTTCAATGTGAGACATCCAAGTCTTAAGGGCGGTCAAAATGGGGTGTCTACACCTGTTTCAAAAGATAATGGTCGTTGCCTCCGATCAACATAGCTTTTCTGACAGGTTTGGGTTGTGATCAATCTTCTTCTAATGACAACTACTTTCTTTGTAGTCTCATGAACTAATTTGGGCCCAAGCATTGGTGAGTCCCCTATTTCTGCCCAACATAATGGTGATCTACAAGGACATCCATAAAGAGCTTTGAAAGGCGCCATCTCAATACTAGATTGGTAACTGTTGTTATAAACTTAACCAAGGATAAGTGTCTTTCCCAAGACCCTTTAAAATCTAACACACATGCTCTTAACATGTCTTCCAAGATTTGTATGGTGCACTCTGATTGTCCATCGATCTGTGGATGATAAGTAGTGCCGAAATTCAATTGAGTTCCCAAAGCATTCTGAAGACTCTGTCATAGCCTGGCTGTAAAGTGAGGGTCACTATAATCATTGGAACCCCATGAAGGCGAATAATTTCACGAATGTAAGTTCAGCTAGAAACTCTATAGAATCCCCCATGCTCATGGCAAGAAAGTGGGCTCGATGTAAAGTTCAGCTAGAAACTCTATAGAATCCTCCACGCTCATGGCAAGAAAGTGGGCTGATTTAGTGAGCCTGTCTACAATCACCCATATCGCATCATTACTTCTTTGTGTTCTAGGAAGGCCAGTAACAAAGTCCATATTAATATGCTCCCATTTCCATTCAGCAACTGGGAGAGGTCGCAGTAATCCTGTCGGTCTTTGGTGCTCAACTTTAACTTGTTGACAAGTTAAAATTTGAACACAAATAAGGCTACATCCTTTTTCATCCCCCTCCACCAGAATTGTTGGTTGAGGTCATGATACATTTTGGTGCCTCCCGAATGCACTGCTAGACGTGAGTGATGAAAGTCTCACAAAACGTCATCCCTCATTGATTTCGGCACAAACAATTGGTCGAAGTAACGAACACTAGAGTCTGTATAAATATTCAGGCCCTTCTCTTCTTTCCCTTTGGAAATTTTCTCTTGAATTGCATCCACCTTTGGATTACCCAATTATGCTTCTACCACTCTCCTAACAAGGGTGGGTTGTGCAACGGTGCAAATAGAATGGCTTGATTAGAAGACTCACGAAGCTGTAAATCAAATTCACTAACATCCCTTATCATCTTTCATTCCCTCACTGCTAAGCGGGCTATAGTGCTCATAGATTTTCTACTAAAGGCATCTGCTATGACATTAGCCTTACGGGGGTGATAGTGTATTTCAAAGTCATAGTTCTCCAAAAACTCCATCCATCTTTGTTGACACAAGTTCAAATCTTTCTGAAAGAATAGGTACTTAAGGTTCTTGTGATTGGAGAAGACTTCAAATCTTTCACCATACAAATAATGTCTTCAAAGTTTTAAAGCGAAAACAACGGTGGCAAGCTCTAAATCGTGCGTTGGGTAGTTTCTCTTGTGAGGCTTTAGTTGTCGCGAACCATATGCCACCACTTTGCCTTCTTGCATTAAAACACATCCTAACCCTTCCTTTGACGATTCACGATATACAGTATACCCCAAGCCACATTCTAGAATGATAAGAATAGGAGTGGTAGTAAATTTAAGTTTTAGTTCTTGAAAGGATTTTTCACAGGCTTCACTCCAAATGAACTTTACTCCCTTACGAGTCAATCTTGTCAATGGTGACGCTATGGAAGAAAAATTCTTTACAAATCGGTGGTAATAACTGCCTAACCCAAGAAACTACAAATTTCATAAGCGTTTTTGGGTTGTTCTCAATTCTGTACTGCTTCTATCTTTGAAGGCCATAACCCTATTGTAGATGTCCCTGAACGTCCCGGGAGAAATCCCGTTTTGTTCATTGGGCTCACTACAGTTCGGACTCAATGTCACGGTTTTGAATCTAATCTCACAAAGTGCAATGCAAGATCGATAAATCACCAAAGAGTCCAAATCCGGCAAATCGTTTTGAAAAACTGATTTTTAGAAAGAAGTGCCAAACATGGACTGCTTTGCCAGATACAGAGTCGCCACCTAAATATTTTATTTTTGGGGAATTTAGGAAACCCTAACTCGTTGCCTAAGGCCACGTGTCCGTCATCACCAAAGTTGCCTCGGCTCGAGAACTTAGGTACGATTGGGAAAGGTCATTTCATGAGCACCCCCGCTCGCCCGATCGAAGATCGGCCACTACTAAGCATGATATCGAGTTTTTGAAAACACATGTGCTCTTATTCCGGTTTATTAGCCTAGAATTACTATGTGATGCGCACATCATACAAGTATTGACTGGATTGCCTAAGTTGGAACAAAGGATCGCATATCCGTTTGTTTTGAAAATGGATTGAAGTTTGCTACTCGCAAGTAGGCTAAAACACGGGTTTCAACGAATTATTCCAACTCAAGCAACCCAACCTTCACCCACAGGCATTCAGGCAGTTATATCACATAAGCACATAGCCTCATGGTAAGCATGCTATCATGGCAATCACTCACACACATGTAAGGATGCTAAAGCATAAACACTTACCGAGTACTCCGAACCAGAGAAAGAAGCTAATTAGAAATCATGCATGAATCCTAACTATGCTAAGAATGCTTAATGCAACACATGCAAAAATGCAACTACAATAGGCTTGGCTATCCTAAGATGGCATATGAGATGCAACAATCGATACATGTATTCAACTTGGAATTGAAATACAATACAATTAGCATGATGCACCGAGCCCAGTGCATGCAATACAGATGAATGAATGCAAACATGCGAACATATAGATGCTAATTGAAACATGCCCTAAAACTAACCATCATAAGTTGGTAAATAAAAGGGAGAAAGACGTGGGGTTGGAAGACATGCATCACACATACGCACACTTATTACAAAGTTTGCCCTCTCGCGGAGGGTCCGAATAAATAATACAGAACCAACTAGCTAATCTAAACTAATTAAACTAGTTATTACACAACCGAAATGAATAACGAATTACAGCTAAATATTACGCAACATTAATTAATTAACAAATTAAACTAAGGAAGCAAATAAATTAACATGCAAGCTACATGAAATGGACTGCCTTAGCTCTGTTTCGAATGATAAAGGATGCATGTATGCTCGAGTCGCCTTGTCGGGAAATCCATCGCGATGTCTCAACTCGCCTTTGTTTGCAATTGAACTCAGAAACTTGCACAAAGCTCCAAGGAGATAAAACTCCACCCTGGGAATCTAGGGGAAAGCTACCGACCAGCTATAGGCATTGGAGACCACCTACCGACCACCCTTGGTGGTGAAAACCAGAAAAGGTGGTTGGCCTGCTAGAAAACCTGGTCGGCCGACCAGTTTCTTCTCCTGGTTTCTGTATTTTCTGCAACAAAGGCAAGAGAGAGAGAAAGCAAGGTATTTTCAACATATGTGTGCACGACCACTCTCCCTATCATTGTACAACCTCAAGGGAGTGTAGGTCTCGATCCTCGGGCCACCAATCACGCATCTCGATGCATGATGGCCGAGGAGTCGAATTGCACGACTCAATGGGACATGAATGCACATATAAGCAACTAAAACCGACAACTCCATCATGGGTGGTCAAGAGTGTCGGCGACCGGGAATCGAGGCACGTTTCATCACTTGGAGTATGAAACGTTTCTCGTTTCCTGTGTTTGGACTAACTCCTATTCCAACCACAATGCAACAAGTAGAATGGCATGGCATGTACAAATGCGACTTTAGCATGCAATCCTAAATGTGATGCGACTATGTGATGCAAACATGCAGAGGATGATATGCAAGCATGCAACTAGCATACACAATGCTATGGACTAATCAAGGGCATACTCAATGCATGTGGATTATATGGCATGCATACACAATGCACTAACATACGCAATGTTATAAACGAAGCATACGCAATGCAATGATCGAACATGCGATAACATGGACTATATGACATACACAATGCAAGATGGACTTAAACCAAGATGGATGGACCTCAGCCGCACCCAAATCAGTGGCCAAACATGATGAAAACAAGGCAATGACACACACACAAGCATGCACAATACAAGGGATCAAAGCCTAAGGTACGAGATACAACTCTACAAAAGCATTGAAAGGATGAAATATTGCATACAATGGCACAAGTTCTAGCTCTGAAATAACATGCAACATGGTCCCGAATCATGCAAACAACTCACATAATGCATATTGGGAGGCTCAAATACCGAAACTAGTGAAGCACATTACATTAGAGGTATGCAAAGCGATGCTCAAATGACCAAACCAACTCCAAACAGTCCCTATGCAGGCCCAAAACAGTAGCAAAATGGACTAAGATGATGGTTTGAAAGGTACAAGAATGAAGCTCATGCAATGGTCCATAAATGAGGCATACAAGCACAGCTCTCAAACACATTTAAAGAGTGATAAACATGAGAACATGGCACAAGTATAGGCTCTGAAATAACATGCTCAATGATGCCAAGACATGGAAACACCTCAAGTTATGCATGCAAGGGGCTCCAAAACTCAAGGCTAGGCAAGGATATCACACTACAAGTATGCATGGCAAGCATCATTCGACCAAGAGGCCTTAACACAGAGCTAAGGCAGCCCAAAATATGAACAAAATCAGTTTAGAGCATGGCCAAAATGTGCTAGAATCAAGGGCCAAAACCACATGCAATGTAAGCTAGTGAGCATGGTTTACACTACAAGCATGTGAAGCATTCAAGAGGCCACTGAACCAGCAAAAGACAGAGGTATGACATGCCAAATAATGACCAAAAACCCACTGAAACATGGCCAATCCATGCAAGAATGACATGCTCCTTTGATAAGCTATGAGGAGGGTTATTCTACACATGCAAGAGGCAAACATGAGGTGACCAAACCAGCCCTAGAAAGAGTCTAGGCAGGTCCTAAGGGTCACTGAAAATGGCCTGGACCAAGGCTTGGAAGTGTGAAAATATAGGCTCCTTGGAAAGGCCAAATATGCAAACAAATAAGGCCAAAAGAGAGAGGGTCACCCCTCTTTGATTTTGGCCCTCAAAATAGCATGCCAACCACTGAAAATCCGCTGGATTTTAGTGGCTAAAGGGCCAAGAAAAGGTCAACACAAAGGCCCTAAGGCATGGCTCAAAACAAAGCAAAATGAAGCATGCAAGAGGGTAGATGACCTCCAACAGGAAAATGGCCTTAAACAAACATGAATAATGCTTAAAAATGAAGCTTTTCTTAGTTGACAACAAAGCCTAAATATGCATGAAAGTGAGGCTAAGATAAGGATCAAAATAATGCTTAAAAGAGGGAAAAGAGATTACCCTTGAAGCTCAGCAAAAACCAGCAAGTTTTTGGACCAAAAACTCAACCCTTGAGCTTTCTCAAGACCCTCCAGCAACTTAGTAACAAGGTGAGGGTGTTAGGCTATTAGGTTGTGTGCAATAGGTCAAGAATAACACACTTTGGAGCTCAAAATAGTGAGATATAGAGAGGGATATCTTTTTTGCCTTAAAGCAAAATCTAAACCTGGTATAAGGAGAGGGAGAGCCTCTCTTATAGAGGTTTCAAGCCAAAGCTTCTCAAAGAAGCTAAAAACCAAGGCTCAAGATCCTCCATACACATGTATGGAGGATGCAATCTGTGCCTTCCAGCTGGCACAGCTGGCAAGCACTCACAGAGACAAGACTAGAGGGAGTAGGCCGACCAGTTAAGGTGGTCGGCCGACCATTTCCCCTGGTCGGCCGACCAGGGCAAGTGATCTCCCACAAAACAAGGTGGTCAGCCAGCCCATTTGATGGTCTCCCAACTGAATGCAAGCTAGTGGTATGGTGGGAGACCAGCAAATGTGGCTCAAAAACCAAGGAGACCAGCTTCCTAACAAGAAAACCGGTTGGCAGGGAGAAAGGTGGTCTCCCACCCTTGTACCACCTTCCAAACAATTAAAACAAGGTTCATGCCAAAAATGAACCGACACCGATGCAGAACGAGGGTTCGGGGGGGGGGGGGAAACGCGCAGCCGGGTGTCCCGAAAATAGGCTGTTAAGCATCGAAAGTGGCATGCGACCACAAAGGTGGTCTCCTGGGCTACAGTGTCCCTTTAGACAGAGGAAACAAGGTGTGCCCCAAAAATCGTGCCAAACGGAGAATGTTAAGTGGTCCCGAACCGAGGCGCACGGTCGACGGCTTCGAAAACCGGAAACTATTCTCCAAACGGGAACAGTGACCTACGACCACGAAAAGTAGTCTACGACCACTGGGAGATGGTCTACAAGACCTCTCCCTCCCTCCGGGAAGAGAAAACAAGACTTAGTCCACAGACCGAGTCAAAGTACAAAGAGTCCCGAGGTCCGGAGGTGAGGCTCTCATGTAATAACCCTCATCACTGATTACTGATTAAGTACTGATTACTGCTAAACCGAGACCGATTATGATTGATAATTGAATTGATTGACTGTAACTCTTTAAATGCATTTTTCTATCTGTTGATTGTTAATCGATCTGTTCATGTTCTATAATTTAAACTGCAAATTGAAGGCCTTGTCGGCGGCCGAATCGGAAATGGATCAATGTTTTATGATCATTGGAATTTATGCGAATTAATGGTATATTTAATTGAAAATCAATTTAGTATCATTAAATTAGATTAAAATGAGTTAAATTACATTGTTGGACTTATTTACATTTTTGCCCCCTAGTGGGCCACTATACCAAACATTGAGAGACTTGGTCATGCATTACATAAACATTTGCTCAGCCTCTTTTCCTTGTTATTGCCGATTTTAGAGAGAGAGAGAGGCCTAGAAGAGTGATTTCATCTTGGGTTCTTGAGGATTGCTTGGTACCTTGAAGCATTGAAGTATAGATTGCTAAATTGAGCTTCTAGTCTTGCATTGAGGACCTAAGGTAGGGTAACTACCCTTTTGTTCATGAATTTGATTGATTCTTGTATGGTCTAGAGCATAATTGAAGTCTTGAGCCAAGTTATGGCTTTTGATTGTTGCATTGAAGCTTAATTGTTGCATGCATGGCTAGATCCTTGCATTTTGAGGTTGAGTACATAGAAATCTTGCATGCATGTTCACGTTTATGTTCGAGTCCATGACTTCACCATGCTCTAAGAAGAATTGGCTCATTTGAGCAAGTGTTTGAAGCTTTGAAGTTGATTGAATTCATGGATATTGCATGTTCATCATGTTCTTGAAATTTGGTTTGAAATCATGTTTAATTGAACTCCCTTTGGGCTTTGATTTCTCAAATTGATCTTTGAAACATGTCATCTTATGAGTTTTGAAGTGTTTTCCAGAAAATTAGCCCAAAAGGATCGAAGTTGGTACATTGAAACTTGGTTTTGAGCTTGGGGTTCAAATCTGGAATTTCCAGATTTTGGACCTACGCTCGAGCGAGGAAGTCTACGCTCGAGCATACACTCTGTGATCGTGCCTTCCGCTCGAGCGAGAAAAGTTACGCTCGAGCGTGAAATGTGTGCATCCAGTATTTTGCATGAGGGCACAGTCCGCTTGAGCGAAGAAACTTATGCTCGAGCGAGGACCTGTGTCTTACGCTCGAGCGAGGGTCGAGCGGCCATCGGGCGTAAATTCTGAGCATCTAGCATTTTTACTGTAGCACACAGTCTGCTCGAGCGACGAAATTCACGCTCGAGCGGAGCTCCTTTGTCTGCATGTCCGCTCGAGCGTAGAAAGCCACGCTCGAGCGAGACCCCTGTTTTTCAGCAAATTTTGTTAAGTATTCAAAAGTGCATCTTTGCATCCTCTTTCCATCCTAGGCATTCCTAGGGCATATTTAAGGCATCTTGAAGGGGATATAGATGTAGAACACACCAAGGCGAATTTAGGGATTAAGTTATTATCTTTCCCAACTGTGAAGCTTAGTGTGTGTTCATCTTGTATACTGTGTAGGGTTGGCTTACCGAGGAGACGCTCTAGCTTATTGTAGCCCAGAACTCTGTGAGTAACGATTGTGTAAAGATATGTTCCAAAATGATTATCTTCTGAACTGTTTACTGAACTAAACTATTTACCGAGTTGAACTGTCTTATGAACTGTTTATTGTTAACTGAATGAATGTATGTCCTATATTCTGAACTGTATTGTGGCATCTTTAGCAACTACTGTTTACTATTATTGCTACCGTTAGTAATCTCTGTCGGTTCCCTCGTTGGAACCACTACTGTTTACTGATTGATGGCCATCAACTAACTGTTCGGTCTTTTAAGACCTACTGTTTACTGTACTGCTACTGTCACGGATATCTCTGGAGCAAAGTGCTGCACAGACCTAAGTGCTACAGTGTGAGCCACCTCTAGAATCTATGCGAGACACCTCTTGAGTCCATACTGGGCTTTAAGCCAATCTGTGAAATCTGGAGCAAAGTGCTGCACGGACCTAAGTGCTACAGTGTGAGCCACCTCTAGAATCTGTGCGAGACACCTCTTGAGTCCATAAGAACTGTGTTGTTACTGTTACTGTTATTATTATCGTTACTGTTACTGTACTGTTACTGTCACTGCTACTGCCACTGCACTGTTACTGTACTGTTACCGTTACTACTACTGTACTGACACAGCTACTACCACCGTACTGTTTTGCTATCGGTTGTGCCACGTATGATTACTATGATTTCTAAATGACTGATATGACATGAAGTATAAGCCACCAACTGTATAACTGATCTACCGAGGCAAACGACTGTTTAAAATACTGAAAGGACACTCCTTCTTAACCCCTTTACGCATTATGTTATTCACTGGGCTTTAGCTCACTGCTCATATATATATGTAGGTGTACAGGCACCAGACCGCAGCTAGGAGCGTCGGGGTAACTCCAGTTTTGTCAAGCTAACCACTGTGCCTCACTGCGAGGTTCCGAGCCTGCCAAGCTTTGGCTTAGGGGTGTTTTATTTCCCCGTCTGTCTTGTACTGTTTTTGTAATGCTGTATAGACTGTTACCGTACTGCTTAATAGGGATTAAGTCCCTGTACTGTATATTGTAATTAATGTGCATACTGTTTGGTACTGTTCCGTATAAATGTATGAAGAATCTTTTGGCATACGGATCGTCACAGCTCATTGGACATTGTTTATTTACTGTATTGGCTTCCGCCATGCCCCTGTACTCTGTTTTACTGTATTACTGTTAAGCAGGCCTTCGGTAATCTTGGATTACTGGCCGGTTACGGTACTAAACCCATAGGGGCGGGTTTGGGTCGTGACATCTCAGCCAAGAACTCTGAAACCTCGAAACGAGCACAACATGTGCAATCACCGAGCGCTCAATCGATGATGTCTGAGTCTTAAGGTCGGTCAAAAATTGGGTGTCTACACCTATCTCTGGAGACTACATGACCCTAGAACTTCACCTCTGAAAGCCAAAACTCGCACTTCTTATATTTTGCATACAAGCGATGTTCTCTAAGGATTTGTAGAACACGACGGAGATGCCCCTCATGCTCCTCTTCTGAAGCTCCCCAGGGTGAGGTACTAGGGCATATAAAGCCCTTACCTAGCAACTCCTACAACTGTTCTTTCAGAACAACCAATTCAGCTGGAGCGAATCTATAAGGCGACAAAGAGAGAGGCGCTGTACTCGGTATCAAATCTATACAGAATTCGACCTCCCTATGAGGGGGTAATTCGATAAGATATTCGGAAAAGACATCGGGATACTCGTAAACTACCCTTGGAAACCCATCCCGAATCTTATCACTTCCATCATCTAAAAAGGCTGCCAAGAATGATCTAAACTCACCCCAACTGCTAGGGTAGTACAATGAGAGTAAGGATCTATCACTCCTATCCCCAAAAAAAGTAAAACAATCACTGCCCAACGTACACACCGCAACTCCCCCACGATAACAATCAATAATAGCCCAGTAAGAAAACATTTTTTAATGTTTTAGTTGCGTAGTTCCAAACATTTCCACAATGTCTAGAGGCTCACCTTTTTGAATTCAAAATATTATCTTCTTTTAATCTCGATCGAGCAAAAGATATAATGGGAATGAATGGAAAGAGTGAAATCCTCTAAAATACTTGTTTCTCCTTTCAAATCAATTAGTAGACTATACAAAAGAAACTTGCCATTGAAGCATACAAAAGTTTTTACAACCCTTGGCACAAAACTCTAAGCTTCTATAATCAAATTTCTTTAAACCCTGCTTCCTGCAAATAACAATACGACTCCATGTCATTGCAATGGTGTGTCTCTAGTTCCTGAAAAATCAGATAGGGTTAAGCTATATGCCCAGTAGGAATACATTTAACCAAGTATCTAATCTTTTGAACACTCACATGGCACCATTATAACTAAACAACATAAGATAATTAGTATCGGTAAATAACCAATTAGGTAATTTAATAGATAAATAAATAAATAAATAATTAAAGTACACTTCTATTTCACACAAAACCGTTCTCAATGTAGAAGGAGAAACACACCATGAGTCCCTTACAAGATTCCAAACCACAAGCACAAGTCTTTAATACTATCCCCATATTTACCGACTACTATTCGGCAGGATGTGGGCACTAAAAAGACATGTAATACAATCCCCACATTTACCAACTACTATATGGCAGGACGTGGGCACCTAAAATCATCCGTTTTCCCACTTTTACTGACTACAATACGACAGGACCAGTGGACACCCAAAAACATTTTTCCCACATTCGTCTGGCGATAAGCGCAACTAGGCAATTGGGTACCTTGACACCCCACGTGGGTACCAACACAACACCACATGCTCAAAACCGACTCTTAACTCAGACTTATGCTTGATTAACCACTTTATTAAACTTTCTTCCAAGTAAACGAGCATTTGTCATTATATGAGAGAAAGAAAAAAAATATAACCTTCAAAGAGCATCAATCCCCAAGTCACAATTTCAACACCACAACAATATCTATATTTTCCATACCTTGATTATTCACACAATTCCAAGAATTTAAGGAAATTTCCCTTTCAAATACCATTCACTGCTCAAATTCAAGACTAGGGTTTTAAACAAATTTGGGGCTTATTCTCTATTTTAACATATATCTCTATTCACAATATTATTACTCATATTATATGGAGAATTAGATAAAACTCTAATAAAAGTTGAGTAAAATTTCCCTTTTTGTGAAATACATGATTTAATCTAACTTAATCATCAAATTAAGTCATAAAGTCACAACCATCATCTTCAAAACAAAGAGATACTAAGTTAAAAGTAACCCTACCTTAAACTAGGAGCAAATAAACCAAGCTTCTAGGGGAATCCTTCGTAAAAATGAAATCCAATCGATAGGAGGGAAGATCTTCACTCATACTTCTCTTCTTACAAGAGATTTAGACTTGGATCTTAGAAAAATGAAAAGTATTAGGGTGAGAAACTTAGGGTTTTTTGGAGTGAGAGGGAGAGAAAAGAAGATAGAATAGAAAAGATGAAGAAATGACCTAGAAGGGTCTTTTTTAGAAAAACTGAATTCGTACAGACCTCTTGAGCAGTCTTTTCATCGCTCTAGCGGTGAACAACACCTCTCAGTACTTTTGTCTGCAAAACAAGATACTGCAATCCCTTCATCTTCGCTCGAGCGACCATTTGTTCGCTCGAGCGGTCCAGCCTAACCTACAAACTACTGGATGCCCTTAATCTTTGCTCGAGCGGTACTTTCACCGCTCAAGCGGTCACCTGGAAAAATGTCACAGAATCTCAACAATGTGACCATTCACTCAACATAATCAATGTGACATGCAAAACAAAGTGCAAACATTGACAATGAGAAGATTCATACTCATAAACAATCAGGACCTCATTCGAAACACCAACATTGATATTCGAATCTGAACAATGTGACTATTCACTCAATGTAATCAATGTGACATGGGAAATAAAGTGCAAACACACACAATGAAAAGATTCATACTTGAGAACAATCAAGAGATTATTCAAAGCACCAATGTTAACATTGGAATGCCAACAATGTGACCATTCACTCAACATAATCAATGTGACATGAAAAATATATTGCAAACAATCACAATGAGAAGATTCATACTTCAGAACAATCAGGACATTTTTTGAAATACCAACGTCAATATTGGAATGTCAAAAATGTGAGCATTCACTCAATGTAATCAATGTGACATGAAAAACTAACTGCAAACACACAATGAGAAAATTCATACTAAAAAACAATTAGGACATTATTCGAAACACCAATGTTAATATTGAAATCTAAACAATGTGACCATTCACTCAATGTAATCAATGTGACATGGGAAATAAAATCTAAACACTCACAATGAGAAGATTCATACTTGAGCACAATCAAGACATTATTTGAAACACCAATGTCAGGATTGGAATGTCAATAATGTGACCATTCACTCAACATAATCAATGTGATATGAAAAATAAAGTGCAAACACTCACAATGAGAAGATTCATACTTCAAAACAATCAGGACATTATTCTAAACACCAATGTCAACATTAGAATGTCAACAATGTGGTCATGCACTCAACAATGTAATCAATGTGACATGAAAAATAGACTCCAAACACTCACAATGAGAAGAACACCAATGTCAACAATGGATGCTCAATAATGTGACCATTCACTCAACATAATCAGTGTAACATGGAAGACAGACTCCAACCATTCACAATGAAAAGATTCATACTTGCAGACACCAAATACTCACAATGAGAAGATTCATACACAAAAATAATTAGGACATTATTCGAATCAACAATGTCAATATTAGAATCTCAACAATGTGAGTCAACGTAATTAGTGTAACATGGAAAACAGACTCCAAACATTCACAATGAGAAGATTCATATTTGAAACACCAATCAGAACATTCATAAAAGCAAAAATTTCTAATTCATAAATTACAAACCTTAAATCTCGAATCCCTAAACCCTAAACCTCGAACAATAGGAATGTAAATATTCATAATTACTGATTTCAATCAAAGAATGTGACATAAAAAATACTATTGTATTTAATCTCAAAAAATATTATTAATGCCACAAATTTCTATTGTATTTAACCTCAAAAAATATTATTAAATCGAACTCACTTAACATAATCAATGTGACATAAAAAATACTCAAAACATTCACAATGATAAGATTCATACTCAAAATAACATTCATAAAACTAGAAATTTCTAATTTGTAAATTACAAACGCTAAATGTTAAATCACTAAACCCTAAACCTCACACAATTGGATTGTAAATATTCACATTTACTGATTTCAATAAAAGAATGTGAACTATTGGATGTAATTTCAAAAAATATTATGAAATTTGAGAAAACAACTTAGGTTTGTTCACCATTGTTGATATCGATTGGAACTTGTGTAATGATCTTGAACAACAATCTCTGTTGTCGGAATGAAGTTGTTAGCGATCTCTGTCGCCGAAATGAAGACTGTTTACCGATCGTAGGGTTTTGATAAAAAAAAAAACGAGTTCAATATTAGGGTTTTAATTTTGGAAAAAAAATGAAATCGTAGAGTTTTAATTTTGGGAACAATTAAGCAAAGTTTTGATTTTCTGTAATGTTAATGTTTTAAAGGGGAAAAAAAAGCGTGCATCTGATATGAACATAAGGGCAATATTGTCTTTTCATTAAGGACAGGACTAATTGCAACATACATAATTAAAGAAGGATTTATGAAAAAAGCTCCCAATAATTTAATAAGGTGTATTGAAAAATTAGGCATACTTAGTGATGTTTTGGGTGTAAATAGAATCTCCCAAATTATAAAGTCAACAAAGCATACCTAAAAACCCACTAAGCCCAAGTCCAAACCCAAACCCAACAATCTTCATAATGGGGAAGAAATAAACACCACTATGAAGGGTATTAAACTCCTCTTTATAGGAGTTGAACCCAAGATCTCATACCACAAAGGGCATGTTTGATTAACAGGATTAGAGCATGGGATTAGGATTATTAATCCGTGGGCCCGATTATCCTATGTTTGTTTTGACATTTTGTTTTAGGATTATTAATCCAATGGATAATTAATCCAACAAATTTGTAGGATTATTAATAATGGGGTAGGGGTGGGATTATATATATTGAATTGGGAAAAAAAGTAAAAAGACTATGTTACCCTGACTATATAAGCAAAAATGTAAGCCAAATCAAATCATTTTTACACAGTAAAGACACAGCAGCTTTGTTGAGAGAAGATCTCCATCTCGGTGTGCCGATTTCAGCCTTCGTTTGCCGAAAAATTCATAATCAGTACTTGTAGACACCCCATTTTTGACCGACCTTAAGACTCAGACGTCACCAATTGAGCGCTCAGTGATTGCGCATATTGTGCTCATTTCGAGGTTCCGGAGTTTTCGGCTGAGTGCTTTGCCTCCGAGCCTTTGAACTTTTTGTGCTTTGGCTCGGTTTGCGGATCAAGCCTTGTTTCCCTTCCCTGGAGGGAGGGAGTGGTCTGTAGACCACCTTTTTGTGGTCGTAGACCACTTTTCCTGCTTGGAGACCAGTTTCCGATTTTCGGAGCCTTCGGCCACGCGCCTTATCTCGGGACCGCTTAACGTTCTCCATTTGGCTTGATTTTCGAACCACACCTTGTTGCCTCTGCCTAGAGGGACACTGTGGTCTGGGAGACCACTTTTGTGGTTGTAAACCACTTTTGGTGCTCGTAGATTAGTTTTCGGGTCTCTCGGCTGCGCGCCTTGCCTCCCAAACTTTCGTCTTGCATCCTTTTTGGTTTGTTTTTGGTACAAACCCTGTTTTCCTTGTTTGAAAGGAGGTACAAGGGTGGGAGACCAATTCTTTCCCTTGGAGACCACTTTTCTTCCCGCCAGCCAGTTTTCTGGTCAGCCAACTGGTCTCCTTGGTCTTTGGGCCACCTTTTCTGGTCGGTTACCACACCACTGCCTTGTTTTCATGCTGTAGACCTTTTCCCCCCATGGACGACCACTTTTTGTCTTGGGAGACCACTTGTGGTGATTGGCCGACCACTTCAAGTAGCTGGCCGACCACTTCAAGTGGTTGGCTGCTTTTCATCACCTTTTTGGAGATATTTTCTCTCCAACTGCACAAAAACCATCCTCCATACACGTGTATGGATGGATGGCTTTGAGGCCTAAAGCTTGTCCAACAAGCTTGTTGCTTGTTCTCTATAAGAGAGAACCCCCCCTCCTCCTCCAGGTTCAGATTTTTGTGCTTGAGCTATACATACACATATATCTCTATATCTCTCTCTTGGTCTCATTTTTGTGCCTTAAAGTGCTTATTCTTCATACTTTAACACACAAACACACACTCAAACACCATCCTTTTGTTGTTGAGGCTCTTAGAAGCTGGTTTTGGTGTTTTTGGTTTGGTTTGAGCTCAAAAAAGTTGCTGAAGTTATAGCTTCAAAGTGGTTCTACAAGGGTGAGCCTTTAACCCCTTAAACCTTGGTTTTTGCTTAAGCTTTTGAACCTATTTGCATGCTTATTTAGGCTTGACTTCCTACTGCAAAAAGTTCTGATTTTGTATGCTTGTGATATTTGTTTAATGTCACTTTTGTGTTGGGGGTAGTCTACCCCCTCTTAGGCCTTGTTTGGCCTTGTTCTTGTGCCTTCTTTTAAGCTATTGGGATCAACTTGTTTTGGCCTTCTCACCACTGAAATTTAGAGGAATTTCAATGGTGAAAATGGTGTTTTAAGGTCCCAAATAGGAGAGGGTCATCCCCTCTCCTTGTGCTTTGAATGCTTGCTTCATTTGCCTCATGTTTGAGCATGTTTGTTAAGCTTGTGTTGGCCACATCTCAGCCTATTTTAGGCCTTATTTCAGCATGGCATACCACTGTTTTAACTTGGTTTTGTTATCCCTTGCATGCCTTATACACTTGTAGTGTATTTCTCACGAACTAGTCTTGTATGCTTCATGAAGTAGCATGTCTTTCTAGCTTGCTTTGAGTCCATTTCAGCATGTTCTTGGTGTTTTTTTTCCATGATATACCTCTGTTAAGGTTTGGTTTGATGGCCCCTCGCATGCTCCATACACTTGTAGTGTAATTCCATGAACTAGCCTAATGTGTATCATGCTTTTGATCATCATTCCAGCATGCTTTTGGCTTAACTCTAAGAAGCCTGTGTCCATGTTTTAGCATGTTCTAGCTTTGATTTGTGTTTTTTTGATCATGCATGCTATGCTTTGTATAGCTATAGTGCATTCTAGCTTGTTAGCTTTGTGTATCAAGCCCACTAGCATGCATTGCTTAGTCTATTTGAATGATTTAGAATCATTTGTTGTGAGATTTGAGTGCATGTTTCATGGTCATACACTTTCATCTTTCACTTATTCCATGCTTTGGAGAGTTTGTGTTTTATGCCTTAAACATGAACCATTGTGTATGCCTTCACGCCTAAGCTTGCGAGCTATCATTTCAATGTGTTTTTGGGGTTATTTTGCCATGATATAGCTCTGATTTTTGTTGGTTAATTCATCTCATGCTTGATCTTGATAGGTGTAGTGTAATCCACCTTATTTGCCTTGCATACATCATGCCTTATGCCCTTCATGCTAGCTTGTTTTGGCTTCCTTCCATGCATGTTTTAGACTCATTTTGACATGTTCTAGGACTATTTTGGGTTGCCTTGACCATATGCTTCATGTTTGGTATAGCTATAGTACAAATGCCTTGCTAGTTTCAAGCTTTGAGCTTCATAGCATGCTTCATTTGTATCATGTACATGATTTGGCATCATTTCACATGTTATTTCAGAGCATTTAGCATTGCCATGTTCCCACTTCATTCATTCTTTAAAGTGCCTTTGAGTGTTATGCATGGTTGCCTTGTTTGTGGCCTAGCATGCATGCCATCTTGCCTAGGTCCTTGAGCCCTCATCTTAGCATGTTTTGGTCTTTGTTTAGACCTAATTAAGCTCTTTCCATGATTGGTTCATGCATTTGTGCCACGTATTGCATGTCCCCTTTGTAGTCCTCTTTACTAGCCTTATGCCTTAAGGACCCTAGTATGCTATACTTGTTTTGATTGAATGATTTGGCATCATTTCTTACCTTGTTTTAGTGCACTTAGTGTTGTTACACTTCCACACTTGTCACTCTTTGAGCACTCTTGAGGGTTGTGCTCTTAGGCCTAGTTGGTGGGCCAATGCATGTGCATGCTTGTATATGCTTTTGTGCCTTCGTTTCTTAGCATTATGGCCACTATTTTGGGCATGACTGAGGTCTATCTACATTCGGTGTAAGTCCATTTAGCATGTTTATTCGCATTGTGCATGCTTATGTTGCATTGCATTGAGTATGCTATGTTGTTCATCGCATTGTGTATGCCATGTTCTTTGCATTGTGCATGCTTATCTTACATCACATTGTGTATGCTATGTTGTTGTTTGCATTGTGTATGGCATTTTGTTGCTTTGCATTGTGTATGCATGCCATTAGCATTGGAAGTTTGATCATGTTGCATTACATGTTGTTGCATGCTTGTCCCTTGCATGATTGTTTGCATGTTAATGTTGCATTACATTGAGTTGCATGCATTACATTGTATTTGGCATACTCGTGTTGCATTGTATTTGGATAGGGTGTTAGTCCAAACACGGGAAACAAGGGACGTTCATACTTGAAGTGATGAAACGTGCCTCATTTCTCGGTCGCCGACCCTCTCGATCATACATGATAGAGGCCAAGGCTTTATGTGTTTATGTGTGCATTCATTTTATATTGAATTGTACAATTTGGCTTCTCGGCCATCATGCATCGAGATGCGTGATTGGTGGCTCGAGGGTCGAGAACCACACTCCCTTAAGCTTATGAAATGATAAGGAGGGTGGTTGTGCACACATATCTTGCAAATACATTGCCATGCCCTTTCTTGCTCTCTGTTGCAGCAAATTGGAGAAATGCAGCAACTACTGGTCGGCCGACCCGAACAACTAGCTGGCCGACCACTTTTTCTGGTCTGCAGCAATAGAAAGTGGTCGAGCAGTGGCTAGAAACACCCCTAGGTGGTCGGTAGCCCTCCTACAGGTCCCTAAGGTGAGTTAGAAGCTTTCTGGAGCTTGGTGCAAGGTTCTGAGAATAGTTGCAAATAGAGGCAAATTGGGGCATCGCGACGGATTTTCGAATAAGGCGACCGAGCATGCATATACTTCCCGCCTTGAGGCTCCTGATTTATCGCTTTACTTAGCTGATTTGATTAGCTAGTTAGCTATTTGGTTTGTACTTAATTAGTTAATTTAACTATTTAATTTGTGTTGTAATAGCTTAATTAGTTAGCTTGTTAGTTAATTAGTTTTGTGATGTAATAATTAGCTTAGATTAGCTAGTTAGCTTCTTATTCGAACCCTTCATCGAGAGGGCCAATTGTTGTAATAAGCGTGCGTGTGTGTGATGCATGTCTTCCAACCTCCATTTCTTTCTCCCTTTTACTTAACCACTTACGATGGTTAGTTTTAGGGCATATTTCGATTAGCATCCTCATGCTTCGTATGCGTGCATCATTCATCTGTTTTGCATGCACCGGACTCGGCGCATCATACTAACTGTATTGTATTTCAATTCCAAGTTGAATACATGTATCGAATTGTCGCATTCACATGACATCTTAGAATAGCCGAGCCTATCTTAGTTGCATTTTTGCATGTGTTGCATTAGCCATCTTAACATGAACTAGGATCATGCATGATTTCTAACTAGTTCTTTGTTTTGGCTCGGAGTACACTGTGAGTGTTTACGCTTTAGTATACTGCATGTGTGTAAATGCTGCCATGTTTAGTATGCTTGCCATGAGGCTAACTGCTTATTTGATTAATTGCCTGAGTGCCTGTGGGTGAAGGTTGGATTGCTTGAATTGGAACAATTCATTGAAATACGCGACTTAGCCTACTTGCGAGTAGCAAACTTCAAACCATTTTTCAAACAAACGAACATGCAATGTTTTGTTCCAACTTAGGCGATCTAGTCTATACTTGTATGTTGTGCGCACCACATAGTAATTCTAGGTTAATAACTGGAATAGGAACACGTGTGTTTTCAAAAACAAAATATCATGTTAGTAAAGGCCGATCTTTGATCGGGCGAGTGGGGGTGCTCATTTCATGACCTTCCCCTCTCGTACCCTAGTTCCCGAGCCAAGGCAACTTTGGTGATGACGGACATGTGGCCTTAGGCACGAGTCAGGGTTTCCTAAATTCTCCCAAAATAAAATATTTAGGTGGTGACTTTGTATCTGGCAAAGCAGTCCATGTTTGACACTTCTTTATAAAAATCAGTTTTTCAAAATAATTTGCTGGATTTGGACTCTTTGGTGATTTATCAGTCTTGCATTGCACTTTGCAAGCTTAGATTCAGAACCGTGACACGAGTTCGAGCTTGTAGTAGCTAGAGAACAAAACGAATTCGCGGCCGCAGGCACGGAGAGCAGGAGTTCTCGGGGCGGTCTACAGCACTGAAAAACTCTCATTACCGGTGAGATTATCATCTTTGCCATTTATTTTATTTTTTTTTTTCCAGATTTTTATCTATTTCAACAATTAATTTTACATGTTTGGTTCAAAATTTATGATAAATCAT
The DNA here is from genome assembly GCA_036172215.1 of Camellia granthamiana. Classification (NCBI taxonomy): domain Eukaryota; kingdom Viridiplantae; phylum Streptophyta; class Magnoliopsida; order Ericales; family Theaceae; genus Camellia; species Camellia granthamiana. Next base: position 79,592,595 of record CM069911.1, on the reverse strand, counting down.
CATTGTCAGAATTTATGAGATGTATTTGTATATATATATACATAGATCTATGTATTTGTAACAATGTTTTGATGGTTTTGATATATATTATATACTAGATCTGTGTTTGATTCTATTGTTAAAATTTTGCCCACCATGTGTTTGATTCTATGTTCAAGTGAGAAACTCATCATAAACAATTGGAACATGCTCATGAAGTGTTTGATTATTGCCCATCAAGTGTTTGTAACTTTCACTTTGATTCTCGCTTTGAAACCCTATGGAGTTTAGCTGTTGTCTGTTTCAGTTCAATTCTGGCTTGATCACTAGTAGTTTTCTCCATTTTAGAAGTTAATTTTTAATATCAAGTTGTGAGTATTAGTTTTTGTGTAGAAATTTCTTGGTCTCTTGAATGTTATTGTTGAATTGTACTTCCCACCTATGAGATGACCTTTTTTTCTTGTTAATTTGCTTTGTTTGGTATTTGAGAAAATATGAGTGATAATAAATGTGGTGACAAAAATAATGTATTTTAATATTTTATTTTTAAATGTGAAAGTGAGTGTAACGGACAGTTTGAAGAAGGATCCTAGGTACTTTTGTCATGTTAGATTTCTAGGTTGACATGAGGCCATCCTCTTCTGCTATAGATATATCAATTCTCTCATCTTCTTGCCATAATTGAGACTTACTTAAAGCTTTTTTTGAAGAAGAAAAAAATAGTTTAGTTTCTCATTTTCTAAATGAAAATTGTTTGATGTAAATATTTTGAAAACATATTAAAACAATATATATATATTGGACGAGTTCTAAAAATGGTGGCTGTCGTCGGCAATGGTAAGTAGCCAATAGAGGTGGCTGGAGGTGATTGGGAAGAAATGTAAAATCAAAAACGTATTTTGAAAATAAAAAAAAAAAACCCCATTTTTTTTTTATTTCTAATGTTTTAAAAAAATTAAGAAAATTGTTGCCATTTTTTTTAGGTCACACAATGATTTGATGGCTACCAATGCCAACTTTTTGGTATGAGGAAATGAGTCTTTTTCTCAAGTACGCTAAGTTTAAATGAATAGTGTGATCGTGCACACTCTGTATTGGTTTGGTCCACACAGTTTTGCTTAATCTAAAGAAATTTCTTTAATAGAAGGGAGAATACATCATACTTATGGCCACTATTTTTCCATAATATTCTTAAAAAAAAAAAAAAAATTGAAATAAGAAAACTCATATAACCAAGCTTCCCCATTTTATTGATCACTCTTTATTCTTTTTATTTCAAAGATTCATAATCTAAACACATTCAATATGAGTGCCAAGAGTTCATATTGCCCCATGTAAACAGCAGCAAATTTCCCTATAAAATGATCACACGTTAAAACCATTAAAAATTCATATATGATTTTTTTTTATTTGAAATCTTTTTCATATATAGGAATGGCAACAGGGCGGGCGGGGCGAGGCCAGGGACTACACTTCCTGTCCCCGATCCCCAAAACTACAAAACTCCCCGTCTCCGCTCCCGCTCCCGATCCCCGGCGGGGAACCCATCCACCCCCTACCCCCATCCCCTAACGAGGATCGGGTTTCCCTGGCCTCGAATAAGCCCCGTACAAAACAACAACAATCAACAAAGAAGATGAAGAGCAGAGAGAAGAGAGAACCACGGAAGCAAATGAGGATGACGATTGGTGGTATTGCGGTGGAAGGAGTGTTGTGCAACGAATGATGGCGATCGGTGGTGTGCGACGACGTTGGTGGAGGGATCGGTGGTGTGCGACGACGGTGGTAGAGAGAGAGAGAGAGAGAGAGAGAGACGCTGAAAGAAAGACGATTGCTGGCGACGAGTGAAGAAGATCAACGGTGGAGGAGAGAGTGACGAGTGAAGATCGGCGGTGGAGTAGAGAGAGACAGAGAGAGAGAAATAAGGGATTCAATGAATAAGAGGCTAAAAATGCATGGCAAAGGCTGAAAATGAAATTTATAAATATATTATATATACGGGCCATGTTCGGGGATTATTTGGGGGCGGGGGCGGGGCCGGGCTGGGGCCAGGGTTGGGGAACCTATCCCCATCCCCAGCTCGAAAACCGTTGAGGATTTAATTTTTCATACCGTCCCCGGCCCTACGGAGAGTAATTTTCAGGGAAAACCCGTTCTAATCGGGGTTAGGGAGTCGGGTCCCCGTCGGGCCGGGTTCAAATTTCCATCCCTATTCATATAGGAAACTTATATATTTTTTCAACTAAAACTAAAGATCAAGGGATTGGTCTAGTTTAGTGAATGAGTTGCTTATATATTTCTTTTTTTTCTCTAACATTGTTTTATTTATTTATTTTTCCCTATAAAATCATGACCCTTATGGATTGAGATTTTATAAAAATTTTGGGAGGACAACCTAGGGCTTAGTTCACCATATTTCTACAAAGTCAACTTGCACAATTAGACCTTAACACAATTTTAGTTGTGTTCTCTTTTTGCTTATTCATAGATTTTCACAATAAACTGCCCAATTCTAATTTTTGTTAACCATTAAAAATAACATTTAACTTGGCCCTAAAAGGGGTTGGTGTGAGATTGGCTTGATTTTGGACACAATCATACAAAAGTGAGTAGATGAGTATGGTTCTCCATGGTCAAGGTGGAGACTGCGAAATATTCGTAAATCTACATTTTCTGCTTTATTTGGTCCAATGGTGTTTCATGTTTTAATCTTCTCTCTGTTTGTTTAGTTTTGTAAAATTCCTAATTTGCATGCTTGAATCAATTAATTTTTAACACATTAAATATGTTTAGGCTCTGGATTGATTAACTAAACTTTGATATGGGGTTCAGTGGCTGAGCAAGACTGAAAATAGAAAACATTTCAATAGTGTTGTATGTGGTAAATAAAAAGACATCAGAGATTGAGTCGTGAATTTTCTTTATTTGATTTTCCTTTTATTTGTTAGGGGAGCTAATAGCTTATCTGGTAGCTTCATCTTTGTTAGATAATTCACCTATTAATGAATGATGTGTTTCATGCTAAAAGCTTTTTATCCACTTTGAGATTACATCCATAATTACAGGTCAAGCAAAATTTGAATTAATGCAATCTTTTGGGAGCTAAATAGCTTATCTGGTACCTTCTTTTATGCGGAGTTTTATTGGGGTACTGCTGAGGGCAGTGCCTTATTGCATTTACGGAATTTGTTAGCAACATAATTGGACCTCAAATTTCTCCAAATTCTGATCTTTTAGTTTCACACCAGTGCCTTCTCTTTGTTGGACATGCAATAGAATACTTATTTATTATTTATTTTAAATCCAAGGCATTGGTTTTTTTGTTTCAATGCAGAAAGTATACAATACTGTCATGAGATGGGTTCGATTCATTTCATTTCCTGGTTTCTGGATTTCTTTTACTCTACAGCAATCATAATGGGAAAATTAGTATAAGGCTGTGGACTCTGATTTAGTTACTAGGTCATTTCAATAATAATAATAATAATATTAGAGAGTGAAAATTTGTCTAAACATCGATTATGATCCTCTCTCTCTCTCTCTCTCTCTCTCTCCAATTACTATGCATTTGTGTTCCTGTATTAGATATGTTTGTGAAGGGGCTGTTTCAGTACCCATCAGAAATACATGTTGTTCTAATCTCTTACACTAACTAGATCTGATGTGTTAGTTAAAGCATTTGTAGATGGACAATAATGAATGCTCGGACAGTACGATGGACCTATTTGAAGCATTTGTAGCGCTCCAAGAAGTTGTGTCATCTATTAACTATGTATGTGGTGTGTACATTATTGTACTACATGTTGCCTTGGAGAGGTACCAATCTAAGTTGGATATTAAAAGGTCACCACATCCCTTCCAAGCATAATTAGACTATTTGAATAGATTGGTGAAGGATAGCGATATTGATTGTCATGAACAACTCCGAGTGAATAGGCATACCTTCATGTGTCTTTGTACACTTGTCCAAAGTGTGGGATTATCTGATTCCAAATATGTCCTCTTAGAGGAGAAAGTTGCAATGTTCTTAAATGTGATTGCACACGACTATAAGAATCGCAACATCAAGTTCAATTTCATGCAATCTGGGCAAACAGTTAGTCAGTACTTTAACGATGTCCTTAAAGCTATTTTAAGCCTACAAGGTGTCTTACTTAAGACACTAGAGCCAATAACTGCAAATTGCATAGATGATAGATGGAGGTGTTTTCAAGTATTACATAGATGATAGATGAAAAAAAAAGTGAAGCGTTGGAGATGCTCTAACATAAATACACCTAAAACGTAAAAACAAATTGTAAAAAAAATCTTTTAAAAATTCACTAAATACCAAAAATATAAAAAAAATACAAGAATTCAGTACATTTTTTTATATTTTTATGTATTTATTAATTTTTTAAAATATTTTTCATAAATTTTTGACTTTTTAGATACATCTAAATAAGGTGCATCTAAAAAAAATTTAAAAAAAATGTTTAAAATTTTAAAAATATTAACTAAAAACAAAAAAAAAAAAATACGAAAACCAAAAAACTCAGTTTTTAAAAAACTTAATTCAGAAAACTCAAACCAAACAATCTTGTTTGTTTTTTTGTTTGTTTAACTGACTTAATTAAAATTTTCAAAAATATTAGAAACGCAAAAATTCTACCAAATATTCTATCAAATGTTTCACATCATTGTAAGACCCACATGGAACCCACACCCATATGAGATATTTTGTAGAATTTTTGAGATTTTTAGCATTACTTTAAAATTATTCATTAATTAGTGCAATTATTGCATTTAATATCTACTTAGAGAGGGCAATTCTTGTGGGTGGTTATGAATTTGTTGCAAGGGGAGGGTGGGAGGGGGTTTGGGAATGGTAGGGGAGAGAGAGTAACAAATGAGAGGTAACTGAAAAAACAAGAAAGAGGAGGGGGCATTTTTGTTCAATTTTTTGTACATAAATAAAATTTCACAGGTTTGCAATCATTCGGTTTGATTTCAATTTTTAAAAAATTTTACTTTTTCGTTTTCCTTATTTTTTTGTTTTTACTGAATTTGTTTTAAAAAATTTTAGTATCATAAATACACTCAAAAGTATAATATTTGTGAAAAAAATCTTTAAAAAATTCACTTAATACCAAAAATACAAAAAAAAAAAATACGAAAATTTAGTACATTTTTTTGTATTTTTGTATATTTATTAATTTTTTAAAATACTTTTTCACAAATATTTTACTAGATAAATCTAAGTAAGGTGCATCTAAAAAAATAAAAAATTGCTTAAAATTTTAAAAATATTCATTAAAAATAAAAAAAATATGAAAAACAAAATATTCAATGTTTAGAAAATTGAATTCAAAAAAGTAAAACCAAACACATTGAATTGTTTTTCATACTTTCAACTAATATGTAGTTTTTTTTTTTTTTTTTTTTTTTTTTCGTTGATTTGCAATTTTTTCTAAAATCTTTCCTTCGCCCTAGTGAGTAATGTAACAGTGACGTCTTACATTATTGATGATAAGTGATATCATTATTTACTAATAAATAAATTACCTCATTTTACTATTTAATTCAACACAATTTAATACGTAAGAGCATCTTCAACGCTGCACTTCTTTTTTCATCAAATTTGAAGAAGAAAAGGACGATTTTCTCAATTTGATACGAGGCGCTCCAACGGTGAGCATCAAAGTGAAATTGGGGAGGTGGTCGACCGGGTGGTCGACCGGCCGGTTGATCAACCGGTCGATCGGCAAATGCAAATTTTTTTTTTTTTTTTTTAACTGTTTGAACTATTTTTGACCGGTTTGAACCCATGTATTTCAAAGAGAACCGGGCGACCGGTTGGTTGACCGGTGTCCCTCTTTCAACAGTCAGTAACAGTGATTTCACCAAATCTGTGTCTCGTTCTCAGTTTGATGATTTTTTGCTGAAATCTCATTTTGATATCAATCTGGTGCAACGGTTGGAGCATGAAAAAGGGGCTTTTTCATCAAAATTTAAATCTGGTGCTGGGTTTGGTTCACCGTTGGAGATGGTCTAAGAAGGTTTCTTATATGCTCATGTTAATTTATTACTTCCTCTATAAAAAAATATATATATTAATAAAGGGTTAATTTCAAGGGTAAATTGTTTATAAGTTCTATTTGGAAGACTTATAGAAGATATGTTCCTATGAAAAAACTTATATCTCAATAGGTCTTGTGGTTTTCTTGTGGACAGATCTACCCTCAATCTTAATTAATTAATTAATAATCTGATCAATGATAATACCATATATGAAAAATTCAATATTACCATAGATTAAGATTATATCTATACGGTTAGAAATTTGAAATTCAAAATAACATAATTAATGATAATATAAGGGAAATTTAATATTACCATAAATTGTGATTATATCTATATGGTTAAAAATTTGAAATTCGAAGCGTAAATGTAACATATAACATCTCAAACCAATGTCACATTCCCAAACCCAACGTGACATTCCCATATGTTTCTGAAATTCAAAATAACTTGATTAATGTCAATACTATATATAGGAAATCTAATGTTACCATAGATTATGATCATATTTATAAGGTTGAAATTTTGAAATTCAAAACATAAATGTAACATATAATATCCCAAACCTAATATGACATTTTTAAACCCAATGTGACATTCTTATATGCTTCTCATCCCAAACCCAACGTAAATGTAACATGTAATATCCCAAACTCACTGTGACATTCCCATATGCATCTCATCCCAAATTCAACATGCCCTTCCAATAATCCACCGTTGAACCACCATCATCCCCAACCCAACGTAACTTCAACATCGTGTGATGGGATTCAATCCGCATTTAATGATAAACCCAAATCCCTAACAATTTTGCGCAACGTACTATGCCATATATGTAAACACTGATTATAACAAAGACACGATACACATCCAAACACATATACAACCGAACAAACACACAAATATCATCTACTACATGGTGCATGTGGATTAACGTTACACGCTAACTGTAACATGCATTGTAACACGATCATTCAAGTCCCAATGTATAATTGACATTCTGCGACATGGTTCACATTCGACATCCAATTAATAAGTAGAACCAAATGCCTCCAACCCAACCCTTGAACATATACACACTACCCCACACATCGAACATATCAAAACACATCAACCATCATCATGTCAAATACACACATTCAATCAGAATATTGACCAAAGTGTGCCTATCAATGAGTGCAATAGATTATAAATGCCCCATTAAAGATGAACAATCCACACTTCAACAAACACATTTCAACCACACGCACACAAAAAAAATAAAAATAATAATAATAATACCTCTTCCCCTCAACCAATTGGACTCGAAATCTGTCAAAGGAATCAGCATACGACCCTCAAATTTCATCATATCATCAACCATATCTGTCACGACCCCATTCCGCCCCTAGTAGAATGGTGCCATGATGACTAGTAATCCGAGATTACCAAAGGCCATCTTACAAGGATTCACACGCAATCAGAGTATACATATGGGACTTACATGTACGGAAATAATAAATTTCAATCTAATTAGTCCATAAGAGCTGTGCATAGATCAAATGAAATGACATACATCTTAACATAGTTTTACAACTTGAATACAAATTAAATAAAATATATGTTACATCTTGATCAAAAGGCTTCTCAAGCCGACATATACAAATACATGAAATAAAAAGCTAAGAAGCATAATCTTCAAGATACTACAAAACATGTATCCAAAAACATCTTGCAAATAGTCATCTAGGCATCACCGCCTTCTTGCTCGTCACCTACATATATATAAGGAGAATGTGAGCTTGGATACTCAGTAAATGATATTAGAAATAAAGGGTTAAATGAATGATATATGAGATCTTTATCAAAACAATACATATCATAACTTTACAAATCAAAGGGACGAACCAAGTTCATCTATCAAATCTTTCAAAGTTTCTTGGATGTTAATAACATCTACATAATACCAAACGATGACATTCCGAACAAACAAACCCAGGCAGAAAACCGTCAGTGGCAAAACAAGGGTGCAGTTGCATTATAGTCCCCTGGCACTAAGGACTTTCAAAACAAGGGTGCAGTTGCATTATAGTCCCCTGGTCCTAAGGACTTTCCCAAGAATGTCATCAAAACAAATATAATACTTGATACAAAACTAGGGATAATCATTCATGCTTGATCAAGTACTTTTACAAACGAAGCAAAGCTTTATCAAAACTTTATAACATAGCTTCATTAAAAATACCACTCACATAGCTCTTCGGGTGTGGGGATTACAAGCAAGGATCCAGGGCCTACAAGCACATAGTAAATCCCATTGAACGCACTTCAAGAAGTCAAGAAGAGATGCTCAAAGATGGATATGAAATGCATTCCTAAGACAAATTTACATGTGTGCAAATGATCTCGGCACTTCTTTCAAAAACTAAGTCAAAACAAAGCAGTCATGTGCTGGGAGTCAAACACTGTTTTTCATCTCGGAAAACATGCTGGGTACCAACCAGGTCTTGGCCGAGGTCCCACACCTCTTGGCCGAGGTGTGGTCCCCACGACCACATTCAGGGAAATGAAGTCTAGGAAAAATCTGGGTTTCCTTTGAAGAACATGAAGAACATGAACATGGAGAACATGAATGCTAAAATCATAACTTCTTTATTCAAAATCTGAGATTTCATGAGATGAGTTCGAAAACATGGACCTGGGCACCCATACTTGGAGATCTTATGAAAACAAATATAAAAACATGGATCTTGATATAAACTTTCGGATCAAAACATGGTTTTATTTCAAGAATACAAGAACATCATCTTCTCTTTCTAAAACAAGCTTTAAATCAATGCATGGCTCATGAATCATGCTAGATCATACAATGTGATCCGTTCAACATAAAGAATAACAAGAGTAGATCAAGAATCTAACCTCAAAACACGGATCCAACGGTTCAAGGTGCGAAGATCAAGCTTGGAAGTCTAGTTCTCTCCCTAAGAACTCCTTCTTCTTCTTCCTAGAGCTTCTCTCTCTACCATGCAAAATATGACACACAAAGATATGTTTTCTCCCACTGCCGGCTGACTTAACCCTCTGCTGGGGCACGTGGCAACGACTGGTTGGCTCTCCTCAAAGAGGTGACTGACTAACAAGACAAGAGCATGACAAAGTGTATACAACAAGCAAGGGCACTCTGGTAAGGCGAGGATCTCGGGTTATAACTTCGGCTCCGGCAAAAGGGGTCTCAATGATCTCGACTAGGAAGGATAACACTGGACCTAGCTGTGCCACACCTTGGCCTAGATGTGCCACACCTCGGCCTAGGTCATACCAATCCAGGAACAAGATCACTTAGGTGCAAGGATAACATCTTGGCCTAGATAGTACACATCTCGGCCTTGGTGATGAACACCTCGGCCTAGATAATGACATCTCGGCCAATATGTCAGGGTGAAGGTGGAGGTCAACCAAAGTGGTTCCAAGATAGTCCTAGGTGTAAAAGGTCCAAAGGCGTGACCTAGGCTTAAGATGACCTCGGCTTCACACACCAAGCAAGGGACAAGTCATACAAGCAATACTCAAGCCAAAACACATAGGTACAAAACAAGACGGGAACCTTACTTTAGGCAAAACAAGTCAAAACCACAAGTGCAAGCTCAACAAAACAAAACATGCAAATGCACATGAACATGACTAAGACGAAGATGAGGGTCACTACAATATCCACATCCATTTAAGCAACATTTTCAAAATGCACTAGAATCCCACAATCAAGGTGAAAGAAACTCGTACAGTCGTTGCCTGTAAACTTGTCTTTCCTAAAAACCTTCCCAAACATGATATGATGAATGAGAAAATAAGGTATAATAGGAAAACAAATTAGGGGTATAATAGTACGCTAATATTATTCATTTACAATTCATAGGACCTCATGGAACACATTTCTATTTAAATAGGACTTCAAACTTTAAAAGAATATTCATATAGGACTTCACATTAAATAAGTCTTCCAAATAGGACTTATAAATAATTTTTTCCTAATTTCAATTTTATCTTACAAACTATCATTAATTTTTTTTTTTATTTCGTTCCTAAATTATTATTTTTTCCATTTAGCACTTAAAATTACTGATTTTTGTTCATGTGGTCTAATTAAAGAGGGTTGTACAAATCAATAATCTTTAAATCTTAATTTGAAGGGAAAAAAAATAACTGAGCAAATTATATCAATATTTTTTTTTTTTTTTGGGACATACATTTTTAATTGGCTCGATTTTGACTATTTAGTTGAGATTTTGTGTCAATTTAAGCCCATTGATAACGCTGATTTTTCATTAAAAATAATCATTGAATTGATTGAAATTAATTCAATGAGTTGAACAAGTTCATAATTTTGCATTTAAAAACTTCACACATGTTACTCATATGTGCATTCCATAAAAAATACTAACAATTGTAATTAATTAGACCAAATTAACACAAAATTCAAAATTCAAGGTCAAAATTAAGCTAATTGAAAGTGAATAGACTAAAATGACACAATGAACAAAATGCAAGGATTACCGGTGTAATTTTTAAAAATAATTTTATAATTTTTGCAACTTAAATCATATAAACAAATACCCATTAAATTGATTGTAAGATATAGTTTGTTCAAAATAATAAGAAAAGTGAGTATTTTGTTGTATAATTCATAATTTTCAAATTCTGAAACAATATTTTTTCTATGAAATTAGTTTTCAACAATTATAATTTATATAATCGTCTCTATAATTAGACTACATTGCAAAAATTAGAAAATTTAGAGAATTTGTAATGTGAGGTTGCGAGTTCAACTCGTATAGAGAATAGTTTGATACTTTTTGTGGTTATTTATTTTTTCCTCGTTATGGGAATTTTATGTAATTTGTAGTGGTTGGCCTTAGTTTATTGGTTGTTAGACTTCGTTAAATTTCTAGCTACTGTGGGTTAGTGGTCTGTTTGATTATGAATTTTTTTTTCATATTTTTAATTATTTTCTTATTAATTAAAAAAATAGACAAAATTGATAATTTGACAATGAAGTAGAAAAAAATGATAATAATTTGGAGAATAAAAGTAAAATTAATCAATTAATAAATGATTATATTAGCCCCGTTGAGGAATATACTATTTTGGTTAACTTTTTAACCTTTTACAAAATGATGTGTAAAAAAATAAAATAAAATATATAATATAATAAAATATTTTATTTTATTAATTATTCTAATCTAGGCTATTTTAACCCATCTCAAGCATCCCATTGTTTCTTATGATGCATTCAAAAACAATGATAGAGACTCCCAATTTTGGGGACACCCACATGTGATAACCCAACCCGTACTATGCTTAATTATGTATGAAATTATGTGTTTGACATGAATTTGTAAGTTTAAGTATGGGAAATATGTGAATTTGGAAAAATATCTGTTGAGAGTAGGAATATCTATTGTAATTGAAATTTTGAACTGAAATTGAAGGCCGTAGAAACGCGATAAACAAAAACCGACTTCATAGCTATGATTAACATGATTTTTAGAGCCTTTGGTGAGATTTTGAAAAATAATGATTTGTAATTTAGTGATGTTTTGGGTGTAAATAGAATCTCCTAATTAGAAAGTCAACAAAGCATACCTAAAAACCCACTAAGCTCAAGTCAAAGCCCAAACCCAACAATCTTCATAATGGGGAAGAAATAAACACCACTATGAAGGGTATTAAACTCCTCTCTATAGGAGTTGAACCCAAGATTTCATATCACAAAGGGTATTACACAATCATTAGGCCAAATATGGTGGTCTTGTAATTGGATTGAATGTCTTACTTTATTTTGCTTATTTGACCATTTACTGCATTGAAATTTCATAAATACACACATGAATATTCATATATAAATTAGGAAGACTATCCAGTGTTGATTAGCTTACCATATGTTTATAATATATAAGAAATATATTATATTTTTTCCTTTTCTGTTTTGTGGTGAATACAACAAGACAAATGAGTGCTCTGTGTTGTGTTATTAGTGCGTACCTTATTTGACCATTGATTGCATTGAAGTTCCATTTAAGTTTACTATTATACCATGTATATGCGTTTATTTGTGATTGTGCTTTGTTACTATCTATTGTTACAATTGAGTGCTTAAATACTTATGAGCTTGTCCAATGTAAAACACTCATTCTCCATCAAAAAGTAAAAAATAAAAATTACAAAACTCTCTCTTGGAAATGAGTGAATATAGTACCCACCATGACAAGAATTGTTCTTTTTGTCCTCTTTAGTCTAAATTACCATTCTCATGCGGATTTAATAGCCTATACCTGCAAGAAATCTGAAAATCCCGATCTTTGTAATTCGACTCTAAGGTCAAACCCTCGCAGTGCAAAGGCAGATGCCAAAGGGCTTGCTCGTATCATGCTTGAAGCTGCACTTACTAAAACTACTTTCAATCAAGTGAAAAAATTACTTAGCAAGACAACAGAACCTGTTCTCAAAGGCTGTATCACCGTTTGCACTGATAAGTACGAATCAATCGTCGAAGAAATTCCTAAAGCCATTCAAAATGTGGGGTCAGATAACAGTGAAGCTATCCATCAAGGAGATTTGGCCATTACTAATGCTGACACTTGTGAAGGTATATTCAGTGATGGACCTAATAAGCGTAAATCACCTTTCACGGCTAACAATAATGCCGTGCAAGACCTAGTAGCAATTGCTAAGCATATTTTGGCCTCGCTTGGTTAAATTTCATCTTTGTAAACTGGATTCTATCTTTGTTTTCAATATGGAATGAATAAATGAACTTGTTAGTTTTTATTTTTTATATTTATTTTATTTTGTTTTCTTCCTTCCATATGCCTGTGTTCTTACTTTCTCATGATTTAATACTTGCAGTGCTAAGGATTAGTGTTGTTTCTAAATGAGGTAAGAAGAGAATGATTGATATATTGTGACTAATAGGTGGTGTAACGCCCCCCCTAAAAAAAAAAAAAAAAAAGACAACAGATATCCTCATTACGCTCAACAAATATCACTACAAGAAATTGCACTTTTGGCAACTAAATTTTTAGTCGCCAAAAGTGAGGTTTTTAGTCGCCGAAATATTTTTCCAACTAAATATTTTGGTCGCAGAATTGGTCACAGGAAGGTTGTCGGGAAAAGTATTGACGACAAAAAAATATTTAGTCGCCCAAAGTCCTATAAATGGCAATTAATATTTTTAGCTGCCAAAAATCTTATTTTCTGCTACTAAAACTTTGGTCGCCAAAACTTGAAGTATCTATGGCGACTAAAGTTTTAGTCTCCAAAGGATTTTTTTTTTTCATCTTATTTTATTATTATTATTATTTTTAACTACTAAATTCTTAGTTTGATTTTATTTTAGCTACTAAATATTTAGTAACCAAAAGTTTTTCTCTATTTTAATTTATTTTTAGCTACTAAATATTTAGTAGCCAAAAATTTTTTTTCCATTTTTATTTTTTTATTTTTAGCCACTAACTATTTAATTACTAGAAATATTTACTTCATTTTTGGCTACTAATTGGTTAGTCACCAAAAACATGATTTGATTTTATTTTTTAATTAATTTGTCAACATATATGTATTCCATGCAACCTGTATCATATATATAAATAAAACAATACATCTCACAATTTACATCTCACAATTTATTTTTTATCAATCATTTCACAATTTGCAACCATTTCACTTCCAACCATCCAAAAAGGAATAACTTTTAATGTCAAATTTCATACAAATTAAGTGTACTCCAACCTAAAATAATAATATTATTCCATACAAAGCGAAGAATCATACCAAAACATGTCCTCCATACACAAATATATTTACTACCATGCCAAATTTATTTCCTAAAGAAGATATATTTATTGCTGTAAAGTGAGTTGATAATGATGTCCATAAGCCGAGACACCTCAGCCTGAAATTCAAACTTCTTTGCATTACTGTGGAGTGATCTCTTCGACAAATTTCCCTAAACCACATAATTACAAAACATATTAGAAGAAGAAAAACAAAAAAACAAAAATAAATAAATAAAGCAAAATGAAGAGATAGAATGAAGAGATAGAGATAGAGATAGAGACAGAGAGAGGGAAAGGTAAAGAATTAGAAAACTCCAATTCTCAAAGGACATGATAGTTGTATTTTTATAATTACAATCTACAATGATCAATATCTTGGATGGCTTTGGAAAGTAGGAACTAGAAAAGTTCATCAATGGGATGGTTCCTACAGAGTTACACTTACACATAAAAGTAAAAGAACAAAAAAAGAAAAGAAAAGAAAAATTAAAAAAAAATAGAAAAAATTAAAAGTTGATATTTGGTATCTGAGATTCTTACTCTCCTAAAATACATGAAAATTGGCCCCCATAAGCAGTAGCTGCGAACATCGAATCCCTAATACCAGCAAGAAAAACAACAATAAAACTAGCAATAGATTATGGATAATATAAGCCATAATCTGATGATGAACTACAATGAACAGCTTCAATATGAAAACGTACATACAACCCATGTCCAAGTTTACAAACAAAAAATATGCAGAAATGACATCACGTAGTTGACAATTACTCATCCTATCCTGAGAGACCAGCCCAACATGGCTCCTTAAACTTTCCAACCAAATATTTTGGATTTTATGATTATCTATTAGTATACAACCTGTTAACATGGGACAAACAAAAGGTCACATAAAAATAATGAAAATAATCATAAACAAATTGTTAAATGTCAAACAAATATGTCAGAACAAGGTTTATAATCACAGATGACTCACCACACAGAGGATCATAAAGGCGAAGAAGCAGTTTCATAAGCATTGTCTTTCCTCCTCCTGAGGGCCCAACAAAAGCAACTGCTTCTCGAGCTTTTATATGAAGGTCCAACCCATTTAATACAAGAGGCATATCCTCACCATATTTGAATGAGATGTCACGAAATATCACCTCACCGGTAACACAGTCTAAATTAACAGCATCCAATTTTTCAATCACCTAAATAAAATAACACAATAAGTGGCTAATTTTCAAAATCAAATCTTAACAGCACCAAACAACAAAATTGACTACATTGTCAAGTCAAAATAAACAAGACCGCAAGAAAGTGAGACAAAAATCTATCGAGTTTGTTTAAGTTGAATACCATTAATCAACATAATTGATGGATAAGGACTACTATAGAGGAGATACTGATCCAAAACCAAATATCCATGTGTATTGCTAGTTGTGAAACTCTAACCCTGAGATTTACAAGAATTCAAAGATGCCATGAATTCTATGTAAATGAAGAGGTTGTTTTAGAACCAAGGCCTGAGAACTATGTGGAGAAGCACAAGCATTTAGAAAAATAAAAAATAAAAAATAAAAACCTGAAAAAACACAGAGCAACAAATTTTTGAAGATGAAAGACCATGTAAGATCAAAACCTCTCTATTGCTTCCAAGTTAGACATGTAAGATCAACATCCTGGTTTTTTTATTTTATTTTAAATTTCCATACCCATTTTCTCAAATTCATTTCTTGTGTTTCTAAATTATATTAACAACTAATCAATCCTGCAAATCGCTCTTTTCCCCCAATCCATTCCCTCCTTCCCTCTCCTCCAACAACCTCCCCGGCTCGTCGTCCACCTGCTGAGCCTTCTTCTGCGCCTCTTTGACCTTCAAAGCCTGCAATTTTGAATGATTGTGTAGTCCCATGATTTCAGAGGCCTCTAGCTTCAGAGGTCATTTTAAAGTAAGTGTAGAAGTAATCAGTTATCTTACTTTGGATTCTGAAGAATTATATGAAATGTAATACCAAATGAGATTGAACTAAAATTTACAGAGTCTACAACTGAGGAAGGCTGAAGAGAGCAATTGGAATTTGACCTTGAAGTCTGCTATTTTCCATCACTCTGCAAGTTCAAAGTTAAAGTAATACGTTTACCATAGTTGGGAGTACATTGATGAAATAACAAAGGATGGAAATACAATATCAAAAGATGTGAGTTGGGAAATTAAGAAGATGTTATGCAACTTGGAGTAAGAAGTGGAAAGGCTCCTCATGTTCTGTAATATTGATCAGTCAGTTTCATGACGTCTACGAGCACACTGCAAAGTTAGAATGTTCATCATATGCAAATATGACAGTTAGAAATATTGATGATCATATATTGCCTCTTAAGTATTGTCTATAATGCTGTATAGTCCTGATATTTTCAATCATTTCAGACTTTGAAGTCCTTCACTAGCTTTATATTTCCAGAACCTTGGTAACATGTACTTTGATGATTTTATTCTTAAATTATGGGTGAATGACCAAGCTTGTAAAATAAAGTCCATGACACAATCAATATTTGTTTAAAGGTTGCCAACTCATATAGCAATTTCATCAAAAACAGTGATTAATGATACATATTCTGGGCCTTGTTGATCTCATGGATTATGACATTTGATGTGGCTTAGAAATAAGAACTGTTGCACATAAGAATGCAAACTTTTTACTATGGCACTTTTCAACTATAAACAACCTTGACTTCTTTAAAAGGGGAAAACCACAAAGCACATCAAATTTTAAGGAAAATGACATACGTGAGAAGTATTGAATATGTTGAGACTTACATGTTAAAATCTGGAACAGCAACAATATTGAAGAGATCCAAGTCATAAATTGATTGATTGAATAGCAAAGCAGAGCAGCGAAGCGAGAGTAACATTTGGTATCACTACGATGCAGCAAACCTCAAATAATTCAGACATTCCAAGCTATGCTAGCAAAAAATATTTAGAAAGGTGCAAGGAAAATGTAGCAATTGAGTTGTAATACAGGAACAAAATAAAAATAAAAAATAAAAACTAATGCAACATAGGCCCAGTTCTGGGGTTTGTTGCTGCATCTCCTGCAACCTCCTTTCCATTGACATAATGCAACATAGGCCCAGTTCTCTACAAACACAGTAAAAAAAAAAAAATTAAAAAGGAAAAAGAAAAAAAAATTAACCCCTATAAATACTTTGTAGCTAGAGAAACACCAAGATATTTCAAAAGAATTCTTTTTCTTTTTTTTTTTTTTAAAAAAAAAAAAAAGAAGGAAAAACAATGTTCACAACAATATCAATTGTCACAAAGGAAATGTAGAGACAAGGGCATCCAGAAATGGAAACTCACATCAGTAAGCCTAGAGCACTGGCAAAAGGCACAAATACTTCTATTCGCATTGCATAAATCTGAAATTGTAGGTGCCTTCGCACCAGAGAGATTTTCAAATTTTGATTCCAATTTTGAAACTGCTACATTTGGTTGAGTGCAACCATTAATTTTCACAGCCATATCAAACAACCCATACTTCAGTTTCTTTTGTCTTTTGACATCCCTGGTATGATCTTCTGCAGCACCAGGTGAAGTTCTGTCACCTCCTGCCTTATCATCAGAGTTGTTTTCAACTGATCTCTTGGCTGGATGTTTTTCTGTACTCTGGAAAAATAATCAACCAACACTTTAATTCACAAATAGATTAAATAGCTTTGCAAGAAAGCTTAGACCCATAGCAGAGTAATCCAAAAACATGCAAAACACAAAAATAACCCAGTTTAGAACAAATTACAAATTTTGTTCAAACACTAAAGCAACTGAATGAATAGAAATCCTCAATGCCTTCATGTGTTCCCTTCTCTACTCCATGCATTTTATCGAGCCACATTATCGTTGTTGATGAGATGGATAATAACATTAGTTCTATGTTTAGTTATTTATTATAATTACAAAATATAAGAATAAAATGTTTATTACATAACAAAATCAACAAAGAAAACTGAAAATTGGAATCTTTCCTAAACCAAAACTATTATCCTTTATAAAACAATGGAAACCTCAATCTTCTACCTTCTATACATAACATATACATATGTATATATACAGATATAACTTTTGCATTTGATCTTGTGTACATAAGTTTCATAGGTTTCCCCTAATTGTATCTTCTATGCCTTGTAAAAAATTATGTTGTAAAACTGCCAAACCATTTCTGCTTCCTCACTCCCTCAACTAAGAAGTTTACGTAGCTATCTGAATCAATCATAAAAGGGAAGCAAATAAATTCTTTACTAATACAATCATAGCATCAAATTTCAATTCAAATAATCAGAATACATGAGCATACATACACAATCAATGAGCAAATATACATGCAAATACATACACTATTTGAAACTAATGAGCAGCCATACATGGAAATACATACACAATAAGTCGGATTAGGGCTTTGAGCCTAATGAGAGAGAAAGGAAAAGAGGGGAAAAGGTATCAAACCACTTAAATCAAACCTATTTACCACATCAAACCCATAAAACCCTAGAAATCAAACCACTTAAACCAAACCCATTTCAGAAATCAACACGAAATTAGACTTGGCAAATCATGTAAAACCCTAAAGCTGAGTGAGAAATGGGAAAATAGAGGAAGGGAGAGAGAGACAGAGACAAAGACAGAGAGCGAGCGAGCAAGAGAGAGACAGAGTGAGCGACAGAGAGCGAGCGGGTGAGAGAGAGAGAGAGAGAGAGAGAGAGAGAGAGAGCAAAAGTGAGAGAGAAAGAGAAGAAAGAGAAAGAACCTAGCCGTATTGCGATGGTGGCTGTGGAGATTTGCGGCGGCGATGTGTGACGGACGTGAGCAACGGTTGTGAGCGACTCCGGTGAAGTGAGGAGGTGAGGTTCTCTGTGTGAGAGAGAGAGAGAGAGAGAGACAGACAGACAGAGGAAAGGGACTCAAATCTGGGTGCCTACCTACAACGGTGAATTAAATTTTTCACTAAATTTAAGTAAAAAAAAATTAATTTTCTTAATTTGATATTTCTTTTTCTAATCCTGCATCAAAAGTAGAGGGACGATAAGGAAAAAAAAAAATTTATTTTCTTTTTTTATTTGTTTGAATTTTTTTGACCGGTTTGAATCTATCTATTTGAAAGAGAACCGATCGATCAGTTGGTCAACCGGCTAATTGACCGGTTGGTATCCTTCAACGGTCACACACAGTAAAGTAGTGAAATCTGTACCACGTTCTTACTTTGATGAATTTTTTAATGAATTCTCATTTTGATACCAAATTGCTAAAACCATTGGAGCTTCAAAAAGTGACTTTTTCACCAAAATTTAAATCTGATGCCAGGTTTGGTTTACCGTTGGAGATGCTCTAAAATATGTTCCCACTAAATATTATAAATCTTTTAGCGACTAAAACATTTTTAGTCGCCATAAGTTGACTATTTGGTGACTAATTATTCTTTTGTCGGAAAAAATTGAGTATTTTAGTCATCAAAACTACATACTTGCCGACCAAATTCTTAGTCGCCAAAGCGTAACAGTGCAAATCTAGCTATTATTTGGCGACTAAATTTATTTTAGTCGGTAAAAATTAGTATATTACGACTAAAATAAAATTTAGTAGCTGAAAACTAGAGTAACGGCGACTGATAATTTTTTTAGTTGCCTATTGTGAAAAATTTATCGATTAATATTTTTTTTAGTCGCCAATAAATAATATACATTGACTAAAATATTTTAGTAGCAAAAACTTGAACCAACGGCGACCAAAATAATTTTTAGTAGTTAAAAATTGAACTTTTGGCGACTAAATCTATTTTAGTCGCCAAATTTGGTCGCCAAAAGTGTAAATTGTTGTAGTGCATGCGGAAGCTTATTAGTCTCAATTATCCAATATTGAAAACATTTCCAAAATTTTCATTCATTAATTGATTTCCTTGAAAGGTTACAAAAGACGTCACATGCATTGATACATTCATTAATCCTAGATTATGAATCTATAACGTGTGACAAATATACAGGGACAAATAATTACAAGTTCATGCCTTAAAGGCTTATAAGTTTCCAAGACCATGCCTGGATACAACAAAAGTGGGTCAAGCTCAACACAAAGAAAGCCTAAGGCTTATACAAGATAATATTCACACACAAAAAAAAAAAAAAAAAAAAAAAAAAAAAAAAAAAAAAGAAGAAGAAGAAAGATGAGCATCCTGCTCTATAATCCTCCCAAGCTAACTCCTTGGCAGAGGAATACCATCAGCACCTGAAATTTAGTTTCCATATTGGGTGAGGTAATGCCTGGTAGAGTTAAGTTTAATGACCTATATGATGCTTAACAAAGTCATATGGTGAATGTACATGAATGTCAATGCTAAAAATGTGTCCCCCCCACTCCTTCATCAATATAATGCCAAGTTCAATCCACAATTTATAAACCGTTATTTCAAAACATAAAAAACACACTAAGAATCTCTAGGTACGTGTCTGTAAGTAGGCTATACAAACACTATCAAAAGCCATTTCACCGGTACTACCCAGAAAGATCGGCATCTAACCGTGCGAGTTTCTGGACTTTCACCAAGGACACATAGACTAACATAATAATAACCACAACCACACCCCTAATTTGATTCACCACGGTATTCACACATTTTTCTCTGAGAAATTGTAGAATGATTGGTGTTCAGTTTAATTTATAACAGAATTTGAAATTGAGTTTTGGGTGTTGGACTATGATTTGAGATAAATTTATTGGGTCTATTTTGGTATATAATTGGACCATGTTTGATTTGTGGGTGAGACCCATGATTTAGATTTAATTTAATTTGAGTTTGTTTAATTATGTGATTGGTAATAACCACTTGGGAGTTGTTAATATTTATTTTATAGGATTATAATAAATATTTTATAGTTGATTTTATGGTGTGTACCATATGGTGAAAAAATTATATATTTTTATAGTGAATAAAATGGGTGTATATTTTGTGGTGAGCAAAATATTATATTTTATGGGGTACAAAAGTATTTTATTTTGTGGTGAGAAAAAATATATTATTTTATAATTTATATTATAAAATTTGGAGGTATTATTACAAAAATTATATTGTATTTTTTTTTTTTTTTGAAAAACCCAAGCATTGGGAAGCAAAACTCACGTGGAGTTGTCCCCCACACCTCTCTTCCTTCCCTTTTTCTTTTACTTTTCTTTTTGGTTGAGCAGAGAGCTCGGCGTCTCTCTCTCTCTCTTCCTCATTTGTTGCTCAATCTTTGAGCTTTAAATGAGAGTCTTTAGAGTGAGATTTTGCAAAAGTGTTGTAAATGAAAGTTGGAGAGCTCGTCGTGATCTTCACAATGGTGGTCTCGAATTCATGATCAGACGATGTTTGCATTTTCAGATTTGTTTTTCTTCATATTTAAGGTAGGGACTTTCTTCATATTATAGAAGCGCAAAGGGGTGACCTTGAGACAGAAACCCTCCGAGAGAAGATCTCTAGTGGAAAATGAGAGAAAAGCTTGAACGTGTATTCTGACTCGAGTATTAGATACCTCGACCATCTTTTCGTGCCAGAGTCTTGCCGAGAGGAAGAACTCCGAGAGTTTCACCATTCATGCCTTGCGGTACATCAAGGAGGCACAAAGATGTATCACAACCTTAGTCGTCAGTTTTGGTGGAAAGGAATGAAGAAGGGTGTAGCAGTGTTTGTGTCGAGGTGCCTTACTTTTCAACATGTGAAGGCCGAGCATCAGAGGCCAACGGGTTTGTTGCCCCTTGCCCATAACCGAGTAAAAGTAGGAGCATGTCACGATGGATTTTGTTGTAGGTCTTTTGAGGACTCAATGGGATAGTGGCATCATTTGGGTGGTGGTTGATAGATTGACCAAGTCAGCGCACTTTGTACCTATGCGCACGAGTGACTCAGTAGACTATCTAGCCGACCTTTATATTAGGGACATATTTCGACGTCATGGGGTCCCTGTGACTATTGTTTCGGATAGAGATCCGCATTTTACGGCTTAGTTAGAGTAATTAATTTTGTATTGTAATTATTCAAGTAGCTAGAATAGTTAGTTAAATTCGGTGTTATAATAATTAGTTAGCTAGCTTAGCTAATTCGTTCATTCGGACCCTCCTGCACAAGGGCAAACTTGTAATAATGTGCATGTCTTCCAACCCCACGTCTTTCTCCCTTTTATTTACCCGCTTATGATGGATAGTTTAGAGTATCATGTTTACTTAGCATTTCTCATGATTTGCATCCATTGTCTTGCATACATTAAGCTTGGCGCATCATTCTAACTCACATTGTTATTCATTACTTACTTGAATACGTGCTTGAATTGCATTTTCTCAAGTTGATTTACATGTCATAACTAGTAGCCGAGCCTATTAGTTGCACATCGCATTAGTTAGAGACATGCATGTTTTTTAATTATTTTGCTTTGTTTTGGCTTGCCTTGGAGTACTCGGTGAGCATTTCTTGCTTTAGCATATCACATACATGTGATTGTTGCCATGACAAGCATGTTTTCCATGAGGCTAAGTGCTTACTTGATCTGTCTCTTGAATGCCTGTGGATGAAGGCTAGTTGCTCAAATTGGAATAATTTGATGAATGACCATATGATATCACTTTTTCAAGTGGTACATATTCAAAACAATTTTCAAACACACATAAATCAAAGTGTTCCAACTTGTGAAAATTAGTCTATACTTGTGTGCGTCACATAATAAGTCAGCTTAATGATCAGAAGAAGAGCATATAATGTAAATAAGAATCACATCATGATTAGTAGAGGCCGATCTTTGATCAAGCGAGTGGGGTGCTCAATTCATGACCTTCCCCTCTCGTACCTAAGTTCCTGAGCAGAGACACTTTGGTGATGACGGATAAGTGGCATTTGGCACGAGTCTCGAGTTTCCTAAATTTTCCAAAAATATTTAGGTGGCGACTCTGTAATCTGGTAAAACAGTCCATTTTTGGCATTTTTTATGCAAGATCGATTTTCCAAAAGATTTGTTGGATTTTGACTCTTTTGTGTTTATCTATTTCATATTGCATTTGTGAGATCAGATTCAGAACCATGGGAGTCCGAACTGTAGGGCTATCGTATCCGAAAGGAGCACGAAAAGCAAGCTACAGTTTCTAGCGACTCTGCTAGGAAAATTAGAGAACTTGACTTGAATTGCATGATGTGAAATTTTATTTACAGATATATGTTCTTTACATTGCATTTGCATTGGTGCACTTAAATCACTGTGTTTGCCATTTGCTATTCCTGGACGGTTTGTCGGAGGCTTGCTTAAAAGCTAGCCAAAAGGCTGACCGGTCGTGGGCTCTACCATGTTAGAAACACAACCCTTGGATCTGGACTACCGTTGTAACATTTGATCCTCCTTTTATTTCTCGATGTTAGGTGTGAGAGGTATATTAGGTAGTCTTGCTGAGGCACCCTCTTTGACCATTTGGCCTAATTGCGTATAGTAAAGCCATAGAGACTGTTCCAAACTAGAACAAGATGCTCACTTGAATGCAGGATTGCATGAAACCACGTGTTTGAAATAGTGAACCCTAGTTTATGAAAAAAACTAGGACATGGTAACCCTACCCCTTCACAGGGGTGTTTTGGCTCTTTTTTAACTGGTATGTACTTTACAGTGAAACTGTGCAAGAATGTGCATATTAGTGGTACAGTTGGTATCTGTTTTGGGGCTAGAATTCAGTGTGGAGTATAGTCCTACAGCTTTGATCATGTCTATGTTGATAACATCTTAGCTGAGGTGTTGTGCGGTTTCTGATTGCTACTATTTTGTTTTATTTCTTTTGCTAGGTAGTTTAAAACCATAGCTTCAGAAAGTTCAGATATCCTCCAAGTACTCTGGACCCAAGTCGGAAGACTGTGCAAGGCCAGGGATCTTGTTCAGGGATAACCCATGTTTACCTCACTCTCACCGATTACAAGACAGAGGAGAATTAGACGGAGTTCGCTAGTCCAATTCTTACAATAATCACCTCTCAATTCACCTGTGTTCAGTCCGGTTCGGGCACAGTCAGCTACTTCCAGTTCAGCTCAAGAAAGGTCACCTATTCCGACGACACAGTATCCCTCAGCCAATATGGAGGAACCGATACACTATCTGTAATAGACAGTCGAGACACTACAGTATGACGCGGTCCATCTAGCCGAGGTTACGGCCCGTCAGGGCGAGGTGATAAGTAGGTTACAACAATAGCAACCACAACCGGTTGTGGCCTCTGGATCCCATGCACCCACTGCAGCTATCCCTGTGCCCAATGCCACTACTACTACTGCCACTGCTTAAGATCCAGGAACCCAGGGTAACCCGATTTTTCTAGTCCCAAACAGAGCCAATCCCAACACAAGCTTCCAAAACACCAGTTTATCAGACCAAGGCACCATTCGAATTCGAAGTTGATCCAACGGCGCTCAAAGTTAACAAATCGGAGAAGCTATTCAAGAGTGCGCAAGGGGTCAAGTCCATTCCAGACATAGAGAATAGATACACCGAATCAGCGGTCATATTACCAGAGCGGTTCAAAATGTCGTACATTGATCGCTTTGATGGTTTCGGGGACCTGATGGTTCATCTACGGTTGTTTTCGGCCGATGGTTTGACTAGGTTGCAGAAGCTATCCCTTTTTGGTCGGACTATGTCGAGTATAGCGGCCATTTGGTATGCCAAGTTGGAAGACTCAATAAAGTAAAATTGAGATGAATTAGCTGAGTCCTTCATGGCACAGTACTCTTACAACAATCAAATCAAGGTCACAATTTGTGATCTAGAGGCGACAAGTCAAGAGCCGAAGGAGGGTTTCTCTGAATTTGTGACAAGGTGGAAGGCCAAAGCCTCAATGATGACCACTCGACCTTCAGAAAAAAGATCATATAAGAATGGTTGTCTGGAATCTGTATGGCAAGTTGCTGCAGAAGATGAATGTTCTACCTCTATTTACATTCATAGAGCTTCATGAAATGGGGGTTCAAATTGAGGATGCCATGAAACAGGGACTTATTATTGAGGATAAGGAGCCGGCTAAGAGGCCGTTTGTTCGCAGTTCCAATGCTGTCAGTGGTAGCACAGCTGCAAGGCCATCGGATGTAAGTGTTGTCACCATAATAAAAACTACCAACCCTTTCACCAATATAGGCCCACAAACATCATCCAATCCTACCCGAACTCAGGGTAAGACTTTTAACCAACTATACATGACCCTGTCCAAAGCCATGCAGGTGCTAGTCAAAAAGGGACACCTAAAACCCTTAGAACCTCACCCACTTCCCGATCCTCTTCCACCCAAACACAACCCCACAAAACACTGTGCTTTTCACTAGCAGTATGGTTATGACACTGACTAGTGCTTCCGATTACGTCATGAGATTCAGGATCTTATTGACAACAAGGTGATTGCTCCACCTCAGAAACCAAATGTAACCACAAATCTGCTCCTGACCCATAATCTAGTCCACCCACCTCGAAATCTTAACCTGATCTATACAGGCTACCTCTTACGACCCCAGTGTATATATTACCCCCTCTCACCTACCGAAACCAATGTTGTTCATTCCTAAGGGCACAGATCTGTGCATGATAGACGCATTTAAGCCACAACATGAGCCTCACAATGTGGTGATAATACCCATGGTAAAGGAAGGTCTGGCTTCGGAGGGAGGTACTAGTCTGTTGTCGGAGTGTCCTAGGGACTTATTTGAGAGGGTGTATGACCCGAGTTGCTATATTGTGCCAACTAGTCAAACCAAGCTTGAATTGGTGTTACCAATCTCAATAGACATCAATGTGGTGAGAGAGGATCACCTGAGCCCAAGGTTGGATGATTTGGCAAACCTTAAAGAGGATTTGGGCAACCTACAGTTCTTTAATGAGCATGATCAGGGAGATGTACAGATCGAGTGGTTCAACTTGAATGGATCGGCTGATAACACCGGACGGCTGAGTGATGAGCCAGACAAGGAAGAAGAAACTGGGATAAAACCAGAGGGAAAGGAAGCAGAGGTAGTTGCAGTGAAGAGATAGGCTAATGAGAAAAGAAAATTGATAGAGGACATGTGTGTGGGAAACTCGACCCAAGTGGGAGTTGTGAACACCATAGACACTGAACAGGAAGCTGCATTGAGGTAGTTTGAGAGAGAAAGAGTTGAGAATAGTCAGAAAACTGCAACCACATGTCTCTCTGAGGGGGACACTTGTACTGTGAAGATGATTTAGGTGGAGCTGGACAACTGTTTGACGGCTGCTGAGGGCGAGTGGTGGGATGACAACGAGTTGTGTCTGGCCTATACCGATGAAGATTGGAGAGACTACTTCCCAAATAATACATGGTATGCTGAGGAGACCATCTTACCTGCAGTGGACGGTATTTTAAGCCGCCACACCTAGATCAAGCAGAGGCATTTGGAAAGGACAATGAGGCTGAGAAACTAAAAGAGAAGCAACTAGAAGAAGAATCAGTCCTGAAATAGCTCAAGAAAATCCAAGTTGACATCTCTATCTAGGGTCTTCTCATGGCCTCATGGGTGCGCCGGCAAGCAGTATTGTCGGCAATGGACAAGGCTAAATTGTCCATTAATACTACGCCTGAGCAACTGGTGGGCTTGGTCTTTCCGGGTGGTGCCAAACCAATGCTTACTTTCTCTGACAAAGAGCTGCCGCCAGAAGGGTCGGCTCACAACAAGCTGTTATACGTTTCTGTAGAATGCATGGAGAAGTGGGTGCCGGTGGTGTTAGTAGATACCGGTTCTGCCATTAATGTTTGTCCGTCTCGTATTGTCTACGCAATTGGCCTCAAGCCGGTAGACTTCATTCCCACAGCCCCCGTTATACAAGCATATGATAACACAAGCCGAGAGGTCATAGGCACGGTGAAAGTGCGAGTCCAGGTGGGCCTGTCAGAGCAAGAGATTAAGTTTCACATCTTGGATGTACTGGCTACCTTTAACCTACTGCTAGGGAGGCCTTGGTTACATCATGCGAAGGCTGTGTCCTCAACCCTTCATCAAATGTTAACATATCCTCATGGAAGAGGAGTAGCCATTGTTTTTGGGAACTCATCCATCCATCCACCGCCGGAGGTGACTACGCCAGTGCTAGAGATCAATCATGGTGACGAGGATGTATTCCTCTCGAGATTCACTCTGGCTGAAGTCTGGGTAGTGCAGACATTTCTGGCCGCGGACGAAGGCATGTACGTTAGTGCCCAGTCCATATACTTAATGAACAAGCTGCGGCATATTCCAGGAATGGGGCTCAAAAAGAGTGGGCGGAATATTGTTGCACCACTAGTAGAGGTGCCACATGACCCGCATGCCTTTGGACTAGGCTATGTGCCCACCAAAGAGGACTGGATAAGAAAGGGGCAAGAAATGAGAGGTAGAGCCAAAGCTAAGAGAGCTGGAAAGCATTATGAGCTCGTCCACAGGCCAAACCAAGGGAAGCTCAACGGCCATTTTGTTCGAGAGAGAGAGGATTTCCCTTTTTGTGGCTTTCCTAAGCCTTGGGTAAATTCCTCGAAAAAGCGCGTCCCCGAGTTCGAAATCTTCTTTAATCTACAGTTCCAGGACAGTGATGAGGAAAGGGTTAAACCAAGTATCAAAGCTAGCCAGAGCATGGAAGATGACTCAAACAGTAGCGATGCTGAAGTAGGGGTAGCATTGGCCAATCACTTAACATATCCTGTGGCTGACCTAGAGAACTTGGGGGATAACTTTACTGTCTCCATGATTAGGGTAGAACCAAGTGTGGACCCAACCAGTGGTATTTTGGACGCATCAAAGGCGTTGTGTCTTACTTGGCAGCTGGAGGAGGGCTTTCTTTCCAGTTCTAAATCAGGTGCTTGTAACTCGGCTTTTTTGCACCCCCTTTCGGAAGTCGAAATAAGCCCTATAGTATCGGACTCCCGCGGTTCTGAATCTGATCTCACAAGTGCAATATGAAATAGATAATCACCAAAGAGTCCCAATCCGGCAAATCTTTTTGGAAAATCGATTTTGAATCAAAAAATGCCAAAAGTGGACTGCTTTGCCAGATACAGAGTCGCCATCTAAATATTTTGTTTTGGGAAAATTTAGAAAACCCATGACTCGTGCCAAATGCTATGTGTTCGTCATCATCAAGATTGTCTCAACTCGGGAACTTAGGTACAAGAGGGAAAGGTCATGAATTGAGCACCCCCGCTCGCCCGATCAAAGATCGGCCTCTACTAATCATGATATGAATCTTATGTACATTATATGTTCTTGTTCCAGTTTATTAGGCTAGCATTACTATGTGATGTGCACACACATAAGTATAGACTGATCTGCAAGAATTGAAACACTTGATTTATGTTTGTTTTGAAAATTGTTTCGAATATGTATCACTGGAAAAAGTGATCGCATAAAAACATTACTCAAATTATTCCAATTCAAGCAATTAGCCTTCATCTATAGGCATTCAACCAGTTATAGCACTTAAGCAATTAGTCTCATGGCAAGCATGCTAAACATGGCAAAAATCACACACATGCAATATGCTAAAGCAAGTAAAGGCTTACCTAGTACTCCAAGCCAAAAAATGAATAAGTTAGAAAAATGCATGATTCCCAACTATGCAATATGGCTAATGCAACACATACAATATGCAATCTAAATAATCTTAGCTACTTAACATGGCATATGAATCAATTTGATACATGCGGTCTAAGCACGTATTCAAAGAAGTTTAAAACTAACAATGCAAGTCAGAATAATAAACCGAATCCCGGTGCATGCAATACAAATGGATGCAAACATGAAGCATGCTAAACAAAACATGATGTCCCTAAACTAACCATCATAAGCTAGTAAATAAAAGAGAGAAATGCATAGGGTTGGAAGACATACACATTATTACAACATTTCGCTCTCACAAAGGAGAGTTCGAATAAACTAACTAACTAACTAGCTATGCTAAGCTAATTATTACAAAAATAATTAAATTAGCTAAACTACTTAACTAATTATTACAACAAATGAATTTATTATTCTAGTTAACTAAAATAATTACAAGATGAAATCAGATAATTAGTTAACTAACTAATTATTACAACACTATAGAAAATTAACTAGTTACAACTAATTAATTAAAACAAATGTCTAAACTAAATATTTAAACTTAAATGCGCTCGGTATGGGAGGAATGCTCATGCACGTGCTCGGTTTCCACCCAAAAAGGCCACTGTTTTGCTTTTAGAAGGTCTCTGTTGCACAATAGAACATTTACACCTTTTTCCACCTCCAAAATAGCTCTGCTCTACTCAAAAAACACACTACTGAATTTTGCATTGGTGGCCAGCTGGCCAAGAGTGAGGGCCTACCGGCCACCAGTGATGGCCTGCCGACAATGGAAAGTGGCCTGCCGGCCACTACTGCAGGGTTCAACTTGCTGCAACAGAGAACAAACAAAGCATGCACAGGGTATTCTCAAGGTTTTGTTTGCACAATTCACCTCTCCTTATCATGAACAAATCAAAGAAGTAGTAAACTGGGAATCAAAGTGTGCAATTTCAATAAATGCAACAAAATAAGACTCTAACCTCCTCCCTCTCATGAATTAATCAAGGGAAGTGGTAACCTTGGAAACTTGAATCATTTCATCACTAGTATGAAATGCCTCAAGCTTCCATGTGTTTAATTAACGTCTGATTGAACACAAAACCAAATTCTTATCTTGTACCATTTTAGTTCCACTTTAATTACTTCATTTTAATTACCAACCATCCTTTAGTTCATTGAGTCCAAAGGGTGAAGTTAAGTCCTCTAATGGAAAGAGGGCTCAAACCAAGTGTTGTCTTGGGCATAAAAAAGACATCATACCGTTGGTAATGAACCCCCTAAGGGATTAAACCATTAAGCATGACATCTCAATCTCATGCTTTCAACAAACAAGTTGTTTGAAACCACTTTAAAAGCAAAACAAAAGCCAAGAAAGGAGGGAGGTTGCAGAGGTGATTAAGAGTGATTACAAGTATGGAAAGCCATAAATAAATGCAATCAACTCAAATAAGATGGTGTCTAAGGCCTAGAACACCAAACTCCTGAGGATAATTACACTATAATCATGCAAAACAAAGCTCAAATGCAACTATCAACCAAAAACAGTGCTAAAACAATCCAAAGCAGTCCTAAAACATACTGGAATTAATACCCAAAAAAAAAGGGCTAGATTAATAAGCTAAAACATAGCACAAGCTAGGCTAGTAAGCAAGACACAAGGAGGGGAGGCTAACCCCTCCAATTTTGGGCTTCAAAACATGATTTTGGCCACTAAAATAACTCTGAAAATTAGTGTTTAAAAGCTCAAAAAAAGATAGTAAAAGGATGGGAAACACAAGGGAAAAGGCCTTCAAAACAAGGTGCAAAGAAGAGTGAACCACCCCCCAACCTTCAATGGCCTTAAAACCCAAGTTTCAGCCAAAAAATACAGAGTTTTTTACAGCCTAAAAACACTTGGAAAATTGCAAGAAAAAGAGTAGTTAAAGTAAGTAAAGAGGCAAAGCCTTATACCTCTTGAATAGAAAATCAATTCTAAGCAACAAAACCAAGCAAACACACCCTCAAGAGCTCCAACAAGCCTCAAAGACACCTCAGCTCAAATATGGAGAAATTTGTAAGCAAAAGGTGAAGGATATGTAAGCAAAAGTGTAGAAATTTGCAAGAGAGAGAGAGAGAGAGAGAGAGAGAGAGAGAGAATTGTAGAGAGAGGAAAAATTTTGCTCCAAAATTTTTCTAACCTTAAAACATGAGAGGGAGGCCCTCTATATATAGAAAACATGAATCTCCCTCATAAACATCCAGCCCTACATGTGAAAGCTAATGCATCATCTGTGCAAATAGCTGGCACAACTGTCACAAAATATCTGTAAAAGACATTGGTGGCCAGCCGGCCATCACTGGTGGCCGGCAGGCCATATCAGTGGTCGGCAACCAAGAGTGATGGCTGGCAGCCCAAAAAGGTGGCCGGCATGCCACCAACAGT
The DNA here is from genome assembly GCA_036172215.1 of Camellia granthamiana. Classification (NCBI taxonomy): domain Eukaryota; kingdom Viridiplantae; phylum Streptophyta; class Magnoliopsida; order Ericales; family Theaceae; genus Camellia; species Camellia granthamiana. The sequence goes on along the minus strand of CM069911.1, from coordinate 79,561,720 downwards.
TGTAGGCTTGAAAAACACAGGGTTTGGTCCAAAAATGAGGCGACATGGGTGCATGGTTTGAAAAGCTCAAAGCCGTGGCATTCCGCTAAGGACTTCGAGCACTTGACAAGCATATAGACTCATCATTGGGTGTGCAAGCGATGGCGTCCAAGTTGTAAGGGCGGTCAAAAATGGGGTGTCTACAGTTGCCCCTTTTTGACAGAACTCGGAGCCATGAAATGACGTGAGTGAATGTCAAAGCCCAAAGACAACCCATTTTTGACAAGGCCGTAAGACTTGGACAAATAATCAAAACATAAATAAAATGGTTACGCCCGCAGGCTGCCTACATATCCCATTGTAAGGAATAAACCAGCATAGTTCTGGGGCAAAATGCAAATGATATGCACAATGCAACTTTGAAAGCTAGACTCATACACTTCGCGAAGTCGGCTATTTTGAAAACTCATGATCATGCGAGATGATGCAATAAGCAATAACAAGACACGATAAGCAAGATAATGAGATAATAAGATATGAATGTGCAACTTCAAGCTTAAAACCAACACAGGTTCTATGCACTTCACGGGGGCAACATATGATCGGGCTCGCACTTCACACGTCCCGAGATGAAATACGCCCAGGGCCGCCCATCACGTGTCTTGAGATACAAGAAAAAACCACTATGGCTCGCACTTCACGCGTCCCGAGATAAAATCCACCTAGCGCTACGCGTCACGCTTCCTGAAATAAGAGAAAACCACTCAAGCACGCGCTTCACATGTCCCGAGATGAAACCTACCTAGGGTCGCATGTCACGCATCCTAAAAGACAAGAAAAACTGTTCGAGCTCACGCTTCACGCGTCTCGAGATGAAACTCGTCCAAGGCCACACATCACGCGTCCTGAGATAAGAGAAAACAGCTCGGGTTCGCGCTTCATGCGTCCCAAGATAAAATAGAGAGAAAAACTGCTCAGGCTCGCACTTCACACGTCCCAAGATAAAGTAGAGAGGTATGCGATAGATGCACAAAACATATTCCATGTGAGATAGACAACCGACATATGATGTTAATTGAAGGCATGTTCTATGCAAGAACCAAAAGCAAATTCTATACAAGAAATAAGTGCATATTCTATGCATGATTGACAGCATGTTCTATGCATGAATCATATGTGTGAAATGCATATTCTATGCAATGAAAGAGAGCAAAGACATAATTTAACAAAACAAATAAAATGATATTCGGTAGCAACTTCCAATTTACCTCTCGGAAGAGTTACAACACGTTCAAAAGGATACACCTTGTTCAGAGTAGCAAGTGGGACACGTTCACACACTAGAATGCAACTGCAAGCTTCCAAAACAGAACCTTCCACGTACCACTCGGGAAGAAGAAGCTCCAAATAGCACCAGGACCTATCTGAGAACCACCTGCCGACCACTAGGAGATATTGCCTGCTACCAATGTGTCCTGTCGGCCACCTGCTGGCCACTGATGGCAGATCGGGGCAGTTTGGTCTTTTCGCGCACGGGTCTTTAAGTACAAGCCTCAAGGCTTCATTTCCTCATAACCCTAGGCCCGAAATTGCTCTCTCTCTCTCTCTAGACAGTTTCTCTTTCTAGATCCAAGCTTTACACGCGTTTTCCAACGCCCCACGCACATTTTCTTCGCAAAACCCTCTTAGTTCTCTTCCTTTTGAACTGATTAGATTTTGATTTCAACACTTTTTCTCAAATTTCCACCACTTTAGGCTTGTTCCCCTCGAGTTTCTCTCGAGTTTGGTGAACTTTTCCGGACTTTGACTTTTTCTCTCATTTTCTCTCTCCTAGGGTTGACTTTTTCCAAGTTTACCCTATTTTCTCCATTTTTCTTCATTTTTCACCCATTTTCCCAAATAGCAGACGACATTCCACATGACGGGGTTCCTCCCGAGATTCCACCTGCATTTCCACCTGTTCCCGAGGTAGAGGAACCAGTAGTTGCCGAGGTTGGCGAGGTAGCTGAAGGCATTGAAGCCGACCTCGAGGCGGAGGTTGAGCCTGAGCTTAAGCCTGAGCTGCTACCATTGAGGGTACGACCTTTTGATCCAACGAGATACCATGCCCACATATTGCCACTTGGAGGCATTAGACGCTTCAGCGACTTTGCTCGCGGTGTATTAGAGGACCTCCTGCTGAGGGAGTCGGCCTCCCACCTTTCATCGAGCGCTATTGAGGTATGAATTCTATTTTCATGCATTCTTGCCTGTCTTTTCAATGCATTTCTTGCATTGCCTTTCTTCTAACTGTACTTTTCCATCATTGCCTTTCATCTTATTCATCTGTTCTTTGCCACAGGGAGATGTCCATGCCTATAGACGGTAAGGAGCTACAACAGCGAGAGATTGGTATGACGAGCTCCCTACAGGAGTCCGTGATATTGTTGATAAGACAGCTTCGGCCTCTTCTGCTCCAACCTGACACGGGTCATTGCAATTCGTCATCTTCTAGGAGTGCTTGTGGAGAGGTGGTGGGACACCACCAACTCCTTCCACTTCTCTACTATAGAGAAGATGATGATGACTCCCTATGACTTTGCCATGATCACTGGCTTAGGAGTAGGGAACGATCCGATCCCTTTCGACACATACATGGAGGAGTGGGAGGTGGCCTGGATCAAGCTGCTGGTAACGCGTCCCTCATTATATTGACCAACCATGGTCAGATATAGTTGGTTTGCTGAGCAGTTCAGAGAGAGCGAACTCGAGACATTAGAGGAGATGGAGCAGTATGCCAAAGGCTTCCTGATGTTTCTCCTTGGTACCACCTTGTTTTCAAACAGGTAGAACACCGTGGGCTTATATCTGTTGAGTTCCCTGGTGACCCTTTCCCGGGTATGCTTCTATGACTGGGGCGGAGCTGAGCCTTGCCACTCTGTACGGCTACATGAGCTCTACCTCCCGCCTGAGGGGAGAGTTGATCGAAGGCTACTGGCGAGCCTGTGAGGTATGCATTTCAGCTCCCTCTTTGAAATTTACATTTTCTACTTTACATTTTCTGCGTCTGTTCATACCCCGTGCTTTCTGCTTTGCACTTTCTACATCTGTTCAGGCTGCATGCTTTCTGTTTTGCACTTTCTATATCTGTTCAAGATGCATACTTTCTACTTTGCACTTTCTATATCTGTTCATGCTCTGTTGATCACATAACACTGCATTTTCCTTGCAACTGTGGGTTTATGCATATTTTCTAGCTCTGGCTCCAGAGCCCATGGAGGAGCTTCCCTGGAAGTTCCCTAGCCGAGGCGATATGATGGCCGGTGCCAGCGCCGAACTCGCGAGTCCTTTGCCTTTTTTCGCCATTATTTTGATACTGAGGCTGCCCACAAGGTAACCCAAAACACAGTCATTTTTGCTTTACAACTGCTCTGATTCACATTTTAGTAATTGACAACAACTAACAATCTGTTTACTCTCTATTTGCAAATCATGTGGTAGCCTTGGGCTATGATGCTAACTGGTGTGAGGGACCAGTACCCTGGGGCCTGGGCCACATCCCGATTCTGGATTCTGCTAGAGGGCCCAGTCTACTAGGCCTGGTTCTTGAGAGAGCAGTTCGTCCGCTAGACCGTGGGCTCGCTGGATCCGGTCGTTCCGATGCCACAGCTAGAGTCTATGAGGTCAGCAGACAGCCTATCCGTTGATGCAGTCACTCAGTTTATGGTGTGCTTGGATGCTGATTTCTTCAAGGGTGAAGGCGACTACACGACCTTTATTCAGACCCACCTCATGCCACCCCTGACATGGGCTCACGGAGGCGAGGGGGCGAGGGCTCTTGTGGCGAGAGAGACGACTAGGGCCCATGCTAGAGGGACTCCCCCTGCGGAGTAGAGCACCCATTGGCTAGAGCTTTCTACCGCGCTCACATGCTAGCGATATACTGGGGTTGCTTACTAGATCCCAATTGAGTCTACAGCGGTTGGACGCGAACTTGTCGGGGTTCGATGCATTCAAATGCATTTGCAGGCATCCATAGAGTACACATGGAACTATCTCGAGCTGATAGCTTCCTTGATGGGCATGGTACAAAGGAGGGAGACACTGCTCAAGCTCCACGGTATCCAGGTAATTTCTTCAGTTTGCACTTCATGCTATCAAATTTCCACTAATACACTAGCATTTCAACCATAGTCTTTCCCAAACTGCACTGATACACTGCATTAGCACACTGTACTCACACACTGTACTCATTTTGTGTCTGATTTCTATATACACTCATTCTACATACTATGCTTGCATCTATACACCCATTGTAGCTGATATGTTGACAACTGTCTTTTTCAGATCCCATCTATACCGATGGCACCAGCGGCGGCAGCAGCATCAACACCAGCAGTACCTCCTCCAGTAGCAAGGAGAAGAGACAGAGATAGGGTACCCGAGTCCAGAGCAGTCCTCCAGAGCCCCCATCTTGAGTGATGATGATGCTGAGACCAGTGACTCCAAGGAGGCAATGAGTCGGCATTCTGAGTCATTTGAGAGCAGAGACGATGATACTGGCTTGGGTTCCGAGAGTGGAGGTGTTGCCAAGGAGGGTTCTGGGGCGTAGAGTGGAGACGATGCCGGCTCTGGTTCTAGCTCAGGGACTAATTCAGACAACGGTGCTGATGGAGATAGTGCCCCTGAGTCCTCTCTTCCGACGAATCGGGCCTGAGGCGACTGGCGTTGATTTTTTTTTTTTTTTTTGTCTTTTTTGCTTAGTTTCTTTTTGTTTGGTAGCATTAGCACATGTATAGCTTCAAATAGGTTTATTTTGCTTTGAAACTTCTACTATTCTATTGTAAAAAAAAAAAAAAAAAAACCATGATCGGAATAAAACCTCGCAGTTTTATAAAAAGTGTTGTTATTTTTACATCATGAGCACCATATTTGCATGAAATGGACATGGAATTGAATTGGCCAATAGAGCACTTGATTGAAACAATGTTCTTAATCGGGTAATAAGCCGACCAACAACCAAAATACAAAATACAACTCCATAAACAAAGCAAAAACAACTCAAATACAAATAAACAAACTCGCTAAAACCAAAAAGACTCAAAACAAGACCTTAAAACACTCAAAGATCAAGACAAAACACGAGCTTCTAGCACTGTCCAGCACACAGATGGATGGTAGGCCAAAAAAATGGACTGCTGGCCAGAGGAGGAGCTTGCTGGCCATAAAGGGTGGCTTGCTGGCCACAAAATGTGAGAATCGTTGGATTGCTAACAGCTGGCTTCACTCACAGCCTTATCTTCTAGAAAAAGGTTCAGCTTTGTGACTTCTCTTCAGAACCTCATTTTAGTTGCAATTTCTTCACAAATGGAGCCATTTTTCGCCGAAAAGCTCTCAAATTGGATAGCTTTTTCAGACGGCTCAAAAAAGGTAAATTTCTGGGGTTTCGGCATAAATGCACTTTTTCCGTTGAGCCGAACTTCACTTTGTTTTCCATTTCTCCATGCTGCGACTTGATGCTGGGACCTGATTACACATGTCTTTCACTTCGGGGAACAAGAAATATGCCTAACAATTGAAGAATTTCAGGCGCTAATGGAATTCCAGCGCGATGAGGAAATCATGCCTCAGCCCCGTTTTGGCCACTCCCAAGTGTTGGGACGGATGTGTGGGCTCACTCTGCACAAGGCTTAATCTTTGGCCCACAACGGAAAGCTAGACATTTCCAGTTTGATTCATCGATTTTCTGACGTCGGTGATAGATGCGACCTTCTCTAGCGGAGTTTTCGGCAACATGCCCTCTACCTATGTATGTTTGCTCATTTCCTTCTTGCCCCTAGTTTTGGCAGGTCCAACATTCGTTTGATCGAAGTGGTACAAGGCTTGAAAGAAGGCAAGAGTTGCATTGGTTTGGCGTTGGCCGAGACCTTGATGGGCTTAGACGCCTTTCATCGGCGAGAGACTACCAAATTCGCGGGGAGTCCACTACTTCTTCAGGTATTATTTCCCACATTTCCCGATATCTGTTTCTCACTTCTCTCAGCACTCATGCTCTATTTTTCTCTCAAAGCCCTTTTCTCACTTTTCTCTCAACATACATCTCTCTATTCTTTAATCTCTCTTTTCTTTCATCCCTTCCCAGGTGTGGCTTATAGATAAGCTAAAGGTAGTGGACTCTTGCCCTGAGTACTCAGCTCGAGGTTATTTCTTCTGCCACCAACTAGTGGATTTCCCGAATGAGGGATGGTGGTGCAACTGGATGTGTGACAGGTCTGCTGCTGACATAGCTTGGTGTTGCCCCTAGCTTAATCTGACCGAGATGAGTTACAAGATGGCTTGCAACTTGGCATATAGTTGATTAGCCTCACACACTGTGTGTTTTACTTCTCTTTCCAGTTAAGATGTCAGTTCGGGTATGATCAGACCCGTCCAGAGGAGGGGGTAGAATACTCAGTTTTCATTCCCCCTCCGTGGTTCATATTTGGCTAGGTACCTCACTGCTTGGAGGACGAGAGAGCTTTTGGCCCTTGCCCCTAGCTTTAATTGCGCCCTTTCTAGCGAATGCTTGGCTTGGCTTGAAGATGAGGCACAAACCGGGCCCACTTTGGCTTCAAAAGCTTCCACAAACATGAGTAGAGAACGCGGGAGCACCTGACTCATCTATCCCCCTAATTTATTACTTTGACCTATCTTTTCAAGTTTTTTCGATGTAATAAAAGCAACTTTGATTTGTATCAAAGAGTTGGAGAACTTTAAGTTAAAATCAATGACATTAAAGTTGTGAGCACTAAGCACCACATGACACACACAGAATCAATCCTCAAGATGTACAGCGTCGAATCGAAAGATTAGAAATGCCCTGATTGAATACCACTACTCTGCATTGTAACCAGCTCTTCTCTCAGAGTAGAGATCATAACCGAACCCTCAGGTAAATAATAGACAAAGATGACCTGATCAGACACATGGACAGGACAATTGAGTTGGAGGTGTTTTCGGCCGGACTTCAAGATGAAGTTGCCTACATATCCCAAAGATGGGAATCTGGCCTTACATAGTTCGGTTCAAGTTCACTCGATTATTAACTCTCTCCTTTTGCGCTCTAACTTTTGCCAAAGTCGCCCTTCTAGGTTTTCGGCCTAACGAGCCTCTCAGGGATAGTATTTCTTCAACTTGTCCATATTGATCGGTTGTGAAAATTCCAAGCCATCTAAGTCTATGAGAATAATAGCTCCACCAGACCAGATAGCTTTGATGATGTAAGGACCAATCCAATTAGGTTTGAACTTGCCCCTAGGGTCATGGATGCGAGCTCGGTTGTCTTTCAGCACTATATCTCCCTCTTTGAGATTCTGGGACTAAACTTTCTTGTTAAAAGCCCTAGCAATTCTGCGTTGATAACCCTGAATGTGATACAATGCTTTTAGCCTTCTCTCGTCAAATAGTATTAACTCCTCGAACCTACTCTATTGCCAGTTCACCTCTGCTATCTGACATTCAGCCATAACTCGCAACAACGGGACTTCTATTTCAATTGGTAGAATAGCTTCCATCCCATAGACAAGTGAATAAGGAGTTGCCCTGTAGACGTACGGATTGAAGTTCTATAGCTCCATAGTGCAAATGGCAATTTATCTGGCCAGTCTTTTTAGGTCTCAACCATCTTTTGCAAAATATTCTTGATGTTCTTGTTGGCGGCCTCAATAGCTCCATTGGTTTGTGGCCGGAATGTAGATGACTTATGAAAAGTCACATTGTATTTCTCCAACAAGTCGATCACCTCCTTCTTGAAGTGGAAGCCATTATCTGATATGATCTCGTTTGGGACTCCATATCAGCAAATGATGTTTTTTCTGATGAACTTGGCCACATGCGATGCTTTTAACACTGCATAGGACTAAGCTTCCATCCACTTTGTAAAGTAATCAATACTACTAGAATGTATTTATGCCCATTTGACCCTTTTGGTGTGACAGCACCGATGACGTCGATTCCCCAGGCCGAGAAAGGCCATGGTGAAGTCATGTTGTACAGTTTTGACATTGGGATATTCATGCGATTGCCATGAATTTGGCATTTGTGGCATCGCCGAACAAAACCAATACAATCCTCCTCCATAGTGAACCAGTAGTAACCTTGCTTGAGAATCTTTTGGGCTAACATCACTCCATTCATGTGCGTTCTGCACTCCCCACCGTGGATGGCCTCCATCAGGCACTTTGATTCCACTTCTTCGACACACAACTTGTGCATTCCCAGATGACCCCTTTTGTACAGTTTACCTCCACAGATGATAAATTGGACAACCATTTGCCATATTCCTCTTTTGTCCTTGGCATTTTCCCCCTGGTGGATAAATCTTCTTTTCCAAGAAGTTCCAAATATCATAGTACCGAGGGTTTTTGTCTTGCGCTTCATCTATTGCGGCGATAATTTCATAAGTTGGCATGTATCTCTGTTCAATGATAATCGGACACATCCGAACTTCAAGTGGGATGTCTACCATAGAAGATAGAGTTGCCAAAGCATTAGCGAACCTGTTGTTCTCTCTCAGTAGATGCATGAAAGTCAGCTTTTCAAACCTAGGAATAAGAACGTCCAGGGTCTAGTGATAAGCCTTCATCTTTACTTCTTTGACTTTCCAGTCTCCATTCACTTGAGAAACAACTAAGTTCGAGTCCCTGATAACATCCAACCTTTTTGCCCCTAGTTCCAGGGCGGCTTCTAAACCAGCGATACACGCTTCATATTCTGCTTTGTTATTGGACACCTTGAACTAGAGTTTGAAGGCTAAAGGTATATGGGAGTCGTCGGATGCTATCAGCAACACACCTATCCCATAATCGTCCTGATTGGACGCTAAGTCAAAGAACATTGTCCAAGTCTCCTCCTCAACTTGCAGAATGGCCTCATCTGGGAACAGATATTCCACCACTTCATCCCCTTCTACTGGATGATCTTCCAGGAACTCGCTACAGCTCTCCCCCCTGACCGACTTGCGGGTGACATACTTGAGATCAAATTCAGAGAGGAGAAGCAACCAACGGGCTAGCCTACCTGTAAACGCTGGTTTCTTAAAGAGATATTTGATAGGATCTAATTTCGAAACCAGAATTACAGAGTGAGCTAACAAGTAGTACCTCAACTTCCTAGTAGCCCATACCAAGGCTAGGCAAGCCTTTTCCAATGGAATATAGCGGGTCTCATAATCTAGCATTTTCTTTCTCGAATAGTAGATGGCTTTCTCCACCCTATACTCAGATTCCTAAGCAAGCATGCATCCTATTTTCATGTCTGTCACTGACAAGTACAGAATCAAAGGCTTCCCCAGCTCTAGCGGCAATAACACAGGCGGATTCTGGAGGTACTACTTAATTTGCTCAAAAGCGAATTGACATCGATCATCCCATCGGAATTTCTTCCATTTCTTCAAGAGACCAAAAAGTGGTTCACAAGTCAAGATTAATTTCGAAATAAACCGTTTTATGAATTGCACTTTACCTAGAAAGCCTTACACCTCCTTTTTAGTCCTTAGTAGTGGCATTTCTATAATGGTCTTGATTTTGGAAGGATCTACTTCCATACCCCTCTGTGTGATCAAAAAGCCCAACATTTTCCCTGCTGTTTCGCCGAAAGTGCATTTTTATGGGTTCAACCTCAGTCTGTATTCTCTGATCCGTTAAAAGAATGTCTTCAAGGCAGTGTAGTGGCCCTCTCTTTCCTTGAACTTGACAATCATGTTGTCCACGTACACCTTGACCTCTTTACGGATTATATCATGCAGAATAGTGGTCGCAGCCCTTTGATAGGTAGCCTTGGCATTCTTCAACCCAAACGGCATAACCCAGTAGGAGTAGATACCCCACGGCGTAGTAAATGCGGTCTACTCTCTGTCCTCTGGCGCCATAAGAATCTGGTTATACCTGGAAAACTCATCCATAAAGGATAGCAATGCATGGCCCGCAGTGAAATCCACTAACTCATCAATGTGCGGCAGGGGAAAGTCATCCTTCGGACTAGCTCTATTCAAATCCTGGAAGTCCACACACACCCGGATTCTACCATCCTTTTTCGGCATTGGGACGATGTTGGCCAACCAAGTCGGATATTCAGATACTAAAAAGAAACTTGCCTTGATCTGCTTGGTGACCTCTTCCTTGATCTTCAGTGCCCAATCTGAATGGATTCTTCGCAACTTCTGCTTGATAGGTTGGGCCTCGGAGTCAAGAGGGATCCGATGCTGTACAATCTCAGGATCGATTCCAGTCATGTCTTCGTAGGACCACGCGAAAATATCTTTCAAATCTTTTAATAAAGCGACTAAGCGCTCACACTCCTCCGAAGACAACATGGACCCGATTTAGACCAGACGCGAATCCTTCTCAATACCTACATTAACAGCAATGATTTCATCAGTAAGGGGTTTTGCAAACCTCTCCTCCTCTCGATTAATCAAGTTTTTCAAAACCAGAGGAATTTCTTCCTCTTCGTTTTCATTGAAATTTTGAAAATCTTGGTCAATGCAATAAACAAGCGGCATAGAGAAATACTTAGAATCAGCAGCATTCTCATTCACAAGGTCCAGCTCTTCAGTTACAACTGATTCAAAAGTAAAAGAAAAAGAGGACCTGGACAAAACCTTAGCATCCAGGTTATCACCCCAGGAATACTAGACTCGAACTCAAAAGAACCGGAATCTGATTCTGACTTCACAGACTCTGTGGAATCAAATTCTGGCTCATCACCCAACTCAGAACTAGACAAGTAGCCCTCCTCCAGTTGCCAGATAAGAGATAGTGCTTCTAATGCGTCCAAAATACTGCTAGTTGGGTTCACACGCCATTCCTCCCTGATCATAGAGATGGTAAGGTTATCTCCTAAGTTCTCTGAGTCAGCGGGAGGATCTGTAAAGAGACATGCCAATGCTGCCCCTACTCCAAGCTCGCTGTTGTCCGAGTCACTTTCCATGCTCTTTTCAGCTTCGGCACTTGGTTCAGCCTTTTCCTCGGCATCATTATCTTGCAACTGTAGATCAAAGAAGATTTTGAATCTGGGGACACGCTGCCTCATAAAATTTATCTAGGGCTTGGGAAAGCCGCCACAAGGGAAATCTTCTCCCTCCTGAACAAAGCGGCCATTCAGCGTTTCCCAGATTGGCCTGTAAATAAGCTCATAGTGTTTCCTGGCCTGTTTGGCTCTGGCTCTGCCTGTCATCTCTTCCCTTTTCCTGATCCAGTCCTCTTTGGTAGGTACATAACCCAGACCAAAGGCATGTGGATTGTGCGCCACATCGGCCAATGCTATGACACCTTTTCGGCCACTTCTTCCAAGTTCCATTCTTGGCACATGCTGTAATTTGTTCATGAAATAGATAGATTGGACATTGACATACATGCCCTCATCTGTAGCCAGAATGGTCTGCACTACCCGAGCCTCAGCCAGAGTAAACCCTGAAAGGAAAACATCCTCCTTGCCGTGTGTGATTTCCAACACTGGTGTAGTTACCTTTGGCGGGGGATGGATGGATGAATTCCTAAAAACATTCGCCACTCCCTTCCCGTAAGGGTACTTCAGCATTTGGTGGAGGGTAGAGGAGACAGCTTTCATGAGATGCAACCAGGGCCTTCCTAGTAGTAAGTTGAAGGTGGCTAGCACATCCAAGACATGGAACTCGACATCTTGCTGAGTTGGGCCTACCTGGACTCTGATTTATACCGTGCCCATAACCTCCATGCTTGTATTATCATATGCCCGAATCACTTAAGCTGTGGGCACGAAGTCTGCTGGTTTAAGGCCGATGGCATAAGCTGCGTAAGAAGAACAGACATTGATAGTTGAACCAGTATCTATGAACACCACCGGTACCCATTTTTCCTTGCACTCAATAGATATGTACAGACGTATGTTGTGAGCTGAGCCTTCCGACGACAGTTCTTTGTCGAAAAAGGTTAGGGTTGGCCCGGCACCACCCGGGAAGACCAATCTCATAAGCTGTTTAGGAGTAGTGTCAATGGACAATTTAGCTTTGTCCATTGCTGACAGCACTACCTGTCGATGCACCCGGGGGGCCATGAGAAGACCCCAAATTGAGATGTAAGCTTGGATTTTCTTCAGTTGCTTCAACACTGCCTCTTCTTCCAGTTGCTTCTCTTTCTGTTTCTCAACCTCTTTGTCTTTCCCAGATGCCTCAGCTTGATCTAAGTGTTGTGGCTTGAAATACCGCCCACTTCTTGTCATGTGGTCTATCTCTTCCGCATGCTAGGTGTTGTCTGGGAGGCACTCACCCTAGTCCTCATCGGTGTAAGCTAGATGTAAATCGTCATCATCCCACCATACACCTCCGGCAGCTGACAAACAGTTGTCCGGCTCTATTCTGATCAGTTTCACATCACAGGCATCCCCGCAGGGTGTTGGGCCATTATTGCTTTCTGGTTGTCTTCAACCCTCTCTTGTTCAAACTGTTTTAACTTAGCTTCCTATTCTGTGTCCACACTGCTTACAGTGTCCAATTCCTAAGCTAAATTTCCCACGCCGGTGTTCTCCGGTAGCTTCCCCTTTTCATCGGCCATTCCAGCCACTACAACAATTCCTGCTTTCTTTTCCTCCGATTTTGTTTCAATTCCTTCCTCTCTGTCTGATTCATCACGCAATCACCCAGAGTTGTCAGCTGATCCATTCAAATTGAGCTAATCAATCTGCATATCTCCTTGATCTTGTTCGTCAAAGAACTGCAGGTTGTCTAAGTCCTCCTCAAATTCTGCCAAATCATCTAAACCTTGACTTAGGCCATCCTCCCTAACCACATTGACCTCTATTACAGTTGGCAATACCACTTCTAACTTGGTTTGATCAATCGGCATAATGTAGCAGCTTGGATCATACTCCCCCTTAGACAAGTCCTCAGAGCACTCAGGCAACAGACTCGTGCTCTCCTCTAAGGCCAGCTTCCCTTCTACTGCAATTGTCACCACCACAGGTTTAGGTTGAAGTGCGAACGTGTCCATCATGCACAAATCTGTGATTTCAAGAATGAACACCATCGGTCCGGGTAGGTGGGAAGGGGTAATATATATGCTGGAGTCGTAGGAGATGGCCAGTGTATGGATTAGGTTTAGATTTTGAGGTGGGGGAACTTGATTGTGGGCCAAGAGAGGGTTTATAGTTACATTTGACTTTTGAGGTGGTGCAATCATCTTGTTATCAATGAGATCTTGAATCTCATGACACAGCCTGAAGCATTGGTCAGTGTCGTGACCATGCTGCTGGTGAAACGCACAGTACTTTGTTGGGTTGTGTTTCAGTGGAAGAGGATCAGGTAGTGGGCGAGGCTCTAATGGTTTGAGGTGCCCCTTTTTGACCAACACCTTCATGGCTTAGGATAGGGTCATGTAGAGTTGGGTAAAGGACCTCTGGGATCGGGTAGAGTTGTTTGAAGTTTGTGGAGCTGTATTAGCAAAGGGATTGGCGGTCTTGGTTGTGATGGTGACAACGCTCACATCTGACGGCCACGCAACTGTGCTACCACTGGTGTTGCATTGGAACTGCGCACAAAAAGCCTTTTGGCCTGCTTTTTCTCATCAATAATCAGTCCTTGTTTCATGGCGTCTTCAATTTGAACCCCCATCTCATAGAGCTTGGTGAATGTGAACAGAGGTAGGATGATCATTTTCTGTAACAACTTCCCGTGTAGATTACGGACTACCATCCTTATCTGATCTTCCGCAGAAGGCCGTGTGGTCATCATTGAAGCCGTAGCCCTCCACCTCGTTATGAATTCTGAGAAGTCCTCCTTCGGCTCCTAGCATATTGTCTCGAGATCATGAGTTGTGACCTCAATTTGTGTTATACGAATACGGAGCAACAAAGGCCTCGGTCATTTCCTCCCAACTCTGCTTAATAGAATCCTCTAGCTTCGCGTACCATATAGCTGCTATTCCTAACATGGTTCGGCCAAAAAGAGAGAGCTTCTGCAGCCTGGTCAGGCCCATCGACCGTAGGATGTTTGAAAATAGCCGAAGATGAACCATGGGGTCTCCAAAGCCATCGAATCGATCGATGTGTGGCATTTTGAACCGATCTGGCAATGTCACTGCAGAGTCGGTATATCCATCTTCTATGTCGAGGATGAAGTTAACACCTTGTGCTCGCTTGAATAGCTTCTCTAGCTTGTTGACCTTAAGCACAGTTGGATCAACCTCAAATTCAAATGGAGCCTCAGTTTGATACACAGGTGCTTTAGAGGCTTGTGGTGGAATCGGCTCTGCCAGATTACCTTGATTCTCCTGAGCATTAGCAGTATAGGCAGTGGCTCCGGGCATTAGGATACCCGTAGGAGGTGCATGAGATGCAGAAGCCGCTGCCGGCTGTGGTTGTTGTTGTTGCAGCCTGTTTATTACCTCAGCCTGACGAGCTATGACCTTGGCCTGATGAGCAGTATCTTGCTGTAAGGTTTCAATTGTTTGTTGGAGATAATGAATCAAGTCCTCCATACTGACTGGGGGATATTGTGCCATCGGAATAGGCAAGTGATCTTGTACTGGACTAGATGTAGAAGACTATCCCTGAGCCTGACTAGATGCAGGTGAAGTGAGGGGTGACTGCTGTAGAAACTGGACCGGTGAACTCTGCCTGACTCTCCTCCATCTAGTAACCAATGGGAGCAAAGTAAACACGGGTTGTCCCCTAACAAGATCTCCGGCTTTGCAAAGCCTCCTGGCTCAAGTCCAAAGCACTTGAGAGATATCTGAACTTTCCGAAGCTATGGTGTTATACTACCTAGCAAAAAGAAATAAAATAAAAAGAAAGCAGTAATCAGAAACTGCACAACACCCTAGCTATTGATGTTAGCAACACAGATGTAATCAAAACTGTAAGACTACACTCAACACTGAATTCTACCCCTCAAAATGGATACCAAACTTGCAACTGATATGAACATTCTTGTACAGTTTCACTGTAAAGCACATACCAATTAAGCAAGAGCCAAAACACCTCTATGAGGGAGTAGGGTTACCCTGTCTTAGTTTCGTCAGGAACTAGGATTCATTATTCAAACAAAGCAGTTTCACGCAATCCTACATTCAAGTAAGCATCCTGTCCTAGTTTGGAACAGTCTCTACGGCTTTTCGATATGCAACTAGGCCAAATGGTCAGAAGGGTACCTTGGTAAGACCTCTCACACCTAACATCGAGAAGTGAAAGGAGGATCAAATGGTACAGCGATAGTCCAGATCCAAGGGTTGTGTTCCCATCATGGCAGAGCCCGTGACCGATCAGCCTTTTGGCAAGCTTTTCAGGCAAGCCTCTGGCAAACCGTCCAGGAATAGTAAATGGCAAACACTGTGACTTAGGCGTATCAATGCAAATGCAATGCTAAAAAACATATATATGTAGATAAAATTTCACATCATGAATTTCAAGTCAAGTTCTCTAATTTCCCCAGCAGAGTCACCAGAAACTGTAGCTTGGATTTTTCGTGCCCCCTTTCGGAAGTCGAAATAAGCCCTACAGTATCAGACTCTCGCAGTTCTGAATCTGATCTCACAAGTGTAATGTGAAATAGATAATCAGCAAAGAGTCCCAATCCAGCAAATCTTTTTGAAAAATCGATCTTGAATAAAAAAATTCCAAAAGTAGACTGCTTTTCTAGATACAAAGTCGCCACATAAATATTTTATTTTGGAGAAATTTAGGAAACCCACGACTCATGCCAAAGGCCACGTGTCCATCATCACTAAGATTGTCTCAGCTCGGAAACTTAGGTACGAGAGGGGAAGGTCATGAATTGAGCACCCCCGCTCGCCAGATTAAAGATCAGCCTCTACTAATCATGATATGAATCTTATGTACATTATATGTTCTTGTTCCGGTTTATTTGGCTAGCATTACTATGTGATGTGCACACACACAAGTATAGACTGATTTGCAAGAATTGGAACACTTGATTCGTGTTTGTTTTGAAACTTGGTTCGAATATGTATCACTTGAAAAAGTGATCGCATAAAAACATTACTCAAATTATTCCAATTCAAGCAATTAGCCTTTATCCATAGGCATTCAAACAATTATAGCACTTAAGCAATTAGCCTCATAGCAAGCATGCTAAACATGGCAAAAATCACACACATGTGATATGCTAAATCAAGTGAAGGCTTACCTAGTACTCCAAGCCAAAAAAGGAATAAGTTAGAAAAATGCATGATTTCTAACTATGCAATATGACTAATGCAACACATACAATATGCAATCTAAATAGGCTCGGCTACTTAACATGGCATATGAATCAATTTGATAGCTTGCGGTTTAAGCACGTATTCAAAGAATTTTTAAACTAACAATGCAAGTTAGAATGATAAACCGAGCCTCGGTGTATGCAATACAAATGGATGTAAACATGAAGTATGCTAAACAAAACATGATGTCCCTAAACTAACAATCATAAAATAGTAAATAAAAGGGAGAAAGACGTGGGGTTAGAAGACATACACATTATTACAACATTTCGCTCTCACAAAGGAGAGTCCGAATAAACTAACTAACTAACTAGCTATGCTAACTAATTATTACAAAACGAATTAAATTAGCTGAACTACTTAACTATTACAACAAATGAATTAACTATTGTAGTTAACTAAAACAATTACAAGACGAAATCAGACAACTAGTTAACTAACTAATTATTACAACACTTTACAAAATTAACTAGTTACAACTAATTAATTATAACAAATATCTAAACTAAATATTTAAACTTAAATATGCTCAGTATGCAAGGAATGCTCATGAACGTGCTCGGTTTTCACTCGAAAAGGCCACTGTTTTGCTTCCAGAAGGTCTCTGTTGCACAGTAGGACACTTACACCTTTGTCCACCTCCATAATAGCTCTGCTCTACTCAAAAAACACACTACTGAATTTTGCATTGGTGGCCGGCCGGCCAGGAGTGAGGGCCTGCCAGCCATTACTGTAGGGTTCAACTTCCTACAACAGAGAACAAACAGAGCATGCACAGGGTATTCTCAAGGGTTTGTTTTCATAATTCACCCCTCCTTATCATGAACAAGTCAAAGGAGTAGTAAACTTGGTCCACAAACCACGAACTCAAGCAATTTCATTGCATGATAGCTTGTGAATCAAAGTGTGCAATTTTAATAAATGCAACAAAATAAGACTCTAACCTCCTCCCTCTCATGAATTGATCAAGGGAAATGGTGACCTTGGAAACTTGAATCATTTCATCACTAGTATGAAATGCCTCAAGCTTCCACGTGTTCAATTAACGTTCGGTTGAACACAAAACCAAATTCTTATCTTGCACCATTTTAGTTCCACTTTATTTACTTCATTTTAATTACCAACCATCATTTAGTTCATTGAGTCCAAAGGGTGAAGTTAAGTCCTCTAATGGAAAGAGGGCTCAAACCAAGTGTTGTCTTGGGCATGAAAGAGACATCATACCGTTGGTAATGAACCCCTTAAGGGATTAAACCATTAAGCATGACATCTCAGTCTCACGCTTGTTTGAAACCACTTTCAAATGAAAACAAAAGCCACGAAAGGAGGGAGGTTGCAGAGATGATTAAGAGTGATTACAAGTATGAAGAGCCATAAATAAATGCAATCAACTCAAATAAGATGGTGTCTAGGGCCTAGAACACCAAACTCATGAGGACAATTACACTATAAGCATACAAAACAAAGCTCAAATGCAACTATCAACCAAAAACAAAAGCTAAAATAGTTTAAAAACAGTCTTAAAATATGCTGAAATTAAGACAAAAAAGGCTAGATTAATAAGCTAAAACATAGCACAAGCTAGGCTAGTAAGCAAGACACAAGAGGGGAGGCTAACTCCTCCAATTTTGGGCTTCAAAACTTGATTTTGGCCACTGAAATAACTCTAAAAATCAATGTTTAAAAGCTCAAAAAAAGATAGTAAAAGGATGGGAAACACAAGGGGATAGACCTTCAAAACAAGGTGCAAAGAAGGGTGAACCACCCCCCAACCTTCAATGGCCTTAAAACCCAAGTTTCAACCAAAAAATACAGAGTTTTCTATAGCCCAAAAACACTTGGAAAATTGCAAGAAAAAGAGTAGTTAAAGCAAGTAAAGAGGCAAAGCCTTATACCTCTTGAAGAGGAAATCAATTCCAAGCAACAAAACCAAGCAAACACACCCTCAAGAGCTCCAACAATCCTCAAAGACACCTCAGCTCAAATATGGAGAGATTTGGTTAACGATGTATAGGCAAAGGTGAAGGATATGTAAGCAAAAGTGTAGAAATATGCACAAGAGAGAGAGAATTGTAGAGAGAGAGGAAAAATTTTGTGCCAAAATTTTTCTAACCTTAAAACATGAGAGAGAGGCCCTCTATATATAGAAAACATGAATCTCCCTCATAAACATCCAGCCCTACACGTGGGAGCAGATGCATGCATCTGTGCAAATAGTTGGCACAACTGGCACAAAATATCTACAAAAGACACTAGTGGTCGGCCGGCCATCACTGGTGGCCGGCAGGCCACATCAGTGGCTGGCAACCAAGAGGGATGGCCAACAACCCAAAAAGGTAGCCGGCAGGCCACCAAGGGTTGCAGGCTTGAAAAGCACAGGGTTTGGTCCAAAAATGAGGCAACAAGGGTGCATGGTTTGAAAGGCTCAAAGCTATGGCATTCCACTAAGGACTTCGAGCACTTGACAAGCATATAGACTCATTGTTGGGTATACAAGCTATGGAGTCCAAGTCGTAAGGGTGGTCAAAAATGGGGTGTCTATAGTGCTAAACCAGAATATGATTCCACTGAGTCTATGGAGTCGGAATCAAATTCAAGTCAGTCTAAGGAGTCGGAATCAGATTCAAGTCAGTCTGGGGAGTCTGTAACCGAAAATCTAGACCTTTTGAATGAAAACACTATAGATTCTGTGTACTTCTCTGTGCCATTGGTTTATTGTATTGACCAAGATTTTCAGAATTTTAACAAAAACGAAGAGGAAGAAATTCCTCTGGCTTTGAAAAACTTGATTAATTGAGGGGATGAGAGGTTTGCTAAGCCCTGTTTTGATGAAATCATTGCCATTAATATGGGCACTGAGAAGGATCCACACTTGGTCCAGATTGGGTTCACATTGTCTTCGGAGGAACGCGAGTGTTTAATCGCTTTGTTAAAAAATTTCAAAGATGTTTTCGCATGGTCCTACGAAGACATGCCTAGAATCGACCCTGAGATAGTACAGCACCAAATCCCTCTTGACCCTGAGGCTCGCCCAGTGAAGTAGAACTTGCGCAGAGTTCATCCGGATTGGGCACTGAAAATCAAAGAAGAGGTCACCAAGCAGATTGATGCAGGATTCTTGTTAGTGTCCGAGTATCCGACCTGGTTGGCCAATATCGTCCCAGTGCCAAAGAAGGATGGCAGAATTCTGGTTTGTGTCGACTTTCAGGACCTAAAAAGAGCAAGTTTGAAGGACGACTTTCCACTGCCACACATAGATGAGCTGGTAGATTTCACCGTAGGCCATGCTTTGCTTTCATTTGTGGATGGGTTTTCTGGGTACAATCAGATTCTAATGGCACCGAAAGATAGAGAAAAGGTTGCATTCACCACGCCATGGGGTACGTACTACTACCGAGTCATGCTATTGGAGTTAAAAAATGTTGGGGCTACCTATCAGAGGGCTGCGACCACCATTCTGCATGATATGATCCACAAAGAGGTTGAGGTGTACGTGGACAACATGATTGTCAAGTCCAAAGAGCGAGAAGGCTACTTTTTCTCTCCGAATTTGAAAAATCTAGAAACCCCCCAGATGTTGATTTGTGATTATGTATCAATTTTAAGCAGAATATAACAATCCCAATCAAACAATCAAAGACAAATCGACACAACGATTTTTACGTGAAAAAACCACAATTGGACACCTCCAATTGTGATCAAAAAACCATGGGCAATTGCCACAAGACAATCCACTAAGAAGAATTAAAGGAATTACACAGGTATACTCTCAATTACCTAGCGAATCCACAACGCCTAATTGAACCAACCTTTATGTGCCTCTTCCAACCCCATCTTCACCACGGAATTGTCTTTCTGATGAGCCACTCCGGATTCCACCAAAGCTTCAGGCTCGAATTCTTCAGAATCCACAACTGAAGAACAACTCTCTCTTTTGTGTATAACAAACAAACCTTTGATGTACTCTCTTTAAACCATGAGTTGAATACTCAATAAAACATCAAAGAAAAATAACAAAATATCCCCAGATATAAACCTTCAAGAACCAAAAAGAAGATCTGGAGGAATTCAATGAATACCTTAGTTTTGGGAGAAAACCAAGTATTTATAGAGAACCAAAAGTAATCCTAGATTGGGAAGAAAACAAACTCCTTGAGAAATCCGGATTCTGAGGCTCGCTCAAGCGAAGCTTTGCTGGCTCGAGCGAGGAGTGTATTTTTCATGATTTCTACTAGTGCCTTGGCTCGAGCGACGGATCCTTGGATCGAGCGACCAATCACTTCTTTCAGGTTTTTGTGTGGACGCAATCCTTCGCTCGAGCGAGCATTCCTTGGCTCGAGCGAGAAAACCTTAGCTCGAGCGAGCACTCCTTGGCTCGAGCGAGCAATGACGGACATGCAATTTTGCATTTTGCTTCGGCCGCGAGCTGACCGGGCAGCTCGACCCCCGTAATAATCAGCGAAGTGGCAATCTTGAAAGCATTAACATCACAAACTTCTCTGCATGGCTTGATTCGGGTTGGATTCGCATCTAATAAACTCATAGCCTCACTGAAATAAAAAGTGCGAAAATAAATACAACTGAAAGGAGTTTTGTCAAACGAAGTTGCCAACAATAAAAACCTAACAGAATTTGATCTCAAATTTGTTACGCGCGAGTCTGTTAAGGGGAGAGCTGTAGCGGAATTCTTGACAGATCATCTAGTAGAAGGAGATAAGGCAGTGGAATACTTATTCCCAGATGAAGACATTCTGCAAGTGGAAGGGGAAACTTGGATGATGTACTTTGACAGAGCGTCCAATCAATACGGTTATAGGATAGGTGTGTTACTGATAGCACCTGATGATTCCCTTATACCCTTAGCCTTCAAACTCGAATTCAAAGTGTCCAACAACGAAGCAGAATATGAAGCATGCATTGCTAGTTTAGAAGCTGCCCTAGAACTAGGGGTAATAAGGCTGGACGTTATTGGAGAATCGAACTTGGTTGTTTCCTAAGCAAATAAGGACTGGAAGGTCAAAGAAGAGAAAATGAAGGTTTATCATCAGACCCTGGATATGCTGATTCTGAGGTTTGAAAAACTAACATTTATGCATCTTCTTAGAGAGAACAACCGGTTCGTTGATGCCCTAGCAACTCTATCTTCTATGGTAGACATCCCATTGGGAGTGAAGATGCGTCCAATCATTATCGAACAGAAATACATGCCGACTTATGAGACCATCACTGCTATAGATGAAGTGCAAGACAAAAACCCCTGGTATTATGATATTTGGAATTTTCTGAAAAAAGAGACATATCAACCAGGGGCAAATGCCAAAGACAAACGGGGCATACGGTGTCTGGCCGTCCAATAAATCATCTGCGGGGATAAATTGTACAAAAGAGGCCATCTGGGAATGCACAAGTTATGTGTTGAGGAGGAGGAATCGAAGCACCTCATGGAGGCTATCCACGAAGGGGAGTGTGAAGCACACATCAATGGTGTGATGCTAGCGTGGAAGATTCTCAGACAAGGTTATTACTGGTCAACCATGGAGGAGGATTGCATTGGTTTTGTACGGCAATGCCACAAATGTCAGATCCATGCCAATCGCATGAACCTACCGCCATCTAAGCTCTACAATATGACTTCACCATGGCCTTTTTCATTTTGGGGAATCGACGTTATTAGCACAGTCACGCCAAAAGGGTCAAAGAGGCATGAGTTCATCTTGGTAGCAATCAATTACTTCACGAAGTGGGTGGAAGCTCAGTCCTATGTTGTGCTGAAGGCATCGCATGTGGCTAAATTTATCAAGAACAACATCATTTGCCGATATGGGGTTCCAAATGAGATCATCTCCGATAATGGCTCGCATTTCAAGAAAGAGGCGCTGGATCTACTTGAGAAATATAATGTGGCTTTCCACAAGTCGTCAATATACAGACCACAGACCAACAGAGCTGTTGAGGCCGCAAACAAAAATATCAAGAATATCTTACGGAAGATGGTGGAAACTTACAGGGATTGGTCGGATAAACTATCATTTGCACTTTGGGGCTACCGGACATCAATTCGAACATCCACAAGGGCAACCCTATATTCTCTCGTCTATGGGATGGAAGTCGTTCTGCCAATAGAGATTGAAGTACCGTCACTGCGAGTTATGGCTAAGTGTCAGATAGCAGAGGTGGATTAGCAACAGAGCAGGTTTGAGGAGTTGATGTTGTTTAATGAGAGAATGCTGAAGGCATTGTATCATGTCCAGGGCTACCAGTGCAGAATTGCTAGGGCTTTTAACAAGAAGGTCAAGTCCAGGAATCTCAAAGAAAGAGACATGGTGCTCAAGGACAACTGAGCTCCCATCCATGACCCTAGAGGCAAGTTCAGATCCAATTGGACTGGTCCTTCTATCATCAAATCTATCTGGTCAAGAGGGGCGATTATTCTCATGGACCTAGATGGTCTGGAGTTTTCACAGCCGATCAATATGGACAAGTTGAAGAAATATTACCCTTGAGAGGCTCGCTAGGCCGAAAACCCGGAAGGGCGACCTAGGCAAAAGGTAGAGCATGAAAAATTAGAAATAATAAAAAAAAAAAAAAACACTGAGTTTGCAAGGTCGAAAACCCGAAAGGGTGACTTTGGCAAAAGTTAGAACATAAAAAGATAGAGTTAATACTCGAGCGAACCAAAACCGAACTACGTAAGGCCTGATTCCCATTTTCGGGTACGTAGGCAACTTCATCCTGAAGTTCAGCCGTAATCATCTTCGACTCAACTGTCCTATATGTTCATTTTGATCAGGCCATCTTTCTCTATTATCAGTTAGCTCGGTTATGTGATCTTCATTCTGGCAGAAAGGCCAGTTGCAAGATAGAGCAGTGTTGTCGAACGCAGTTATGGGCAGTTGCGATCTCTTGATTCGAGGCTGTGCATCCTGAGGGTTGATTCCATATGTGTCAGGCAGTGATCACATGTGAAAATGGTTTTGAAAGGTTTTAATAAAAGTGAATTTTGCTTAAAATTTTACCTTTTACAACTTAGACCATTTTGGGACCAAAAGAAAAAAAATTAGTGCTCACAACTTTAATTCCATTGATTTCAACACAAAGTACATTCTCCAACTCTCTGATTGCAATCAAAGTTGCTTTTACATCGTAAAACTTGAAAAGAAATGTAAAAGCAATAAACTAGGGGCATAGGTGAGTCAGGTGTTCCTGTGTCCTCCACTCGTGCTGACGGAAGCCTCTGCAGCCAAAGTTGGCCCAACTTGTGCCTCGTCCTCGAGCCAAGTCAAGCACTCGCTAGAAAGGGCATAACTAAAGCTAGGGACAGGGGCCAGAAGCTCTCTCGTCCTCCAAGCAGTGAGGTATCGAGTCAGGTGTGAACCACGAATAGGAAATGAAACGGGGTATTCTACCTCCTCTTCTGGTCGGGTCTGATCATGTCCAAAATGGCGTCTGAACCAAAAATGGAAGTAGAACACGCAGTGCGTGAGGCCAATCAACTGTATACCTGGTTGTCGGGTCATGCTATAGCTCATCTCTGTCAAGTTAAGCTAGGGGCAATGTTAGCTACGGATCGACCACACATCCAATTGCACCACCATCTCTCTGTGGGAAAGTCCACTAGCCGCCTGCGGAAGAAGTAAGCACTGGTTGAATACTCGGGGCAAGGGTCCACCACTTTCAGCTTATCCATGAGCCATACCTGGGAAGGGACGAAAAATAAAAGAGATTAAAGAATATAGATATGTACGTGGAAAGAAAAGGAAAGAAAAAGGTTTTGAGAGAAAATAGAGCGTAAGTGCCGAGTGATATGAGAACCACATAGTGGACTCCCCGTAAACCCGGTGGTCTCTTGCCTATGAAAAGCATCTAAACCCATCAGGGTCTCGGCCAGTGCTAAACCAATGTAACTCTTACCCTCTTTTAGGCAATAGGCTACTTAGATTAGCTTAATGTTGGCTCCGCTGTATCTAGGAGCAAGAAAGAAATGTGTGAGCATACATAAACAAACGGTATGTTGCCGAAAGCCTCACCGAAGAAGGTCACCTCTTTCTCCGACATCAGAAAACCGATGAATCAAGCTGGGTACATCTAGATCTCCGTCATGAGCCAAAGATCGATCTTCGTGCAAAGTAAGCCCACATATCCGTCCCAAAGCCAGGGCATGGTCAAAACAGGACTGAGGCATGATTTCCTTGTCACGTTGGGATTCTAGCAATGCTTGAAACTCTTCAAGAGTTGGACACATTTCCTGTGCTCCGAAGCAAAATACATACGGAATTGGGTCCCAATACCGGGCCGCGACGTGGAGGAATGGAAAACAAAGTGGAGTACATCTCAACGGAAAAAGCGTATTTATGCCAAAACCTCAAAAATTTACCTTTTTCGTGCCGTCTAAAGTGGCTATCCAATCCATGAGCTTCTCGGCAAGGAAGATCTTCATTTTCAAGGAAAATAGTAGTTGAAATGAGGTTCTAATGAAGAAATGGAGTAGGAGGACCTTTTGTAGAAGATAGGACTATGAGTGGAGGCCAGCTGTCAGCTAACTGGTGGATCACCACAAGTGGGTGGCCGATCGCCCACTTTTACTGGCCGGCCACCCACTTTTTGTGGTCGGCCGTCCACTTTTGTGGCCTGGCAATTTGGTGTTTTGGTTTTGTCTTGGTCTTTGTGTTTTGGGTCTTGTTTTGAGTCTTTTGT
Organism: Camellia granthamiana; assembly: GCA_036172215.1. NCBI lineage: Eukaryota > Viridiplantae > Streptophyta > Magnoliopsida > Ericales > Theaceae > Camellia > Camellia granthamiana. Next base: position 79,536,836 of record CM069911.1, on the reverse strand, counting down.
TTTTAGCAGGTGTACATAGTCATGTTTAAGTTGTTTTTACTTTATTTTCCATTTATCGAGTTGTATTTTGTACATTGGTCATTGGTCGGTTCATTATCCGATTAAGAATATCATTCCAATACAAGCATTCTCAGTTTCAAATCCAATTTCATTTTCATTCTATGCAAATGTGATGCTCATGATGCAAAACAATAGCTCTTTTCGTAAAACTACGAGTTTTACTTTGATCATAGTTTTTTTACAAAAGAGAGTACAAGTTTTCAAAAGCGAAAGTAAGCCTATATGAAGCTATACATGTGCTAAGCTACCAAAATAAAATAAAAAATTAAAAAAAACTAAGTAAAAAGTATAAAAATATGTGCCAGTCGTATCAAGCTTGAGAGGCCCTCTTCGTCATATTTCTTGGAGGGGACTCAAGGGCACTATCTCTATCGGTGCCGCTATCAGAATCGAACTCCAAGCCAGAGCCAGTATCATCATTTCTGCTCTCTGACTCAGAACCAGCCTCAGCGTTCTCCTCGCTCTCTAATCCTGAGCCAGCATCATTATCCCCGCTCTCAAACTCAGAGCGCTGACTCACTGCCTCCTTGGAATCAGTAGTCTCAGTATCATTCTCACTCAAAATCGACTCTAAGCCACTCCGACTCTGAGCACCTCTGCGTCTACCTCGGCCTCGACGCTTGTCTCAGCCGCGTGCTGGAGCCTGTCTACCTCTCCTCCCTGCCGCTGGAGGAGGTGCCGCTGCTACTGCTGGTGCCCTCGGTGCAGGTGAAACCTGAAAAACAAGCATCAACATATTAGATACAGTGTATATATTGTTGCAAAATGTAGTATGCAGTGTGAGTATGGTACAGAAAATAGATGTAACATGGGTGCAGTGTGTCAGTGTAGTGTGAAGCAGTATCAGAATGTAAGTCAGTATGCATTGTATCACGGTGAGTGTCGCGCAATATGAGTATCGTGTATCAATGGAAATATGGCATATCAATATACTGTGGGAAGCAATGCAATGCATAAGGGGAATAGAAGTATACCTGGATACCGTGCAGAGCGAGCAACATCTCCTTTCTTTGCACCATGTGAACTAGGGAGGCAACCAGCTGAAGAAGGCCCTCCGTATACTCTGTGGGTGCCTGCAAGTGAAGTTGAATAATCACTATCTGAAAAGGAAAAGAGTGGAATGCAAATTGTAAAGTGTGGTCCATACCTGAGGTGTGCCTGAGGCTCTAACATACACTTACCTTACCTCCAGGGGCTCTATCGGGAACTAATAGGTCGTCTCACTCAGCCGCCCTGCAAAGGATTATGGTTGGAATCGCTAGCCAATCGCCAGCCCGCACAGCAGGAGGGGTCCCTCTAATACTAGCCTCGACCTCCTGAGCATCCCCTCCAGCCAAGAAAGCACCCGCTACATCGCCGGCGCGAACTCCAGTTAGGGGCGGCATAAGATGAGTCTGGATGAAAGCCGTGTAATCTCTGTCCCCTCGAAAGTAGTTAGCATCCTACCCCACCATGAACTAAATAATAATCTCAGCTGAGAGGCTATCAGCTGTCCTTATGGATGCTGGGGACATAGGAACAATCGGGGCAGGCAAGCCCAGTGTCTGGCATACAAACCGCTCTCCCAAGAACCAGGCCTGGCAGAATGGGCTCTCCAACAGGATCTGGTATCGAGAAATAGCCTAGGCTTCGGCATACTAGTCTCTAACTCTAATTGGCATCGTCGCCCATGGTTACTAGGTGATATGTAATAGAAAATTAACAAGTTGTTAGTTACTATCAGTTGTCAGAATATGGCTTCGAACAGTAGAAATGGAAATAAAGCAGAAATGACTGTGAGTTTCGGGTTACCTCGTGGGCAACAACTATGTCAAAGTAGCGACGATACAAGGCAAAGGTCATATCCTTGCGGCTCCGGCGGCGTCACCTGTTATCATACCGCCGCGAGTAGGGGACGGCTGGAGCAATCTCATCCATTGGCTCTAGGGCAAAGGCCGGGAAAAAGGCGTAAACCCACAGTTGCAAGAAAAAGTTGGCAATGTGAATTAAACAGTGTGTGAATAGATATCGAATAGAAAGTGCAAAGTAGAAGGCACAATGTGTGAATAAATATCAGACATAAAGTGCAAGGCAAAAAGCACAGTGCATGAACAGATATAAGGCAGAAAATGCAAAGCAAAAGCATAAGAAGAAGTAAACAGAATCAAAAGTGCAGTGCATACCTCCCAGGCTCTCTAGTAGCCTCTGATCCTGTTTCCCTTCATGCAGGAACTGGAACTCATGTAGTCGTAGAGTGTGGTAAGGCTGGATCCACCCTCGTCGTAAAATCGGACCCGGGACAAGGTCATAAAGGCCCTCAACAAGTATAAACCCACGGTATTCCACCTGTTCGCGAACAAGGTGGTGCCGATAAGGTACATGAAGAAGTCTCGGGTGTACTGCTCTACCTCCTCCTATGTCTCAGGCTGACTCCAATGGAAGCGCTTGGGGAACCAACTGTATCACACCATAGCTGGCCTATATAGAGACGGGCTCGCTTTGAGTAGGTAGATCCAAGCAGCCTTCCACTGGCCCATGTCCATGTCTAAAGGATTGGATCACCCCCTACTCCTAAGCCTGTGATCATCACAAAGTCTTAGGGGGTTATCGTCATCTCCTCAACTGAAGAGAAGTAAAAGAAGTTGGTGGTATCCCACCACCTCTCCACTAATGCTCCGAGTAGGGCCTGGCTAGCCATGTGGTGCGTAAGCTCGGAGCAGAGTAAGCCAAAACCTGCATCGTCGACAAGGTCGCGGACCAGAGGAGAGCTCGTGATACCAATCCTTGGCCATCACTATACCGTAACCTTTACAGAAGTGAGAGTCCTCCTGTGGTAAAGAAAGAGTGAATCAGATGAAAGACGGTGATAAAAGAAGAGATAGATGAAAGGTAGTGCAAGACAGCCAAATAAAAGGTAGTAAAGCATGAAAATAAAGTTTGTACCTCAATAGCACCGTAGAAAAGGTGGGAGTTAGGCTTCCTCAACAAAATATCCTCTGGCACGCCATCAATGAAGTCGTCAAAATGCATCATGCCTCTAGGCGCCATCATGTGCGTGCGAGAGTGGTAAGTGGTCAGATCAAAGGGCCTCACCCTCAATGGTGGTAACTCAGGCTCGGGCCCTGGGGCGAAGACCTCTGCCTCTACCTCGAAGTCAGTGACAATGCCCTCTGCTGCCTCACCAGCCTCATCAGCTATAGGCTCCTCAACCTGAACAGTACGTGGAAGCATAGGTACCTCAGGAGGAGTGTTGTCATAAGAGACATCATCTGTCATCTGAAAAGTGGGTAAAAGATGAAAAAATGAGGAAAAAACTTGAAAAAATTCTACCCTAGGAGAGAGAAAATGGGAGAAAAAGTCAAAACCCGAAAAAGTTCACAAAACCCAAGAAAACCTCGAGGGGAACAAGCCCAAAGTGTTGAAAACCCAGAAAAATCGGTTCAAAGTGAAGAGGGCCAAAGAGGGTTTACAAATAAAGTTTACGTAGGGCATTGGGAAACACGTATAAAGCACAAATCTAGAGAGAAGAAGCACCTAGAGAGAGATGGAGAGTGATCTCGATCATGTGGGTATGAGGAAATGAGGTGTAGTGGCGTATTTAAAGAGACCTATACCAAAAAGACCAAAGTGCCCCCGAAATTGCATTAGTGGCCTGCTGGCCGGCCGGCCTCTTTTGTGGCCCAGTGCTGGTTTTGTTCCCCTTTTTGCCCTAACAGTGTATAGAAGGCCTTATTTTGGGTTTGGAAAGAAGGATTGAGGTATTTGAATTGGATTTGATTTCCGAGGAGCTCGAAACTGTGTTCCAATTGCGCCGTTCCAATGCCCATTGTACTCCAACCTGCGAACGTGCCCTAATTTTAAATATAAACAAGTTGTATCCTTTTGAACATTTTGCATAGCCTCCGAGGGGTAAGTAGGAGGTTGTCGTCAAACGTCGTTTTTGTTCGTTTTGTCAGTTTACATATCTATTATCTTTTTCTACATAGAACCATTATGCTCACATACCTCTTATGTTGCATATACGCATTGCATCGTTCGTAACTCATATGCTTATTCGGTTTGCATAGCGCATAGAACATGCTTTCAAATATCTTGCATAGAACATGCTTCAATTATCTTGCATGGCACATGCTTTCGATTATCTTGCATAAAACATGCTTTCAATTATCTTGCATTTCGATTCTTGCATAAAACATGCTTTCAATTAACATCATATGTCGGTTGTTTAGTATCTTGCATAGAACATGCGTTGTCATTGTATTTATTTTCAATCCTATTTACTTTGTGCATCTATTGCACCCGCTCATTTTGTGCATCTATCGCACCTGTTTACTTTATGCATCTATCGCACTCGCTCACTTTGTGCATCTATCGCACCCATTCACTTTGTGCATCTATTGCACTCGCTCACTTTGTGCATCTATCGCACCCGTTCACTTTGTGCATCTATCGCACCCGTTCACTTTGTGCATCTATCGCACTCGCTCACTTTGTGCATCTATCTCACTCACTCACTTTGTGCATCTATCGCACTCGCTCACTATGTGCATCTATCACACTCGTTCACATTGTGCATCTATCGCACATGTTTACTGTCTTGTGCATCTATCGTGCAATCTCATACTTTTTGCATCTATCATATCATCTCGCAGTGTGCGGAGGCACGACCATGAACGATTTTTCTCCTCTTCTCACGATTTTGACGTGGTTAGAGTGTGTTTTTATTTCTTTCCACGTGAAACGTGGTTGGACTTATTTGCGATTATCTTATTATTGTGATTATCTTGTTATTGCTCATTGCATCATCTTTCATGATCAGGGATTTTCAAAATAGCCGATTTCGCGAAGCGTGTGAGTCCAGCTTTTAAAGTGTATTCTTTGTGCATAACATTTGTATCTTGCCCCTGAACTACGCTGGTTTGATTCCTTGTAAAGGGATACATAGGAAGCTTGCAGGCTTAACCAATTTAATTTATGTCTTGATTGTTTGCCTAAGTCTTACGGCCTTGTCAAAATGGGTCGTCTTCGGGCTTTGACATTCACTTACGTCATTTCATGACTTCGAGCTCTATCAAAGAGGGGCAATTGTAGACACCCCATTTTTTACCGCCCTTAAGACTTGGGTGCCACTGATTTGATCACCCAATGATGAATTTATACACTTGTCCAAATGCTTGATTTCCTTAGCAGGAAACTTCAGTTTTGAACCTACAAACCTTATACCTTGTTTTTGGACCAAAATAATGGTTTTTCAAGCCTAACCATCCAAGGGACTTGCAGACCCACTAGTGGCCTGCCGGCCACTAATGGTGGACGACCGCTCCCTATTAGTGGCCTACCGGCCACTATTGTAAAAAATCAGATCTTTTTGCCAGCTATGCCAGTTGTCTCCACAGATGCATGCACTACACCAGTTGTACCTGTATGGATATTTTCGAGATAGTCTCATATATTTCTATATATATATGACTCTCTCTCAAAAATTAGGGTTAGAAAAATTTGTACAGCAAACGTTTTGGAAAATATTTCTCTCTCTCCCTTGCAACTTCTATACCATTTGCCTAGACACTCTAAACCAAACCTTGAGGGTTCTTTGCTGAGGTGTTTGAGCTTGCATTTTAAGTTCTTGAGGATGTGAAATTGGTGGTTTGTAATCCAAAGGGTCATTCCTCTTCAAGAGGTGTAACTCCAAGCTTCTTTCCCCTATTTTATTTACCATCATTTATTGTTGTTTTTGTACTATTTTTCACCTGTATTTATGGGCTGGAACTTGTGGTTTAAGGCCATTAAAGGTAGAGGGATGGATCACCCTTCTTTGAACCTTGTTTCTTAGGCCTTTACCCTTGTGTTTCCCATCTTTTCATCAACTCTTTTTCAGATTTTTACCACTGATTTTCAATGGTGATTTTTCAGGAGCTAAAATGTGATCTTGAAGTCCCAAAAATGGAGGAGTTAGCCTTCCCTCATTTGACTTGTTTACTAGTTTAATTGCTCCATTATTTTATCTTTCTTTTGTAGATGTTTTTACCTTAATTTCAGTGTTGTTCTAGCCGATTTTAGGACTGTTTTAAGTTTTCATGTCATTTATTCTTTGTATTGCATGCTTGTAGTGTGATAGTCCTCATAGGTTTGGGGTTTTAGGCATTAGACACCAACCTATTTTAGTTGATAGCATTTATTTCAAGCTTTCCATACTTGTGTTCACCTCTAATCATCTCTGTACTTATCTCATTTCTTGGCTACTTCCTTGCTTTGAGAGTCGTTTCAAAACAATTGTTTGTTTAACCTTGAGATAGAGATCATTGTTCTTAATGGTTTAATCTCTTTGAAGGTTCATTACGAATGGCATGACATCTCTCTCATGCCCAAAACAACACTTTGTTTGACACTTTTTTCCATTAGTGGACTTAACTATCATTTTTGGACTAAAATGACGAAGGAATGGAAAGGTAATTAAAAGAGGTATTAAAATTGGAATAAAATGGAGCAAGATAATAAAATGGTTTTGGGTTCAATCTGACGTTAATTGAACCCATTGAGTCTTAAGTCGTTTCATACTTGTTAGTGATGAAAATGGTTCAAGAGTCAATGTCAACCCCTTCCCTTGATCAATATCATGACAAGGAGGATGCTTTTGTTGGTCTTTAGTTTCATTTATTGAAATTGTATCCCTTGGTTCATAAGTCATCACACAATGAATTTGCACCGATTGATGGCTTGCGAATCAAGCTTACCCCTCTTTTGATCTGTCTGATGATAAGCAGAGGCAAGGTGGATAAACATTCCCTAAGAATGCTCTGTTTGTGCTTTGTTTATTTTTTGTTGTAGTAGGAGAAACCCAACATTAGTGGCTGGCAGACCACCTTTACCGTACGGTAGGCACTATTAGTGGGCAGCCGGCCACCACTTTTGGCCTCCCGGCCACCTTTTTCAGACAGGCAATACCACTTTCTGAGCTGAGCAGAGCAGAGGCTGGGGTGCAAAATAGTGCAGAGGCATTCTCAGGGGAGAAATTCATGTGCATGCATAAGCTATTTCCTTGCTCCTTGGGACCCGTTAAACTTGTTTTTTAATGGTAGTATGTTGTACCTAAAGTAGTGAACTTGTAATTAATTACTTAGTTAATTAATTTTGTGTTGTAATTATTCAATTAGCTAGAATAGTTAGTTAAATTCGGTGTTGTAATAATTAGTTAGCTAGCTTAGCTAATTCGTTCATTCGGACCCTTCTACGCGAGCGCAAACTTGTAATAATGTGCATGTCTTCCAACCTCACGTCTTTCTCCCTTTTATTTACCTGCTTATGATGGATAGTTTAGAGCATCATGTTTAACATTTCTCATGATTTGCATCCATTGTCTTGCATGCATTATGCTCGGTGCATCGTTCTAACTCACATTGTTATTCATTACTTACTTGAATACGTACTTGAACTTCATGCTCTCAAGTTGATTCACATGTCATAACTAGTAGCAGAGCCTATTAGTTGTATATCGCATGTGTTGCATTAGTCATGTTACATTAGTTAGAGACATGTATTTTTTTTATAATTATTTTGCTTTGTTTTGGCTTGCCTTGGAGTACTCGGTGAGCATTTCTTGCTTTAGTATATTGCATGCGTGTGATTGTTGCCATGACAAGCATGTTTTCCATGAGGCTAAGTGCTTATTTGATCTACTCTTTAATGCCTGTGGATGAAGGCTAGTTGCTTAAATTGGGATAATTTGATGAATATACATATGAGATCACTTTTTCAAGTGGTACATATTCAAAAAAAATTTCAAACACACATAAATCAAAGTGTTCTAACTTGTGCAAATTGGTCTATACTTGTGTGCGTCACATAGTAAGTCAGCTTAATAATCAAAAGAATAGCATATAATGTAAATAAGAATCACATCATGATTAGTAGAGATCGATCTTTGATCAGGCGAGTGGGGTGCTCAATTCATGACCTTCCTCTCTCGTACCTATGTTCACGAGCCGAGACACTTTGGTGATGACGGATAAGTGGCCTTTGGCACGAGTCTCGGGTTTCCTAAATTTTTCAAAAATATTTAGGTGGCGACTCTGTAATTTGGCAAAGCAGTCAATTTTTGGCATTTTTTATTCAAAATCGATTTTCCAAAAGATTTGTCGGATTTTGACTCTTTTGTGTTTATCTATTTCACATTACACTTGTGAGATCAGATTTAGAATCACGAGAGTCTAAACTGTAGGGCTATCATATTCAAAAGGAGCAGGAAAAGCAAGCTACACCAAGCATCGGGCATTTCTTATTTGTTTAATTTTCATCTTGACTCTCTAATATGTCAACTTTTGTAAAGCTTAATTGTGAATCAATAAGAGATAATTGTTTTGTCATCTTGATCACTTATTAATGTTGAGTATGGGTTTTAGCAATTGTTTTGGGGCATTACATAACAGTTAGCGATTATTGTGGTGTTGAGTGGATTAAGTGTATGTATTACACTCGTATATTTATTTGTGTATCTAGTATGTATGTTGTTGTGATGTTGTTTGGGGGTCTGTTTCCCGCCGTATTGAGCTGGTAAAGCGTCGCACATTGACAGAAGTTTCCTCGTCCTTTCCGGTTTATGCCCGGTAAAGTGTGAAAAGATGTCCATTTCTTGCCATATTGAGCCTGCAAAGTGTGGTGTCTTGTGATAGGTTCTTCTCCCTTCCAGTTTGTACTCGGTAAAGTATGACCTTGGGGTTGTTCCCCTTGGAGTGAGGCTGGTAAAGCACTATGTGTTGTTGGTGTATCGTTTTCCATCTATGTTTTATTGAGGTGGAAATAGGATTTGGGTCGTTCCCCTCCGGGTGAGGCCGATAAAGCGTTATATGTTGTTGGGTTGCATCGTTTGCCATATGTGCTATATAACGGTAGAAATAGGATTTGCAATTTGTATTACTATCAATTATTTATTTTTGGATGTGTACGTTTTCGATTTCATATTATGGTTGTCTCATGCCCTTGGGCCTATGTCCAGGAAATGTGGTAGATGTGTTGGTGAGGTGTGCAGTGTATTAGCATGTGGAGACAAGTTATGACTTGTAGATGTGAACGTGTTTTCAAAACTAAAATTTGAATGGGACTCTTGTATGTCAACATAAAAATGTTTAAGAGTAAAGAAAATGGTTTTGAAATGAAACGAAAGTTAGAAAGAAAATGAATGATTTTATTCTGTGTTGAGTTAAGAGAACATTTTGGGAAATAAGAAAACATATCTATATATCTTTGGATATCAACTGTCACATTAGTTATACGGTATATTGTGGTGCATGCATGATCATTTCTAGCTATATATTGTGATGTAAGGATCTTTGGGATCTCTACTAGGCTTTATGCTCATCCCACGTGTTCACAAATTTTTTAGGTACATGGCTAGAACATTGTTTAGGATTTGAAGTCTTTTATTATGTTGGCCACGGGGCCTTTTACTTGTTGGCTAAACGCCCATGTAATGTATAAGAGTAAATCCCTTTTATTTATTATTGTTTAATGTAAGCCTAAGGGCATTGTATCAAATTTCATTTATATATCATCATCACCATGAGAGAGAATGTCATTATTTATGTACTGTTCTATTTGCACTTGTTTGTTATTGTTAAATCGGTAATAATATAAAGGATTTTGTAATGGATTCGGGTAATAAAAGTTGGGGCGTTACAACTTATATGGCTATAATATTGAGATTGTGGCAGTTTCAAGTCATATACTGTTATATTGAATATATGGAAGCTTTAGTAGGTTATACACTTTTATTGAATGATTTTCATTGAGTACATTAGCTATAATGCCCCGAGAATAATTACAACAAATCAAGAATAATGATTAATTAAACAACATCATAATCCGAGAATAAAGTCTTTCCATTCATATATTTCAAATGTTCAAAGGAGTAACACATGCATTTATACATTCATAAGCCCTAACCTTGAATCTATAGCATGTTTTATAAACAAAAGATATGAATTAAAAGTTAAACAAATATATAATGCCCTATTGGCTACAACTTTCCAAGACAGTGCTTGGTTGCAACAAAAGTGAGTTTAAACTTGTTAGAAATGGGCGCCCATGTGGCATGACCATTTGAATGCTTTGAACCTTATCCAAATAGGCTTTGAGTTTGAATTCAAACCTATTTGGATAACCACTCAGGATATATATATGTCTATCATATAATTGATATGATAAGATAGATATTGGTTATATATCAGATATTGAATTAGATGTTGAATGAGATACGTATATCAGATACGTTACAGGTTTTTTACCCATAACCTTTTCTTTTTCCCAAACTCTCCTCTCTCTCTGACTCTCTCCCATAAACAACGATCAAGCCATTTGCACTGTGATTTGTGTGGGTGATATTCATTCTGTAATATCACTCCATTGCTGGGTTGGTTTATTAGATTCTGGAAGCACGTGATTTACCCACGAGGTTCTTCGCTAAAAGGTATGATTCTGACATTTTATCCGCTGCGTTATACTGCTTTATGATTTACATTGGTATCAGAGCCTTGTATGGGTATTTCGTGCTTTCTTTTATCATGTGCTTGGCGACCGAGTAATGAGGTGAGAGAATGGATCCCTGTTTCCTCACCGTGTGAGTCTTACATGTCATTATTGATATGACTTTCATTTATGTACCCTTTTGTGACTTTTGACTATGTCATAAGGTAAGGGGTTGATGTTCTGCTACTTTGGTATGTTGCCTGCGGTCATGTATGATTCGGCCTTAAGGGACATCACTGGGAAAGCGGTCAATCCTAAACTAAATGGCATGAGGGCAAAGGGAAGATCATCTAGTATTACACCACTGTTGTATATTCACTGCCGGCAACTCACATCGCTCTGTATGAGAGGCGGATTGAGTGTGAATATATTACAAGAATTGAGAGGGTCAAACATGCTCTTTTTGAGGGATTAGAGATGTTTTTTGGACCAGTGTAATTAGATGGGTCTGGGGTATATGAGACACTATTTCTATTCTTTTTGGGTTGATGTCTCTATGCTGACTCATATTGAGTCTCTAGTATAGAGCTCCCACATGCAGGTGTTCTCAGCGGTCGCACGGTGCATTGGCTAGCATGAGATTATTCATTTTTTGGGAGATTGAGATAGAGATGTGGCAGTGTCATGCCAACTCATGTGCGAGTGGGAGATGTTAGAAATGAGTGCCCATGTGGCATGACCATTTGAATGCTTTGAACCTTATCCAAATAGGCTTTGAGTTTGAATTCAAACCTATTTGGATAACCACTCAGGATATATATATGTCTATCATATAATTGATATGATAAGATAGATATTGGTTATATATCAGATATTGAATTAGATATTGAATGAGATACGTATATTAGATACGTTATGGGTTTTTTACCCATAACCTTTTCTTTTTCCCAGACTCTCCTCTCTCTCTGACTCTCTCCCATAAACAACGATGAAGCCATTTGCACTGTGATTTGTGTGGGTGATATTCATTCTGTAATATCACTCCACTGCTGGGTTGGTTTATCAGATTCTGGAAGCACGTGATTTACCCACGAGGTTCTTCGCTAAAAGGTATGATTCTGACATTTTATCCGCTGTGTTATACTGCTTTATGATTTACAAAACTCAATACAAATAAAGCCCTAAGCTTGTACAAAGTAAATACAACAATAACATGAATAGAAGCTCTTGGCTCCAAGTACTCCCAAGCTATTGCCTTGGCGAAGGCATATCATCAGTACTTGAAAATGGTTTTTCCACATAGGGTGAGCCAAAACCTAATAAAGATACTCTAACACAGTGTATGAATCATAACAGAGTTATAAGGTGAATGCATATGCAATGCTCATGCCAAAACATTTTATATCTCTTTTTTAAAACCATGCAATGCCAAGTTTATATCACAATTCATGCAATCAATTCCTTTTCAAGAGAAAACAGGGCAGTGGATACAACATTGAGAATCTGTAGGACATGTCTACAAGTAGGATACAAACACTACCAATTTGTCATTTTTACCGGTATTAACTGGAAGGCTTGACACCTAATCGTGTGGGTTTATGGACTTTCACCAAGGACACGTAGGCTAGCATAATACCACAACTACACTCCTACCCAGATTCACCAAGGTATTCACCTATTTTTTTTCAAAACGATAACCATTTTCAATGTGTTAAACATGTCACAATACTCAATGCAATTGATGAGAAAATTAGTTTCAATTTACATAGTTCTCATGCAATTTCTACAACAATCATAGCTATCCTCCACCGATAACTCAAAACAAATATCTATAAATAGATAATTAAATTTCAGCATAAATATACTTTCCAACATTTCCAATTAGAAGTGATAATTCATATCCAACTCCATTCCCATCATCATCATTGTTCCAATTCCATAAAACTAACATCAATTTCATTTCTCTTTACAAAAATCAAATTTTCACAATTTAGGGTAAAAACCCCCCCCTTTCTTAAAAAATCAATTTCCATGGATAAAATCCACAATATATCATAACCCAACCATTTTTACAAGGCCACAACCATATACAAGAATGCATTTTGAAAACCCTTCTTTTGATTTCAAAACCAGAACCCTAGATTTTTATCCAAAAATCCCTAAATCACAATCTTGTTTAAAGAAATAAATAACTGAGTTAAAAATCATAAAAAGAGTCAAAATAATCCCTACCTCAAGAAGTGAAGTGGAAAACTCGGGAAAACTTAAAGTTGGCGAAACCACAAAGCTCTTGGATAATAAAAAAAAAAAAAAGCCCTTAATGAGATTTACAACCTTTCTCGAAGGACCAATGTGAAAAAGATATCTCTAACCAAGTAGATCTAGAGATCTATGTGAAAAAAGTTGAGTTTCAAAGAGAGAAAGAGAGAGAGAGAGAGAGAGAGAGAGAAAAGAATAAATGAGAAAAGAGTGTTTTGGTCTATTTATAGTAGTAGTATAATATCCCTAAAGTCAATGAAAAGAATAAGTCAAAAACCCCCCAAAAGGTAGGGCCCAAACCGAATCCAAAATATGAGAAAAACTCGCAGGGGTCGACACCCAAGGCAATGGTATCAACCCTCAAGAAAAAATGTTGAGACACTTATGTCTGCAGCAGATAAGGGGGTCAACACCCGAACCCGTGGTGTCAACCCCAAAAACCAATAGCCACCCCCAAGACATAGCAGCAAGGTGGTGTTAACCCCAGTAAGGCTGGTTTCGACCCCAAAAACCAATAAAGACACCAAGAATAAGACAGCAAAGTGGCGTCGACCCCAAGAACCCATGGTGTTGACCCCAGAAGCAAAACCAAGCATGAAAAGAAAGAAGAATGACCACTACGGATATGATTTCCTGGATTCAAAGGCAATAAATGAGTCTGGTCTAAATCAGGATCGCTATATTAGCAGGTATTGAATATAAATGTATAAACAATATCGGTTTAGCTAATGGTTCACAACCGGCGGTTTCTAAAATGCCTCTAATACTTGTATAGAAATTAATGACGGTTTAATCTCGTCGCTACTAAAAAATCATATTTAATTTTAAAATATATTTAATGGTGGTAAATAACTACCGTTAATTGTTGATGTCTTTTGTAGTGGTATCATACAACCACTTTTGACTTTAAAAAACTGTTGTTAAAGGAACACCATTTATGATGGTTCAACAAACAAAGCCACTAATTTCTATGGCCATCGATTTTTTTATGTGGCGATTAATAAGCGCCGTAGATACTGCCGTTGTTATTAACGGTGGGAATATGACCACCATTATGTTATTCCCAATACTTATATAGATGACATTTTCAATTTATGTTGTCTTACCGCTGTTAAAACCTTTTGCGATGGTTGTATACTTATTAACGGTGGTTGTTTACCATTGTTAAAGGCGAACTTTGGTGTAGTGAACTCTCTTCTTAAATAAAATTAGTAATTCTCATTCTAAATACTCTTAAATTAAACATAAAATTTTGAACACAAAGAGAGAGGGAAATCAGATGAAACAAAAGAAATGGATGAAAAAAGGGTTGGTTTGGGTATAGGGAAGAGTATGGGGGTGGTCACTCAATTAAGGATTTTATTTTTTAATTAATTAATTTATTTATTATTTTCTTGGTGAAGAAGAAAAATGATAAATGGATAAAAAAAAAATCTATTTTCAAAAAGAGATGAACAATAATGAGATGTAGATAAAAAGAAATAAAATAAATATAAGGAAATAAATTAGATTATCATTTAAAAATCTCACCATCAAATTACTATAATAAACCACCAATATTTCTCATTAAAATATTAATACTTCAAAAATGTGGGATTTCACAGCAAGTGGTAGTAAGATAGAGAAATGTGTAATATTCAACAAATAGAGTGTTGAATAAGTGATATGTGTGTTTTTTTTACATAAAGATATTAGAATTAGGACCTAATGGCCCAAAAATTCAGATATCGACTTATGTCCTGAAGCTCCAAAATTTTAAACGTGTCCTAGATGTATCGTGTCCTGTTTTTATTAAAAATCATTGAGTTGTTGTGTCATGTGTTTGTATTTGTGCTATTTATATTGTGACAAATAATAATGAGAGAATGACCGACAAAGGCCACAACAATGTAAGGCAACTAGATACGGTGGCCTTGGGTGACAACTAGAGGTGGCAAATGGGCAAGTATGCACGGATCAAAATGGGTTTTGCATTTAAAATAATCTAACCCAAACCCGCCCATTTAATAAATGGGTATAAATGGATTGGGTTGAATTGGATACGGGTTTGACAAATGAACCCACCAACCCATTTTACTTCATCTTTTTTTTTTTAATTAAATTTTTTAAATTGTTTTATTTTGGAAAAATTATACCAATAGTTTTACATTTTACCACTTGTATCATTTTGGTCCCTACGCTTTCAATTAGCTCATATTTGACCCTTAATTTTAGATTTTGTATCAATTTGGTCCAATTGATAATGCCGATAGTATTTTTGATGAAAAATTATCATTGAATTGGTTAAAATTAATTCACTGAGTTGAGAAGTTTGTATTTTTGCTTTTACAATTATGACAAATGCCACTTATGTACATATTTTTCATAAAAAAAAAAATGTTAAGAGTTGTAATCAATTGGACCAAATTGAGACAAAATCATAAATTTAGAGTCAAAATCGAGCCAATTGAAATTACAATGATTAAAATGACATAAGGACCAAAGTATAGGGACTACCGTTGTAGTTTATCCTTTAATTTTATAAAAAAAAATATATATTTTTTAACAATTTTTTATATTTTTTTTAAATTTATTTATTTATGTATTTTGAAAAATGATTTTATTTTTGGAAAAATCATTTTTTTAAAAAAAATTATTCTTATTTTAAAATTTTATTTATTTATTTACTATTTTTTATGACAACGATGGCAAAGTGGAGATGGTGGTGTTGGTGGGCTGGTGATGGTGGTGATAGTAGTGGTGTGGCAATGGTGGTGGAGTGGCGATAATGAAGGAGGTAGTGTTGGTGGAGTTATAGTGACGGTAGTGTTGGAGGAGGAACATGGAGTTTTTTTTTTTTTTTTAAATATTCTGTAAAAAAAAAAACTATTTAGAATATTGACTCACTTTTCAAACTATTTGAAAAACTAATCTATTTTTTGAAATCGCATTTTGGAAATGCAATTTTGAAATTGAAATTGTATTTTCAACATGCAATTTCACCTTAAAATTGTAAATTAAAATTGCAATTTATGATGACATTAGTGAAATCGCATGTTCAATATGCGAATTTTCAACATGCGATTTTAAGGTGAAATTGCATGTTAAAAATGCAATTTTAATTTCAAAGTTGCATTTTCAAAATGCGATTTCAAAACTAGGTTAGTTTCCCGAATAGTTTGGAAAGTGGGTCAATTCTGTAAATAGTTTCTTTTTTAGAATTTTTTTAAAAAAAAAAAACTCAAGGAACATGTGTATATATATATATTTTTTGCTAGGGAACATATGTATGTATATATATATATATTCAAGATTCCAAATGAGAGAGAGAGAGAGAGAGAGAGCAACGCATCTAATTGTTTGGTTTTAATTTTAGAATTAGTTTTGTTAAAAATAAAAATTAATTTGACAAAATTGAACAACAAAAAATATATTTTTACCTCATAAAAAAGTAAAATTATATGAAAATGATAAGTTGTTTCAATTTATTTATTTTTACTAAATTAGTATTTAGTTATTTTTCAAAAAAAATATTAAAAATAGATTTTTAAAATTATACCAAACAGATGAGTTGGAGTTTATTATAAATATTAAATATACTAAAATATTAGTGTCAATTTCATAATATTTTAATATTATAATACGATTATTATAAATAAATATTGGAAAATTATAAACATATATAAAATTCATACAAAAAATTTGATAAAAATGATGCGATAATGATATTATTGTAAATAAATTCATCTCTAATGGTGTTTTGTTTTCAAGTTAAAGATTCATAATAAGTCACGTCATTATGTATAAATTTTTTATTTATATCGTATTATTCATAAATATTAGGTTGATATGTGACAAAATCTAGCAAATGTTGAATTGGCTCGGGTGTTTAGCAATAGACTTGGCCACTAGGGGTTTTTTGAAACACGTTTTGCATTTACGAGGGTTGCAAATGAGGACTTTATAAGATTTTTATTTATTATTTATATTATTGAATACATAAATAATATATTTATACTATTATTTATAGATTTATATATTAGTTAATATATAAATAATATATATTTTAAATAAAGATAAACTAGTCGAACTTGAGGTCGGCTCGTATACTAAACGAGCCTAACATTTAAATTCGAGCTCGATTCGTTTACTAAATGAGCTAAGTCAAGCTGAGCTCTTAACGAGCTGAGCCAACTCATGAACAAGTCAGTTCGTTTGCAGCCCCTCATTTACAACTCACCACCAACAACTTGTTTACTACTTGTATATGAAGCAAATTTGCTATTATAGTCCAATTCTGACTTGCAAGATAAATAAGCGGGTCTAAACCCATAAAACTGTAGGCAGGTATGAGCAAATTGATGGTTTCGGATCAACCTTGCCAACTCTAACAACTACGTAGAAAACGGGTATTGTCAGAGATAGAGGGAGATAAACGAGCCATAGAGAGAGAGAGAGAGAGAGAGAGAGAGAGAGAGAGAGAATTGTCCATGAAGGTCGGGTGATTTTCCGGTAGTCTAAGACTCCATGATAATACAATTGGTGGAGAATATGGAATATTAATTATTTATGTTAGGTGATTGAGAAACATAAAGGCATAATGAATGGTGATCGGTGAGGGTTGACGAGGCTAGGGTCATCGAGACAAGGATGGAAGCTTTTTATGTTATATCATATGTAAAATTGAGAAAAATTGTCCGTAACCCTTTTATATTATACTAGTGGTTGGGTATGTGCACTTCACATGACACGTGATTTTTCATCAACTATTAATACTATAATTATGTGTGTCTCTTAAATCGGTATGTGATATGTATAAAAAGTACGGAGACTTGTATAGGTAAATTGATTTGTATCTAAAATACAACTAAATAAGAAATAAATATATACTCGACTGAAGAATTTAAATGATAAATGAGAAATTTTATAAACATAAACATTAATTTATAGCTAAATTATTGAGATCACAATCTTATCTTAAACAATAAACAACAAGCAAGTTCTTTAAATATATAGTATTACGCAAATTTTTTCTATTAAATTTTCACTTCAATTTTTCATAATCTGTACCCGTAATACAATTGAAGATATGAAATTAATTGCACAATTACATTCTTTTGTTTAATAGTTCATCTTGTAATACAAATTTATTGAACCCACTATTACATATTATTTGCATACTATTGGTGTAAGAATGCATTAATATCAATATATAATATATTTTTATACATCAAGAGTTGTTGAGTCTCGTTTTCTGTGCCATGAATATTTTCCATGATAAAAAAATATAATGTTGGACATTAGTATATTTTAATTTATGTAGAAAATGTGGAATAATTTTTTTAAGAAAATTGAATGATATTGTAGCTTAATATTTTAATTGATATAGGAATTTCGCAATTATTTTCAGGATATTTATAGGTCCATAAGTGTTTGCAGGGTTACTTTCATGAAACTGTCAAGTTACATAATTTATTATGGTATCTATAAGTAATTAACATATAACAAAAATTGATCGAAACTTTTTATTTGATGTATTTAGTTCATGTATCATTGAGTTGCTGCGATAATGTTTGGGTATCATTTGATTTTTTCCTCATAATTTAACTAAAATGTGTGCATGAGGTGCATTATTTTTGTTAAACTTCATAACAGATAGGACAATTTTTACTTCAGCTCGTCTAACTTTGTCTGGAGAGTATATTGCAATAGATCTTCTGTAGTTTTTGTTTCACCATCTTCTTGTTTTTCTTATTGCTCGTCATTAAAACTCAGTATAATAAAAATATTTTGATGAGTAAGAGTTTGAGATGATATCATATTTTTATGAATTTCAAAATTCATTTTCTCTCAATAATGTGATTTTTTGTAAGGGGAAAAAAAGTACAATTATTGTTGTGATAGAGGTATTTTGCAAAGTCTTGTTTTGTTATTGAAAGTATTTGTTGTGGACACTTATTTGTATGACATGTATGTATATATGTATTGAACATAAGTTGATAGGAGAACCATACATATTTTGTAATTTTTTCCTAACAAATATAATTATATTACTAAAGCGATATATGTTAGAAAATTAAAGTATCCGATGGTAATATAGCATTACAGATTGAAAATGTATGAATACAATAACATATATAAATTTACATTTATATATTTTTATATATTTATATATGTAGACATTGATATATATATAAGATATCATAAAAGTATATATGAAATCTTTTATAACAATATGATACAGATAACAATGAGAAGTTAATTATTCATAATTAAATAGTTGGTTATAATGTAAATGTTTAGTATTACATTTTTGTGTGTATGCACCATTTTTTAATTAGAATGTTAAAGTTACATAAAAATTGAAAGGAATTTGTGAATAATATGTGTAAAATTAGAGATTAGTTAAGAAAGGTTTTAAAAAAAAAAGAAAATTTAAAGAAGAAGAAGAGAAGTTTATAGTGTTTGGTTTGGTTTATTTTTTCAAACTTTTGTTTTGAATATTTTGATTTTTGTGTTTTTTTTTTCTTTTTTAATAACCCTTTTATTCTCTTTTTAGATTCACTTAATTTAGTACTTTTTTATTTTTTAATTTTATTTTTATTTTTAGATTTAGACTCACTTAATCTAAATACACTCAGAAATAACTTGTTGTGTATTATTTTTTTTTAAAATATTAATATTAAATAATAATAAGAATAACAAAAAAAAATATAATAATAATAAAATAGTACATGTTTGAATTTATAAATTTTTTTATCAATATTTTACTTTTTAATTCTATTTAGATTATTAGATATTAGATTTTCATGTAAAAGTATAATTTCAATATAAAATATGAAGAAAATTCTAGTATCTTTGAAAATTTAAAAAATCTCCGAAATATTGATTTGTGATTATATTTCAATTTTAAATAATGAATAACAATCCGAATTAAATAATTAAAGACAAATCGACACAACGAGCGAACGTAGAAGAAACCACAATTGAAGTGCTTCTAATTGTGATAAAAAACTATGGGCCAAAGCTACAAAATGATCCACTAAGAAGACAAAAAAGAATTACACAAGTGTGCCCTCAATTATCTAGCTACCTTTTTCCACTACCGTTTTTACCTCGAAATTGTCTTACCCAACATTGAATCTACAACACTGATATCGAATCCACGATTGAGAGGGTAATTAATATGAAAGTTGGGCCGAGCTGGGTATATTGGGCCGAGCTAAGTAGTGGGTCGTTTTTGGGCCGCACTACGAAGGGCTGTGTAAAAAGACCATGCAAGTTACTCTGGTCGGAAGAAGTAGTCTTGGAGTTAGACTGGTCTCAACCGTGGTATATAGTCCGGTCAAATAATTATACTTCGGTTAAGGGATGTGTTGTGTGGAATTCGGTCTTCGGTAATTAGTTTGGCTCCACTCTTATGGATAGCTCGGTCTTAGCATGGGAAGCCGAGATAAGGGAAAGGGAGGTATGGGCCGAGCCATAATGGAGAGCCGATCTAAGAATAGCTCGGTTGAAGATCATAGGTGCCTTGCTTACTCCGGTTGTATGGTAGTTCGGCCATGACAAAACCATCTCACTTGGTTTAAGCAGTGAGGGGGGTGTTGGAGGACAAGCATTATCTTTCAGGAGTATGAATCCTAGGAGGACTCTACATGGAGGAGTAAGAGTCCTACCAGGATTGTACCACGCGAAACCTATAAAAGCTCACCAATATCACCTATGAAGAGGTAATGCAATTTTTCTCCCTGAATACATAGAGCTTTTACCTATTTGTCTTGTTGACTGACTTAGGCATCGGAGAGGTTTCCGGCACACACCCGCCGGCTAGCTCACGTTTGTGTTTTCAGGTAGTGGAACGACGTCGTATGGAGGAGCGCAGACTTGATCAACAGGATTATACGAGAAGGTGTATTTCTTTCCCGTACAATTGGCGCCGTCTGTGGGAACTCAGACAAGAAACACCTCTTGATCAAGCTTTTCCTCAAGAAGAATCAATGGCGCACAACGAAGATGTATCACAGTCCGCCGTCGACGGACTAACACCAGAGGGAGGTGCAAGGCGCGAGGGTCTACCTTTGGTCCCTCCTATGGCAGACTTGGAGCAACGACAAAATTCCAGGAGGGATGCCAGGGGTAGAAGGAGGAATAACAGCCCTCATCCCTCTCGTTCGCAAAGCCCAGAGAGACAAAGGCGCAGGATTGATCCTCAAACTTTGGAGGATCGCGTCAGGGAACAAGACGAGTTGATACGGCGGATGGCGGCGGACATGGAATCTCTAAAACGCCAGATGAAAGGAAAAGAAGTGGCGACAGGAGAGGGGCGCAACAACAAGACGCCCCCTCGCCACTCAGAGGGTCGTAGTAGAAATTCTACACCCTCCCAAGCAGAAAACAGAAGCCTCAGGACAGGCGACACGCAAGCCAGATCTTCCAGGACTCGTCACTCCAGGTCTGAGAGGATGAGATCTGAAAGGTCTTACACGGAAGGAAGCACTTACTGGCCCTCACATACGCACCAAACAAGGTCCAGACAGACAAAGTTACCCAGATCGTCCGACCTACGAACCGTGCTAGATGAAAAGGCACGATGCAGGGAAGACGCCAGGGCACATGATCCACATAGAGTTTCTGCCTTACAGCGGTTGGCTCCTCGGACGCATGGAAGCGTCGAGGTTAGAATGCCAATACCGCGCCCAGCCTATGAACCAGCTGACAAGGCGTTGGCGAGGCTGCAGACCTCACCGTTTGTTCCAGCAATTGAGAACGCGCCCCTACCATCAGGCTTCCTTCAGCCCAAATTCAATACATACGAGGGGAAGACGGACCCCTACTCACACTTGAGCCACTTTCGCCAGATTATGGCTGTATACCGGCGGAACGAAGCCTTGATGTGCATCCTCTTCCCTTCCAGCCTTGGCGACTTAGGCTTAACTTGGTTTGAGAAACTCCCAGAAGGCAGGATAGCCTCCTGGGCGCAATTGGCGGAAGCGTTTGTCACAAGATTCAGGACAAATACCAAAACTCCGGTGGAGATCGACCAGTTACTCTCCATCGACATGGGTGACAAGGAGACCCTAAGATCTTATAACAGTCGCTACTGGGAGACATTCAACCAGATTGGGGACTGCCCCACCAATCTCGCCATTGCACAATACAAAAGAGGCCTTCCAGTCGGGAATAGACTAAGGGACTCAATCACCATGACGCCGCCACTTACCATGGAAGCCCTGATGGAAAGAGTGCACCAGCACATCAGGGTAGAAGAGGATGGCGCACGCGCCAAAGCAAAGTCAGGCGCAACCGCAGCACCAGAAAAGAAGGCCTCAGCAAAGGTCAATGCGGTAGACCGGCCGAACAGAAACGGACGTGGCAGACGAGACAACGGAGAAGACCAAGACAAAAGATGGTTGAGAGTCCGCACTGCCATAACCACGGTCTTCAAGAAACCGATCTACCGAATACTTAGTGAGATTCGCGACGAGCCTTTCGTCAAGTGGCCAGCCAAGCTAGGCGAAGCTCAGAAGGACTATGACGACAGGTCTCGGTGCACCTTCCACAAAGAAAAGGGGCACCGCACTGAGAATTGCACGCTATTAAGGCAACACCTGGAAGAGTTGGTGGCTGCAGGCCACCTGGATAAGTACATTGAAGGAGGGGCACAGCCAGCCCCCCAGGACCACAATAACCCCAATGGAATGCCAATCGACGCCCCACCTCAAGGCGTAATTAATGTGATACATGGAGTCTTCGAACCTGAGCGTGTATGCGAGCTCAGAGGGTCGATCAAAAAGGCTGAGCACTTAAGGGAGGTACTAAGCACTCAGCCTATCATAAAAAACGGGAGGACAGAAGCCACAAACGTCATGTCTTTTTCAGATAAAGACTTGGACAGAATATATTGCCCACACAATGATGCCTTGGTCGTCACTCTCCGAGTCAAGGATTTTGACGTCAAGCGGATACTGATTGACCAAGGTAGTTCATGCGAAATCATGTACTACGAGACATTCAAACAATTGGAGTTACAAGACAAGGACTTGGCACCTGCCGTTTCTCCCCTAATAGGATTCAACTCCATGCCAGAATGGCCCGTCGGCAAAATAATCCTCCCAGTCAGAGCAGGGAGTGTGACAAAACAAGTGGAGTTCTGGGTGTTGAAAGTCCCCTCAACTTACAACATCATCTTGGGCAGAACATGGCTGCATGCCATGCGCTCGGTGGCGTCATCCTACCACCAAGTAATGCGGTTTCCGAACGACACCGGATTGATAGAAGAAGTTTATGGAGATCAGATCATGTCGAAGTAGTGCTTTGTCACAGTGAACGGCAGCCGCGCTGCCAAAGGATATGTTCATTCGGTGGAAGAACCAGAGAGTAATGAACTATTCGTGGATGTTGGCAAAGCGGCTAGCCAGAAAGCGGTGGAAGACTTGGTGGAGGTCAGAATAGATGAAAAGAACCCGGATAAGTTCTTTTTGCTTGGTTCGTCGTTGTCCAGCACTGAGAGATTGGAGGTCTTGGAATTTCTGACCTCCAACATCGAAGTGTTCGCCTGGACCCCATACGACATGCCAGGCATTGATCCCAACTTCATCTGCCACCAACTCAACGTCCACCTCCTGCCAGACCAGTCATTCAGCGCACCCGCAGATCGGCACTCCATCACGCCGAAATAGTGGCAGAAGAAGTAGGAAACCTGCTGGAGGCAGGGGCAATCAGAGAGGTGCACTACCCAAGATGGATCTCCAACACCGTCGTAGTGACAAAGAAGAATGGCAAGTGGCGTGTTTGCGTCAACTACAAAACGGTCAACAAGGCGTGCCCAAAAGATAGCTTTCCTCTACCAAGGATAGATCAACTGGTAGACCTAACGGCGGGGCACAACAGACTTAGCTTTCTGGATGCATACAGAGGCTACCACCAAATCGCCATGCATGAACCAGACCAGGAGGTGACATCCTTCACAACTCCAAGGGGACTATACTGCTACAAGGTCATGCCCTTTGGCCTAAAGAACGCAGGAGCGACATTCCAGAGAATGGTCACCAAGATGTTTGAGCTGTTGTTAGGCAGAACAATGGAGGCTTACATCGACGATATGGTGGTCAAGAGCAAGGATGAGAATGACCACCTCAAGGACCTAAGTGAGATGTTTGAGATCCTGAAGAAGCATAAGTTACGCCTCAACGCGTCGAAGTGTGCATTCGGAGTAGGATCAGGCAAATTCCTGGGCTTCTTGGTGACCAACCGAGGTATAGAAGCAGACCCTTCTCAGATCAAGGCAATACAGGATCTGGAAAGGCCAAATTCGGTGAAGGAAGTGCAACATCTCACCGGTATGGCAGCCGCACTCAATCGGTTCATAAGCCGGTCGTCAGATAGACTACGACCATTCTTCCATGCGCTGAAGGCTAAGTTTGAGTGGGACGAAGAATGCGACCAAGCTCTGGAAAGTTTGAAGGAGTACATGTCTTCTCCACCACTCCTTGTAACACCAATCCCTGGAGAAGAGCTCTTCTTATATCTGGCAGTCTCGCAGCACGCAATCAGCGCAGTGTTGGTCCGTGCAGAAGGCATCCAACATCTGCCCATCTACTATGTCAGCAAAACATTACTGGGCGCCGAAACGAGGTACTTGCCACTAGAGAAACTGGCATTGGCCTTGATGATGGCTTTAAGAAAGTTATCACATTACTTTCACGCCCACACCATAGTTGTTCTCACAGCCTTCCCATTGAAGGCTTTATTTGAAAGAGCAAACTTCTCTGGGCGAATTCTGAAGTGGGCAGTAGAGTTGGGACAATACGACATCAAGTTCCAACCTAGGACTGCAATAAAAGCACAAGCATTGGCAGATTTTGTTGCAGAATTCACACCAGGGAGTCATCACATCTGCCCAATCGACCTAACTGAGACAACCGAACTAGGGATGGAAGTTGACGTCGGAATAACGCAACCCCTGGTACTGGTTACTCAGTCAGGCCCCAAGGCAGACCAGAGCAAAGTAAGGAAGGAAGAAACGAACCATGCTATGCCAAGTCAGGACCCACCGACAAATAAAGACTTGGTACAAACAGAAAGCAATGGGCAGACAGCGAGCATGGACTCTGAAGAAAACGCCAGTAACCTGGAAGATCCCAAGGCATCATCTGATCCCTCCACCTGTTGGACATTGTTTGTCGGAGAGATGTGGAAGCTCTTCGTGGATGGAGCATCCAACCGGCATGGAGCAGGACTTGGCATAGTCCTCATCTCTCCAGACGGCCTAGTAGTGGAGCAGGCAATCAACCTTGGCTTCCCAGCATCAAACAACGAAGCGGAGTATGAAGCGCTCCTGGCAGGCCTCAAGTCAGCATTCTACATGAAGGCCACCGAGCTAATGGTTTACAGCGACTCGCAGCTGGTGGTAAACCAAATATCTGGCGACTATGAGGCAAAGGATGATAGAATGGCCAAGTACCAAGAATTGGTCAGAACAGAGATAAAGAAGTTTGAAGTAGTGAGGATAGAACAGATCGGCAGAGAGGAAAACAGCAGAGCAGACGAACTTGCAGGTTTCGCCTCAATGGCAGACACCTCCACTCCTCACCCACTACTAATCGACTATCTACCTAGACCAAGTATTGAAGACCCAAAAGCAGAAGAAGTATGTTGTGCAGAGTTAGGCCCTTCTTGGATGGATCCCATCATATTGTTCCTGAAAGACGGCACCTTACCGGAAGAAAAGAAAGAAGCCAACAGAATAAGAGCAAAGTCGTAGCGATTTTGGCTCTCTCCATCCTTAGCCTTATACAAAAAGTCGTTCTCAGGACCTTACTTAAAGTGTGTTCACCCCAGCAAAGTGGAAGCATTCCTGTTTGAAATACATGAGGGTGTATGTGGCAGCCATCAAGGAGGAAGATCATTGGCATATAGAGCGATTTCACAAGGATATTGGTGGCCATACATGCAAGCGGATTCAGAGAAGTATGTTAAAAAATGCGAAAAGTGTCAAAAGTTCGCACACCAAATACACCAACCTGCCAGAGAACTTCTACCTCTAACTAGCCCATGGCCCTTCGCAATGTGGGGATTAGACATAGTAGGTCCACTTCCAACAGCACCAGGCAACAGGAAGTTCTTTCTCGCCGTAACCGACTACTTCACAAAGTGGGTGGAAGTAGAAGCCTTGGCATCAATCAAGGAAAAAGATGTGAAGAAGTTTGTTTGGCAGAACATCATTACTCGCTTTGGCATACCAAAAGCACTGATCTCAGACAACGGCACTCAGTTCGACAGCAGAATTTTCAGAGGCTTTTGTGAGGAGTACAAGATAGAGTTCTACAATTCTACACCGGCATATCCCCAAGCAAATGGTCAGGCAGAAGCATCAAATAAAGTCGTCTTGGATGGATTGAAGAAAAGGTTAGAGAAAGCCAAAGGAAAGTGGGCAGAAGAGCTCCCTCATGTTTTATGGGCTTACCGCACCACGCCTCGTCGATCAACAGGAGAAACACCATTCTCCTTAGCTTATGGCATGGAAGCAGTCATCCCTTTAGAAGTTGGCCTCCCCACAATCCGGAGCGAAAACTTTGACCCAGACTTAAATGGCGAAGCCATAGCATTAGAGCTTGACCTTGCGGAAGAAAGAAGAGACAGAGCATTGATTCACATCGCCTCCTACCAACAAGAGTTGTCTAGAAAATATAACAAAACAGTGCATCCAAGACAGTTCAAGATCGGCGATTGGGTACTTCGCAAAGTAATGGGAAACACCCTGATTCCAGGAGATGGCAAGTTGGGGCCAAATTGGGAAGGACCTTACAAAGTGGTCGGACTAGCAGGCAAAGGGGCATACCACTTGGAAGATAAGGACGGCAAAGCAATTCCTAGGCCGTGGAACACTGCCAATCTTAAGTTGTTTTATTTTTAGCTTTTTTCTTTTAAGCATGTGTAATTTTTTACTCTCTCAATAAAACAAGTCGATTCTTTCTTAGTAAAATTGTTTTCAGTAGAAAGTAGCTTTAGTAAGTAGCATTGTAAACATAGTTGGCCGGAATAACCAACTATGACCCCTCCTAAGCCCAGGATAAGGATCCAGGCTACAGGACGTTTGGTCGGAATAACCAAACACTGTATTCTAAGTTGGCTGGAAAAACCAACTTAGAGGTTGGCTGGATTAAACCAACTATTTTTACTCTTCAGCCGAAGTAAGTGTATGGCTGAAGAGTGGTTGGCTGGATTAAACCAAAACTGGATACTCTTCAGCCGAAGTAGCTATATCGGCTGAAGAGTGGTTGGCTGGATTAAACCAACATTGGATACTCTTCAGCCGAAGTAGCTATATCGGCTGAAGAGTGGTTGGCTAGTAAGTCAGATAGCTTAAACCGAGATCACAGTTCAGCAAATGAGTACATGGAAAATTCATTACAAGTACAAACATAAATAACAAAACCGAAATAAGAGTTGGAGCACAGAAGAGGATTTTTTCATTGAAGAAAAAAGCAAGTACAATTGAGGGGCCGCAACCCAGTTACAAAGATCAAAAACAAAAGGAAAAGAAAGGAACCAAAATCAACGGAGAAGTTCATCAATTTCAGCATCAAATTCTGCATCAGCATCTATCTGGAGTCCGGTGTTGGGTGGGAGCACGGTTTGATCTGGGAGCTCGGTCTCAACTTGAACCTCGGTCTTAGCTGGTTGCAGCTCGTCCGTTAGGTCTTCAATGACTGGCTCCAACCGAACTGTTTGACTATTCTGCTGTTCATTGACGACCGGGGTGAGAGTAGGCTCCTTATCCTCTTCATCATCATCATCATCATCATCTTCATCATCACCGGACCCCTCAAGAAGTTGTCTTTGGAGATCGGCAGCATATTGCGAAAGCGAGGCCGGAATAGAATACGGTGGAGCATTGTAGACATCGGTGTCAGGCATACAACCAAGCCGCTCCACCGTACTCCTCCAGCCACATTTAAAGAATAAGTCCTTTGCTGCATCGCACTGGAGGGTGTAGGCGTCTTCAGCCTTCTTGAAGCCTCTTTTTTCGGCCTTCTTCATTCCGACCTTAAGTTTGTTTATTTCGGTGTCTTTTTTCTTCTCAATTTTTGCCAAAAGGCGCAGATATTTGTCTTTTGCCTCACTGGCAACCTTCCGCTTTTCGGCTTCGACCGAATTAGCAAGCTCGGTCAGCCGACTATTCTCAGCACGCAGCTCGGCCAGATGTTTCTTGGCTTCCTCTAGCTCGGCCGACTTTGCTTCGGCCTCCGCCATGGCTTCCCTTGTACTTCACCGAAGTTCCATGACCTTCCTGTGAGTAACTTGATTTTTCTAGATGGCCTGCAAAGGAGAAGTGATGTTAGCCGAACTGAAAGTTGGGAAAAACTAGAAAGAAAGAGAGAAAGACACTTACCAGGATCATGGACTTGGTCGAAGACCGGATGGACTTCAGCTCGGTGTTGAGCTGTTTGTAGTGGTGCTCCATGTCCTTGGGAAGGCACACACTCTTGGCTAAGTTAAAAGCCATGAGGTGGTCCTTCTCTGTCACAACCGAGTCAGAGGCAGTGATATCTCGGTTGTTGAAGGTCAGTTCGGGGACCCATTTGGAGGAAGATGCAGTTCAGTCGGATTGCTCAGGCTGGGGGCTTGGTTGAATGCTTGGGGGAGGACTTGGTGGCGGGATGGTGTCATCTTCATCAGCAAGACGTGGCTCGGTTTGGTTAGTCCGGGCACGTTTGCTTGGGCGAGATGAGAGCGGCCGTTGGGATGGAAGGGCCACCACGGTCTCAGTGGTCTGGCCGGTTGGTGGTACGTCGGCTAGAGTTGTTGCGGTTAGAAGGGCCTTTAGCCTATTCTTCTTTTCCATTTCTTGTTCGGCGGTAAGGGGCACAAGATTGATCTGGGGCAAGGATGGGTCCGGTTCTGGTGCCTCTTCAAGAAGAAAGTCGGTCACCTTCGCTTTTCGGCAACCGCTGTATCGGTAGGTCGGCTCGAAATTTAGAAGTTTTGCCCAACTTCTCTCCTTAACTCGTAGTGCGGCGCGCAGAATACCAAGGTTTGGGTGGCCGTAATTTGATAGGAGATGGGCTTTATCTGCAAAAAAGAGACAAACTGTTAGTTCGGTTCAAAGGAGAAAGCCGAAATAAAGAAAAGATTGAATTGGAACCGAAGTATGTATACCAGGTACTCCTTTTTTCCAATTTATTCTTCGGCCAGGAATCTGGACTTGATGATCTTCGAAGTTCCCAGACAGCCAGAAGAAGTCATCGTCATTTAGGTCTTTGTCCGGTGTGTGTTTTATTATTTTCTCTCGGCCACGGCGTATTCTTAAATAATAACACCAGCCTTCATCTTTGGATCCTAAGGAGTATTGATGGAATATTTCGGCTAAACCGAGGTTAAGACCGGTTTGGCGGTTTAGCGCGTCTATGCCCATTATTATACGGTAAGTGTTGGTGGATAGCTGGGTTTGGCATAATCTGGTTTGTTTGAGGAATTCGCATATTAAAGGTTGGACTGGGAATCTGAGTCCGGTTTCAATTATTGATTGGATGGTAAAGGGGACAAAGCTTTCGTTGTCCCATGGGTCAACGTCTTGTTCGGCTAAGGTAAGATTTACATCGGCTGGAATGTTGTATTCTTTTCTGAATTCGGCTAGGCCTCCTGGGGTTTCTACTAGGAACCTATATTTCCCCATTTATGGTATAAGTTAAAAATAAATTATCTCGGTCAAAAAAGTGTGCTCAGTAGCTCGGCTGAGTGCAGGGAAGTGCCTGGCAACCTAAGTCTGCAAAGTGGAAAAACAAGGTGTTAAGCATAGATCGTTGACCGTGCTACAAAAAAACAAAGCAGAAAAGACAAGTCCTACTTCGGCTACGCAGTATACTACGAGATATACCACGGTCACTAGCAAGGTGCTTATTATCTCGGTTCTACCTGTGGTTTTCTTACTTCGGTTAAGCATCAAGGGGCAGCTTTCTGAGTTCGGTTTAGGAACTGAGAAAGCTGGCTTAGCCCCAAGGCTTAGCTCGGTCGGGGGTCGAAATTTTCTAGTTCAGTGCATCTTTATTTCGGCTAATGTGAATCAGTTGGTGCCCTATTGAAACTACTGTGATGAGCACAAGTGCTAGTTCGGTTCCAGTTTTCCTATATCTTTATATAGCGAAAACAGATTCCTAGTTCGGTCGGACGGGTTTTTTGGATCAAGCAAATGTTCTATAGCTATTTCTTGAAATTCAAGAGGTTCTTATGAACTTCTTTCCAGAAAACAGAGCCAAGTATAGAAAGTGTTTTGTGAAAAACACCTAAAACACACTACAATGAATTGAATGAAAGCAAAAACAAAATAAGAGAAACGGATTCGTGATGTTTACCTGGTGGAAGGTCGAGATGGGAGCAACGGCGACGACAACAATGAAGGAAACGAGATCAGGAAGCTCAGAGGTTGAAGAGTTCGAAGGAAGAGAGAAGGAAGTGAATAGTAAAGTGAAAAATCTGAAAAGAAGGGTTTGTTTTGTGTAAAGGCAAAAGGGCGGGAACTGTTCAAATTCACGAAGTACGAAGAACGGCGTAACAGCTGGGATTGACCAATCAGAGGCTGCCACGTGTCACTGGAAAGGGAAGCGTTTGCAGTTGCTGCAATTGAAGAGACGTTTTGACCGGACGTGCACAGCTCGACTTAGACTTAGCTCGGTGGATATGCTAAATAGATTTTAGCTCGGCTGGAGGAGTTAGCAGGTTTTACAGCTCGGCCGGAATAGCTATAGGATTATAGCTCGGCTGGAAAGGCTTACGAACTCTAGCTCGGTTGATGGACAGGTAATCCCTATCATGCTACGCAGATGGAATTAAGGGGCAATTGAGAGGGTAATTAATATGAAAGTTGGGCTGAGCTGGGTATATTGGGCCAAGCTAAGTAGTGGGTCGTTTTTGGGCCGCACTACGAAGGGCTGTGTAAAAAGACCATGTAAGTTACTCCGATCGGAAGAAGTAGCCTTGGAGTTAGACCGGTCTCAACCGTGGTATATAGTCCGGTCAAATAATTATACTTCGGTTAAGGGATGTGTTGTATGGAATTCGGTCTTCGGTAATTAGTTTGGCTCCACTCTTATGGATAGCTCGGTTTTAGCATGGGAAGCCGAGATAAGGGAAAGGGAGGTATGGGCCGAGCCATAATGGAGAGCCGGTCTAAGAATAGCTCGGTTGAAGATCATAGGTGCCTTGCTTACTCCGGTTGTATGGTAGTTCGGCCATGACAAAACCATCTCACTTGGTTTAAGCAGTGAGGGGGGTGTTGGAGGATAAGCATTATCTTTCAGGAGTATGAATCCT
This sequence comes from Camellia granthamiana, assembly GCA_036172215.1. Classification (NCBI taxonomy): domain Eukaryota; kingdom Viridiplantae; phylum Streptophyta; class Magnoliopsida; order Ericales; family Theaceae; genus Camellia; species Camellia granthamiana. The sequence goes on along the minus strand of CM069911.1, from coordinate 79,505,786 downwards.
AGGAGGACTCTACATGGAGGAGTAAGAGTCCTACCAGGATTGTACCACGCGAAACCTATAAAAGCTTACTAATATCACCTATGAAGAGGTAATGCAATTTTGCTTCCTGAATACATAGAGCTTTTACCTATTTGTCTTGTTGACTGACTTAGGCATCGGAGAGGTTTCCGGCATACACCCGCCGGCTAGCTCACGTTTGTGTTTTCAGGTAGTGGAGCGACGTCGTACGGAGGAGCGCAGACTTGATCAACAGGATTATACGAGAAGGTGTATTTCTTTCCCGTACAACGACAATACGCCACTCCGGAATCCACCAAAGCTTCAGGCCCAAATTCCCTAGAATCCATCAAAAAACAACTCTTTCTTTTGTGAATGAAATAATAAGAACAACCTTTGATGTTTGACAATTTGTAATTCGTTGATCAATCAGTCACCTTCTATACACTAAGAAGGCTCATACAAAATAGTCTCCAATAGAAAACTCTTTATTTTTTCTTTCTCTTTAAAATTCTAGACGACTTAAACCTTAAAAACCACAAATTGCGCACTTTATAGTAAATCACAAAGACCGCTCGAACACACACTTCACTGCTCAAGTGGTGTGAGTAAAGGTGATGCGAAATATATAAGCTGACTACTCGAGCGCAATTTTCATCACTCAAGTCGTAAAACTTGTTTCTCAGAAGTTCAAGCTCTCTGCAAAAGTACTAGATGATGCTTTTCTCCGCTTGAGTGCACAAATGATCACTCGAGCAGCCAAACAATTTCAATTGCATTTTTGGTTTTTAGTTAGCAAAATGACAAATATGAAAGGATCAACATCACAAACTCCTTTGAATAGGCACAATTTGGATTGAATTCGCATCTAAACATTCGCATCATCACTGAAATATAAGAGCGAATAAAATTACAACTGAAAGAAATTTTATCAAATGAGATTGACAATTACAAAAACTTAACAATCTTTAATCACCAAAACTGAGAAAATATATGAAAAATCAAAATTTTAAAAGTAAATTTAAAAAAAAAAACCAGCAAATGTGATTCTTGTTTAGAATTTTGATATCATACATTGGTTATTAAAATACCATGTAAAATATTACAGTTCATAAAATATAATTTAAACAAAAAGAAAATATATGAAGATACTTGTGAAATTCTAAGATTCAGCATAAATCTTTGTTTTAAAAATGAATGCATACAACTTTAAGATTCAATCAAAATTATCCACAATGATTTGATCCATGATGGATAATTGTTAATATTATGTATATCAATATAGAAGCAAACATAGGAAATAAGAAAGAGTAATTATTTTTTATTCTTTAATTATCATCAATGTAAAAAATAGGAGGACGGTTTTTTTTCTTTTTGATAATGAGGAAGACAATTTATTTATATTTACATAAGACTCTTGAAAGCAGATATATTAGTTTTGAGTGTTCAATTCCAAAAATAAAGAAATAATTGGTTTATATTGGAGTTTTCATGACTTTTAAAAAATATAATAAATTTGAAAAGGTAAAATTGAGATTTTAAAAAAAATTAAAAAACATTCGCACTTTTATAGTAATAGTAGATGATAGATATATGTAGGGGTGTGTGGTGCGATTTGGACCGTTTGAGAGTAAAATTATAAATTGAATGACAAATTAGCAAATTGGCGGATCGGTAAATTGCGATTTGAGCTATTTTAGGCGGATTGATTGATTGAAAAATATTATAACCAATTATCATATATTTACATAATATATAACACTAATTTACATAATATTATATATATATAATATAAACTAATTTTACTTAATATTTTTCATATATATAACTACTAATTTGTAATAAATTTCACATGTTAAATTTCTCTCACACTTATTTTTACTTTAATATTTTATTAAAAATTAAAAAATATATATGTGTTAATTATAACAGAGTAGAGACGTTTTGGGGGCTTTTCCCAAAATAAGGCAAAATACCAAACCATTTCTCAAACTAGGCCTAGTTTGGACGGATTTCCCAAAATAAGCTAAGCTATTACAAACCACGCTTTCACTCTTTTTGTGACCCAGCCGCGAAAGATTTGTAAAATCGTAAAAGCGTGATTACAAACTACACTTTTAATTAAGAAAACGTGGTTTCAAACCATGTTTTTAAGGAAATCTTTTTTTGGTGATGAAAACGTGGTTAGAAACCACGCTTTTAAATAAAATTCTTTTCTAAGAAAAATATAAAACAAGTAGGGAGGTAGCTCAAATGGTAGTGTGCTCCTTTCCATGGGAGAGGTACGGGGTTCAATCGCCTACATCTCCAAACTCTTGCTTTTTCCGAAATTCAATTCAATTTTTTTTTCCTTCCACTTACTCTATACTTTATAAATTTATTATGTAATTTTTTTTTTATCAAAAAAAAAGTAAAACATTTGTTTGGTTAACTAATATTTATAATAAAAATTATATTTAAAATAAAAAATAATTTTTTTAATATTTAAAATATTAAAAAAATATAACACATAAATGTATGAAATATAATGCACATTAAAATAAATAAATAAATATTTATGTGTTGTATTTTTTTAATATTTGAAATATATTTTTAAATATCGAAAAATTTTATTTTTTTATTTTAAATATATAATTTTTATTATAAATATTTTATTTTTTTTATAAATATATTTTTAAATATTTTAATTTTTTTGTTATGTGTTTGGTTACGATTTGAGTGTAGAGTTTTGAAAGTAGTGTGAAATTTTGAGTTATGTGTTTGGTTATAAAGTTTGAAAATAATTTTTAATTGAGTTTTGAGTTATGTGTTTGGTTATGATATGAGTGTGGAAATATGTTTTGAGTTTAAAATATTAAAATTAAAAAAATAAAAATATTTACAAAATAAAATAAAATAAAATAAAATATTTTAAATAAAAAAATTATATATTTAAAATAAAAAAAATAAATATTTTATTTTATTTTGTAAATATTTTTTATTTTAAATATATAATTTTTATTTTATTTTATTTGTAAATATTTTATTTTATTTTATAAAAAATTACATAATAAATATATAAAGTATAGAGTAAGTGGAAGGGGGGAAAAAAATTGAATTGAATTTTGGAAAATGCAGGAGTTTGGAAATGTGGAGGATTAAACCCCGTACCTCTCCCATGTAAAGGAGTACATTACCATTTGAGCTACCTCCCTACTTGTTTTCTATTTTGCTTAGAAAATAATTTTAATTAAAAGCGTGGTTTTTAACCACGCTTTTACGATTTTACAAATCTTTCGTGATTGGGCCACAAAAAAGGTGAAAGCGTGATTTGTAATAGCGCTTTAACTTATTTTGAGAAACCCGTCAAAACTAAAAATAGTTTGATATTTTATCTTATTTTGAGAAAATTCCCGATGTTTTGAAAAATAAATTATAAATTTTAAAATTTAATCTACAATTATTAAATAAAGTGATATAGATCCGTACGAATTTTACAATTACACAACATTTTACGCAGCCACACATATATATAGATATATTATATGTATGTATGTATGTATAATGTGTGTAAAATTGTTTTCCCCTATGTGACTCATTGCTCCATCTTTCTCTACCGTGAGCTCACTCTCGCGCTCGGCTATGGATCTCTCTCTCTCTCTCTCTCTCTCTCTCTCTCTGTATTTAATCTCAGCTTTTGTTTAATATTGGGAGAGCATTAATTTCTTCTGCAATTGATTTTCTCTATCTCGTCTCTGGTGATTCAGGTATCTTTCTGTTGTTTCTGTTTCTCCTTTTCTTGACTGTTTTTCATTTAATTAGCCGAGTTTGAATTGTTTGTGTGTGATTTATGATTAATTCATGATTAGAGCTTTTATTTTAAGTTTTAAATGGCTTTTTATATGGATTATTATACTATGTTGATTGCTTGAAGATGTAGATGTAGATGTAGATGGTGGCAGTGGCTTTTGCCTAAGTGGAAATACTGCTAGGAGTTATTCTTACAACTTTTCCTTTTACACAAGACACCCCTTTCAGCTTTCAGCTTTATACTTTCTTAATTAACCATATATAACTATGTGGAGACTGGAGTGGAGAGACATCCTTTTACACACAGAGAAAGAGAAGGAATAGAGCCATATTTACCGGAACGTGGATCTCTCCGGTATCTGGAACGGGGAAGGGGAACGCAGTATGTCACATACTCTAAATTGTGATATGATAGGAGTAGACTCCTATACACTAAGAATTTAAGGTACTTCAGTCTAGAGAATTTTTGTTTACTTTTAAACATCTAATGAACTGTAGTTCTTTTAAAAATAAATAAATAAATAAATAAATAATCATATAGCAACACATTTCTATGAGCATTATAACCTATGTTTGACGTTTTGTCATTTCAAAATTTCACCCACCTTATAGTTTAATTTATTATATTTTATTTATTTATTATTTATTATTTATTTTTTAAACTCGTAATGGAATTATAAGGAAATATATTGGGAAAAACGTATGGGATCGCTTTGGATTGCTAAGTTTATAGTTTTGGAACAAAAGTGTATCATGCTTAATGTAATTTGCTAGGCTATCACTGTTTTCTAGTAACACTAGAATAGAACTGATGCAGGACAGTGCTGTACGGGCTGTTCTGGGGCTGAAAGTGCTGAAATTTAGGAAAGAAAGAAAGGAGGAGAAGGAGATAGGTCTAGGAATTACTCCTAGAATCTCTTAGGCATCACACCTAAGCTTTGATTGCATTACACAATCTATACGAAAGCTTAAAAGTTCTAAAAACTCTATAAAATATTAAGTTTATATTAAATTAATAGCATTACATGGCTTTATATAGAATTAAGAGACTTCCTAAATCAATTAGAATAAAAAAAGGAAACTATTATAATATCTTTGACTTTTAAAACTAATGTAAGACCAAATATGAAACATAAATAAAACCTGATTAAATAACTTGACCCACAAGATGACCCATGGGTGACTTAACCCATGTCTAGAAATTATGAAATTACCAAAATACCCTAAATAATAATAATAATAATAATAATAATAATAATAATAATAATAATAATAGAACATGACTCATAAGCCTAAAACATAACTATCCATGGTCCCAAATGAGTTGCTCATCATCCAATGCATGCCAAATCCAAGCTTGGGCTTAGAGGCATCTCTTCCTTGTCTCTTGTAGGCTGCTGCCACTTGCCTCCATCAAGAACCCTAACTCTTAATTGTTACTCCTTTCAATTTGTGTTATCAATAGAATAGGGAAAATTATTGTCTTACTCTTTCAGTTATATTATTTGTCAACAGTTCCTGTTGCAACTTGCACTGGAGAATTGATTTTTATCATGCCTAGTTTTAAAATTTAGGGGTACTTACGTGTAGGTCCCAATAAGTGGATTTATTATCTAATAGGTCCTATGGGAAAAATTTGTCATAAAAAAAAGTCACTAATTGAAAGTTTTAGCGATAATTTATAAAAATCGTGACAAAAAAAAGTCACTAATTGTCAATTTTTAGTGACGTATGTAAAAAATTGTCACAAAAAAAATTATTTTTACTGACAATTTTATCAAAACTTATTTTCAATAGGACTTGATGGGAATTAAGTCCACCTATTAGGACCTATTGGTAGTTTACCCTAAAATTTATCAATTGTCTAGCTTTTGACTTAACATGCATTGCGACAAGTTCACAATTAAAATTAAATAAATAAATAAATAAAATTGTGACATTCTAATTTTTTATTGTCATATCATCAACAACTTGACAGTGCACTTTGACATGCTTCATCATCGCACGTAACTTGAAGTTTGCGGTAATCATGGCTTGATATCACAAAAAGAATCCTCATGGCTTTAAGTGGTAAACTTCATTTTTTTTTTATTTGAGCATTAACTAGATCATCACATGGCTGCATATGCTGTAGCTTTGTAATGCCCCTTTGCATTCAACTTACACTTTTGTTTTGCTTTTTTATGGTTCATGTTACTAACAGGGTTTAATGAACCATTCGAGAGAGTTTTTTTTTTTTTGATTGGCACCAGGGTGTCCGGATCAAAGCCCGACCAATCCTCAGGGGTGCACAAGCCCTCGGCAAGGAGTTTTCCGAGCCATGCAAGAGAGTTTTGCACTCTCCAACATCTGTTTATGCAGAGTTGATGCTTATGCTGCTTGATGATTTCAACAAATCTTAGGACTGATCTCTGAAACTTTGTTGGTAGCAACTCCTTTGATGCTTTGTAAACACCAAGGAGAAAGGACAAGAAGAAAGCTAGATGACTATAAGGAGAATGAAGAGAACTTCAATTTTAGTTCTGTATGAGAGAGCAGAATCTGGATCAGTGTGGCTTCAAATTAAGCTTGGTGAGCCAAATAGATTGGTTGGGGAAAGGAATATATGAGAGAGAGAGCTCTAACCCATCTGACTGGATCACTCCTCTTTCTAATTTGAACCTCTGACCAATATTATTTCTCGTCATAGTTTGACCCTCCAAAATAGCTAAATGTAACCTTACCTGCAGATCTTGGATGTAGAAAACTCATTTGACAAATAATGTCCTCTCCTCCCACTAGATTTGAACTCTGGTCTTGAACTCATTATTCTGTCCAAAAAGGAAACCAGATTACTTATTAAACTCTTCCATCTCAGTCAGTCTACAGAAGTAATATGTGATATTGCTATTTGCAACTCTTAATCTAGTCTAACCTTATCGACCTCCTATTTACCTTGTTGCGCTGGCGGAAATAATTATAATTCAAAATTTAGGTACATTGGTACCAGGGTGCATTAATGATGATTTATTAATCTGTGTGGGTATGAAAAAGCAATAGGCCAGCGGGTGGTAACATGAGAGAGAAATGCTTCTGCACTTGTTTGATAACACAAGGCTATGGAAATAAGTGAGTTGTTACTCTGTCTCACCGCTAGTTAAGATCCAAAGACATCTTTATCTTTAAAACTTAAAAGTTCATTGGTTTTCTTCCTCTTGAACAACATATCTGATGGCATATCTTTCACAAAATTTATCTTCATGTTATAAGAAGCAGGAATTTGGTAAAACAGTATTATGAATTCATGCCATCTTGTCAATCTTAACCATTCCTGTTTTGAAGTAGATAACACCATAAGGGCTGACATATTTAGGAGACACTGATGGAGACAGTGATACACAATTCTTATTTTCTTCTGCCTTACTGTCTATTTCAACATTTGCTTCACCCTTCCATTTTTCTAGTTCATCCAGTTGCGACTGAAAAATAAGGGGTCTGGGGGCAGAGGTGCATATGGAACCATCTGATTTGTTAGCTTAGGAGCTTTGGGGGAGAGTGAAAATTAGTTTCCTAGTTTTTGGCTAGTGATGTGAATCTTTGAGATCAAAATGGCAATTTTTTCAGCGGTTGATTTCACTTATCACAATAAGGCCCATCTTCTTTCTTCTAATCCTACTCTCTTTTCTTCTCCTCGGTTCATTCTTTCTGAGAAGGGGTCAGGGTTTTCTTGCTGCTAGAAGGGATTTGGATTTAGAAAGGAGGGCTAGTTATGGAGATGGGAAGACAATGGTTGAAGAATGGTATGGTTTGTCAAGAATAATATGCCTAAGCACATGTGTACATATATAGGCACAGGTTTATCAAGAATAGTATGGTTAAGCACATATGAACTGCACTTAAATAATTGTGTTGTTAAACTACTAACTATGGAGTCCTGTTCTTAATAAGCAACCTTTATGATTTTGCAGGTCATTTAACTTGGAAAATGCTTTGGAATCTCACACAAAGGCCAAGCATAGTGCTGGAAAATAAATGAATTTAAAGAGAGAGCTTCTTATGAGTCCTGATTGGAAAATCTACGCTTGGTCTATTAGGTACTTTTTTGTAACACTAAACTTTGCTGTCTAGTAACTTTTTATATTTAAGTGTTAATGTCAATTTGGTATGAATATAATACGGTATAAGGTTTTGCCATTGGATTGTCCATTGATCATTGTATTCACTCTGTCTATTAATATGGCAATTCCCTCATTAGTATTTGTTCACTATTTGCCAGTTTGAGAGAGGTGGGATATCTAGTGTGCTATATGCTCTACTAAGTTCACTTGGGCCAGGTGTTACTAGATTGCATTCTAGGGATTAAGGTTGCAATCTTTTGATTATGACAATTTGTAGTTCAATAAACAGTTTCCTATTTTTGTGGTACCGTTATGTATTTTTTCATTGTAATAACCACAAACATAATGCGCAAATTTATTTTTGAACTACAAATTAAAAGGCATATTTAAGATTATAGTGTAATTTATCAAATATATATATATTTAAGATTAAAGTGTAAAATTTAATATTAATATATGTTTTTGCAAGTTTTGTTGAGGGAGTAGTTGACATAATCAAGCGGGTGATGTTGAAAGCCAAATTGAGAATATGCTCCTCTTTTTTGTTTTGTTAAATAATTATTTATTTATTTTTGAGGACTTATATCTTTTAGTATTTTGTACAAACACTTTTAAGAATGGTTGATGGGTATTTGTTTTGCATGTATGGAAGCTTATAGTTTATTTGCACACGCATAAATTATATATATGTACCTGTTCAATCCAATGGTTATGTTTGAAATTGTTTTATGTATATGTGGTTTTAATGTATAACATATTTCTTTGTAAATCACTTTTAAATTTAGAAGCTAAACATTATTAAATTAAGTTTGAAAATATTATATTAGAAAGTGAATCAAATTTATTTTTTAAAATACAATCATAATATTGTATTTGGTAAGTAATTAAAAGTGATTTTTGACAATTTGACGTAATTAAAAGTGATAACATTAATTTTGTAAATTTAAATTCATTTTAATTTAAATTTGACATTAAATCTTGCCAAAGTACTCTATGTAATGCCCCAGAAATATAACAATAAAACCATAAAACCATCTCACAATATTAATTAAATAATAACGTGTGCTGAAGTAATTATCTTTCATTCACATGATCCCATTGTACAAAAAGTAACTCATGTAGTTATATATTCATAAGCCTTAACCCTGAATCTATAGCATGTGCCATGAGTTATTGGTATGAAATAAAAGTTAAACAGATACATAAATGCCCTATTGGCTATAGCTTTCCAAGACGACACATGGTTACAACAAAAGTAAGTTTGAAACTCAATACAAATAAAACCCTAAGCTTGTACAAAATAATTACAACAATAACAAAAAGAAGCTCTTGGCTTCTAGTCCTCCCAAGCTACGGCCTTGGCGGAGACATATCATCAGCACCTGAAAATGATTTTTCACATAGGATGAGCCAAAACCCAGTAGAGATACTCTAACATAGTGTATAAATCTTAATAAAGTTATAAGGTGAATGCATATGCAATGCTCGTGTCAAAACGTTTTACATCTCTTTCCAAAAACCATGCAATGCCAGATTATATCACAATTCATGAAAATCACTTTATTTACAATAGAAAATAGGGAAGTGGATATAACATTGGGAATCTCTAGGTACGTGTCTACAAGCAGGCTATACAAGCACTATCAATTGCCATTTTTACCGATACTAACCGGAAAGCTTGGCACCTAACTACACGGATTTTTGGACTTTTACTAAGGACACACAGGCCAACAATAATACCATAAGCACACCCCCTACCCAGATTCACTAAGGTATTCACCATTTTTTCTCAAAACAATGTATATTTCCAATATGTTTAGTATGCACAATGCTCAATGCAAATAGATGAGAAATTAGTTTCAGTTCTCTAATTCTCATGCAATTTTTACAACAATCATAGCTATTCTCCACCGATAGCCCAAAACATATATCTCTAAACAGATAGATAATTTTCAATAAAGATAAACTTTTCAAAATTTCAAGATGGGAGTGATAATGTATATCCAACTCCACCACCACCACCATCATCATCATCATCATCATTATCATTCCAATTTCACATAATTTCCATTTCCTTTTTACAAAATCAAGTATTCACATTTTAGGGCAAAATCTCATTTTTTTTATAAATTAATTCCAAAGGATAAAAATTCACCATTTTATCACAAGTCAACCACGTTTACAAACCCACAATCATTTCCAAGAAACCATTTTGAAAACCCCTCTTTTGATTTCAAAACTAAAACCTTAGGTTTATCCAAAAATTCCCAAATCACAATATTGTTTAGAAAAACAAATAATCAAGTTAAAAACCTTACAAAAGTGTGGAGAAATCTCTACCTCAAAGCTAGAAGACACGGGAGAGAGTAGAGAAACCTCGACGAAGCTGAAAACCGACGTTGTTCCGATTAAAACGAAGCTCTAGGTGAGCTCTACCTTTTTATCAAAGGGACTAAGGTGTAGAAATCAATAGATTGAAAGTATTTGGAGGTTGAAGATGAGTTTTAGAGAGAGAAGGTCTAGATTTAGGGTTTTTGAAATGTTTAGAGAGAGATGAAAAAGTGATTCAAGAGCGTTCATCAGGATAATAGAGTATTTCCAAAACCACCTTCACCACAATTGGCGCCGTCTGTGGGAATACTCAAGCATATTCATGGCGAGCGTCACAGAAGATCCTCCGATAGTCGCTGACGAAACTACACCACGAGAAGACCTAACTCCAGGAACCATGCTGGGACTGGAGAATATTGCCGCGCGACGTGCGTTGAACTTTGATTCAGTAGCTCAGACTTCACCCTCGACTTCAATGCAAGAGACAATGCAGGCGATTATGGACCAAGCAAAGCAAAATGAACAACGGCTTGAGAACATGATTGCTGAGAATGAACGCTTGTGCCAGGATTTGGCTTTGGAGGTGGCGAAATCCCAACAAGCTGCATGCCAAGACCGAGTTCGACCTTCGGGAAAGAGGGATGATTGACAACGTCGACTTCAGAAACGCAATAATGACAGTGATTCAGGCTCACCGTCCCCTGAACCCAGAAAGAAAGGACGCGCTGATGTATCCAGCTCATCTGAAGGAAGTCCACATGTACAGCATAAACGAAGGAGAAGCAATGATTCGGATGAGGAAGATAAACATGACCCTTTCCTGCGCCGTATTGCAAGGGCTGTGCTTGCCAAAAAGTTCAAGGCAACATCGTTCACCCTCTACGATGGAAAGTCGGACTCCACTGATCACATTCGTCATTATAAGCAAGCGATGACACTCCATGCTGACGACGAAGCCCTCATGTGTCGAATATTTCCAAGCAGCCTGGGACCTCTGGCCGTGAGATGGTACTATAAACTGGAGCCGACATCAATTAAGAACTTCCACCAACTCCAAAAGTCATTCAGGGCTAGATTCATCACTAATGAGGTCCAGCCGAAGCAAGCCGACTCTCTCTGGGCCATGCAAATCAAACCAGAAGAAACTCTTCGCGCATACTCGGCCCGCTATTGGGAGTGCTTTAATCTAGTAGATGATGCTTGCAATGACTCCATGGCCATCACTGTCTTTAAGATGGGATTGCATCCAGATAGCCCCCTCCGCAGTTCATTAACCAGGCGACCCCCCAAAACCGTCTGGGCATTAATAAAAAAGGTTGAAGAGTACTGCAAAGTTGAAGACGATGCCCTGCGGGTCAAAGCCGGATGTTAAGCCATTGAGGCGGCCACGTCGGGAATTGTTCAGCTGATTAGCGTCGTGCCATCAAAAAGCCCAGAGCGGTGGAGGCAACCTAAACAAGATAAAAGGCGTGATTCGCGCTGATCAAACGATCAATGTTCACATCGAACTAATGAACAGTATCAAGTGGATAACAGGCGCACAAGGCGCTCAGGCAAGAAATATACAGAGTTAGTAGAGCCGATCAGTAAGATCCTGCCGAAAGTACAACACCTTCCGTTCTTCAAGTGGCCACCTAAGATGACGGGACCTTTCGATGCGAGAAGACAGGATAAACGGTGCGACTATCATAAAGACCACGGTCACGACACCGATAGTTGTTATTCATTAAAAGATCACCTCGAAGAATTGGTGCAAGACGGCCATCTTACGCAATACCTCCGAAAGAACAATTCAACTAATACAGTAGCCATACGGCCGCAGTCACCCCCTTTGGGTGTAATTCATATGATATACAGCCTGCCGGTGTCGTTCGAGGTACAAACAATCCAGTTTTAGTCAAGCCCACATAGCCCTTTGACGCTAGCAAAACGACCCCTTGACACTGGAAGGATCAGTTTCGATGATAGTGATTTAGTTGGAATAACCCTCCCCCATACTGATCCCCTCATCATCGAGCTATGCGTCAACAAATTCTCCATTGAGCGTGTTCTCATTGACCAGGGCAGCACTTTGGAAATAATGTATTACAAAACTTTATCAAACTTGGCTTTACTGACTCGGACCTGTCCCCGGCGGATTATCCGTTGTTCGGCTTCAATGCTAACCCGGAGTACGCTTTGGGCAAAATCACACTACCCATATGGGCCGACACCAGATCAGTGGATGTGGAATTTTTGGTTGTCAAGCTTCCTTCGCCGTATAATCTCATCATGGGCAGAGCTTGGTTGCATATGATGCAAGCCGTGCCAAGTACCTACCACCAACTACTTCGGTTTCCGACTGAGTACGGAATTGAACAAATTTGCGGCTCTCAGAAATCTCCGTAGGCATGCTATCTTTCTGGCTGTGAAGAGACCAAAGGAGGTGGAAGTGCATTCCATTGAGGTACCGGATAGGGAGAGCCTCGAAGATGTTAGGAGGATTCCAAGCGAAAAGGCAACTGAAGCCCTGCATCGAGTCGACATAGACAAGAATCCTGAGAAGTTCTTCATGATCAATGCTTCCTTGGATACAGTTGAAAGGCAGGAGCTGGTATCCTTCTTACTCGGCAATATTGATGTATTTGCATGGTCCCCCATATGAGATGCCAGGAGTGGATCCATCATTGACCCAATATCGCTTACACGTTGATCCGAAATGTAAGCCAATTATTCAAAGAAGTTGGCGGTCAGCCGCGGAGCATACCTCGGCCGTTGTTGAAGAAGTAGATTGGTTGCTTGACGCCAGGGGCAATTTGAGAAGTAACCTATCCTACATGGTTGCCAAATACTGTGGTCGTCAAGAAGAAGAATGGCTCTTGGCGTGTCTGTGTGGATTTCACAGACTTAAACAAAGCTTGTCCCAAGGACTGTTTTCCCTTGCCCAGAATAGACCAACTCGTGGACGCAATGGCAAATCATCAACGCATGAGCTTCTTGGATGCCTATAGGGGCTATCATCAAATTGCCATGCATCCGGAGGATCAAGAGAAAACCGCTTTCCTCACCCCAAGAGGGACCTATTGCTATAAGGTCATGCCTTTTGGGTTGAAGAATGCGGGGGCAACTTATCAAAGACTAGTAACTGCAATGTTCAAGGAATAACTCGACCGTACTATGGAAGTATACATCGACGATATGGTGGTCAAATCCAAGGAAAAACACTCCCATCTAGCCTATTTGGAAGAGACATTCAGCATCCTTCGAAAGTATAAGATGAAGCTGAACGCATCGAAGTGTGCATTCGACATCGGATCCGGCAAATTCCTTGGCTACATAGTTAACAACCGTGGAATTGAAGCCAACCCGATGCAAATAACGGCAATTCTAGAGCTTGGCTCCCTCATTCAGTGAAACAGGTTCAGAAGCTGACGGGAATGGCCGTCGCACTCAACAGGTTTATTAGCCGTTCCATAGATCGTTGCTGACAATTTTTTCACACACTTCGGCAAGGCAGGGCATTTGACTGGACACCCAAGTGCCAGGCAGCTTTGGACGGCTTGAAATCCTATCTCTGTTCAGTACCACTCTTGGTAACACCTGCGGCAGGCGATCCCTTCATTTTGTATCTGGCGGTATCCGACCAGGCGGTCAACGCCGTATTGTTAAAGGAAGAACTTGGGGAGCAGCGACCGGTTTACTATGTAAGCAAAGTAATGGCCGACGCTGAAACACGTTACCTTCCATTGGAAAAACTTATCCTTGCCCTCGTCATGGCTGCAAGAAAACTGATGCATTACTTCCAGGGGCAAACCATTAGGGTATTAACAGATTATCCCCTCCGGTCGGCTCTCCGCAGCGAGGAAGCATCGGGGCGCGTTTCGAAATAGGCCCTGGAACTCGGCCAGTATGATATCTAGTTTTTACCCAAAATTTTCATCAAGGGGCAAGTGCTAGCTGACTTTGTAGCCGAATTCACAGGATCCCTAGTCGACTATAAATTTGATCAATTACAATCCCAGCCCAATTGGAGAATGTATGTTGGTGATGTATGGCAGATGTATTGCGATGGTTCTTCCAACCAGTGTGGCAGTGGGGCCGGTGTAGTAATCATGACCTCCAAAGGGGCAATAATCGATCAGGCCATCAAATTGGGTTTCGATGCATCGAACAATGAGGCCGAATACGAAGCACTATTAATCGGCTTTCGGAATGCATTTCACCTCGGTGCGTGGCGTTTGTTTTCTGTGGCTCAAAGCTTGTAATCAACCAGCTGAAAGGGGAATATGCAGCCAAAAATGACCGTATGGCAGCTTATATGAAAACGATGAATTCTTTGCTCGCGAAATTTGATCACCACGAGCTGAATCAAATTACTAGGGATCAGAACACGCATGCAGACACCCTGGCTTGTTTAGCCTATGCCATCAACTCAGAAATTAAGCGGACAATTGAAGTTGGATTCGTCCCTGAGCCGAGCATTGCCTCTTCAGAATTAGTTTAGATCAACGTTATCGAACCGGGACCGAGTTGGATGGATCCTATTGCCGCATTCCTATCTTCAGAGCAGCTCCCGACGGATAAGAAGAAAGCGCACAAGCTGCGAAACAAGGCCCTCCGATATTACTTGGATCCGCAGGGAAAGCTCTACAAAAAATCTCTCTCAGGGTCGTATTTAGAATGTGTTCACCCCGATAAAGTCGAAGAACTTCTGTTTGAAATACATGAAGGCAGTTGTGGCGCCCATTTGGGCGGGCGTTCTCTGGCCCATCGAGCCGTAATGCAGGGGTATTATTGGCCAACCATGCGAATTGATGCCGAGTGTTATGTCAAGAAATGTGAGCAATGCCAGAAGTTTTCTCCCTTGACCCATCTGCTTGCTGAAGAGTTAAACTCTATCACAAGTCCTTGGTCGTTCGCTCAATAGGGGCTTGATATCGTTGGACCATTACCACGGGCCCCAGGCAACAGGCGATTCTTAATTGTCGCGACAGATTATTTCACAAAATGGGTCGAAGCGGAGGCACTAACGCATATTCGGGATTCCGACATTAAGCGTTTTGTATGGAGGAACATTATAACGAGGTTCGGCATACCTCGAGCGCTTGTTTCAAACAACGGAACCCAGTTCGACTGTGGCGTATATTGCGAGCTGTGCAACACATGGTATCCGGCCCTACTTTTCCTCGTCGGCTTACCCTCAAAGCAATGGTCAAGCGGAGTCCACCAATAAGGTTATTTTGGACGGCATCAAGAAAAGGTTAGAGAAAGCTAAGGGCAGATGGGTCGAAGAGTTGCCCAGCGTGCTATGGGCTCATCGCACTACTCCAAGGCGGTCCACTGGGGAAACGCCGTTTGCTCTGTGCTTCGGAACCCAGGCAATTATCTCCCTGGAGATCGGTCTCCCAACCTTGAAATCGAGGGTTTTTGACATGGGTCGAAATGACATGATGTTGGCCTTGGACTTGACTCTAATTGAAGAACGCCGAGATCGTGCCCTTGCTTCCATGGCACGGTACCAGCAACAGCTCGCTAAATCATACAATCAGCGTGTTCAGTTACGCCGTTATACACCAGGAGAATTGGTCCTCAAGACAGTGCTGCCCACTGTTAGGATTCCCGCTGACGGAAAGTTGGGTCCCAACTGGGACGCCCCCTATCAGATTGACTCAATTGCAGGGACAGGGGCATATTGGCTCAAGGACATGGATGGAAGAAGCTTGCCGCGTCCGTGGAATTCCACACACTTGCACAAATTCTATCATTAACTTGTACGACATGACAACTTGTTTTGATTTTTCGTCATGTACACTTTTCATTTTTAATACAATGTTTTCTCCTGCCCAACTTGATTTTCACAAAAAGCCTCTGAATTTGGAACGCCCTTCGTGAAAATCACGTTTGGGCCGAATAAGCCTCCAAATTCGGAGCGCCCTTCGTGAATCACTATTGGCCAAGACAAAAAGCCTCCGAATTCGGAGCGCCTTTTGTGAAGATCACGATTGACCAAGACAAAAAGCCTCCGAATTCGGAGCCCCCTTCATGAAAATCACGTTTGGGCCGAATAAGCCTCCGAATTTGGAGTGCCCTTCGTGAATCACGATTGGCTAAGACAAAAAACTTCCGAATTCGGAGCGCCCTTCGGGGAAATCACGTTTGGGCCGAATAAACCTCTGAATTCGGAGCGCCCGTCGTAGAAATCACGTTTGGGCCGAATAAATCTCCGAATTCGGAGTGCCCTTCGTGGAAATCACGGTTGGCCAGGGCAAAACGCCTCTGAATTCGGCGCTCCTTTCGTGCATATTATAATTGACAAGCATAAACGCAGTTGATGTAAAATGGTAGATGATCTTAATTGAATTTATAAACATAGACTGAGATAACATGCACACGTTTAAAATAACAAGTTTCATTAAATTAATCGAGAATACATAATTCGCTTCCAATTTACATTAAAGCGGTACAATGTGTTCAGTTTTATTTGGCATCACCCTTGTCGTTGCTTTTCTCGACTTCGAAAGCCGCGAAGGGAAAATGATGACCTTGATATAACGGCGACACCGAATCAACACCTGCTGCCAGGAGAGCCTTTGCGGCCTGGAGAGCTTTGACCCACCCGTGCTTGAATCCACAATTCTCGCATCGACAGACCTCCTCGGCGAGTTTTTCCTTGGTCTTCTCTATCCCAACTTTTCGGCAGTCATGGAAGCCTTGTTCATAAGCCCTGGTCTTTGTAGCCTCTATTGCAAACATGCTTGCCGTGTCTCGATCGGCAATCGCATGACTTATAAGCCGTTGGGTCACCTTTTCCTCCACAATCGGGTTAGCTTGGCCGGCTGACTGTGTCTCGACAATTTTGATTTTTCTTAACTCCCGCTCGGCTTTCTCCGCGCGAGCTTCCAAGTTACGAATGCGTTCATCATTTTGCTCTATCTCCCGCCGCGCGGCACGTAGGTGTATGCCGATCTCATAGGCGGTGTATAGCCTTTTCACCGCTCCATGAACGCCCTCTCGAAACACTTCGAAATCCGGTCGATTAATCATCGACTGCTGGACTTCTGGCGGAAAAATCTGTCGTGCAAATTCAACTGCCACATTTGGATCTCAGATGATCGAATCTGCTTCCGTCATCGGTTTGTTCCTGATAAAGACTGAAAAACTTAGTAAGCGCGGTGGCCTACTGGCCTCACTTCGCGAATGATGGGAGTTCCCCCGCTGTCGCTTCTCCCTCCTAGGTGACTTACTTCGATGACGTGGAGAGTGACTCCTCTCGCGCTCCCCAGTCGTCCTACTTCCCGTTTGCGAAGGTTCGCCACCTCGATTCATCACTGAGTCCAGCTCAGCCAGTGTCCTACCTTCCCCTCGGTTGTTAAAGAATAATCTATCTGACATTCACACTTATCCAACCTTGTTCGACGGACTGGGTTGAGTTGACTTTGAACACACTAATGGAACCTACGTGCACGAAGCAACCACCCTTTTATTACTCGCAAGTGCACCGCTCCCAAAGCGATCTCTTCAATGCTGCCCCAGCTAATTCATGAACGGCTGATAATCGGCTGCCACGTTCACTAATCCGCTGGGGCAAGGGCAGATTTATTAATCTATTCGGCCTAATATCAGTCCTTTGTGAAGAAAAGATAGGCTGCCCCAGCCAATTCATGAACAGCTGATAATCGGCTGCCACGTTCACTAATCTGCTGGGGCAAGGGCAGATTTATTAATCTATTCGGCCTAATATCAGTCCTTTGTGAAGAAAAGATAGGCTGCCCCAGCCAATTCATGAACGGCTGATAATCGGCTGCAACGTTCACTAATCTGCTGGGGCAAAGGCAGATTTATTAATCTATTCGGCCTAATATCAGTCCTTTGTGAAGAAAAGATAGGCTGCCCCAGCCAATTCATGAACGGCTGATAATCGGCTGCCACGTTCACTAATCCGTTGGGACAATGGCAGATTTATTAATCTATTCGGCCTAATATTAGTCCTTTGTGAAGAAAAGATAGGCTGCCCCAGCCAATTGATGAACGGCTGATAATCTATTTGGCCACGTTCATTAGGTTAATTTTTTGGGTCAAAGGCAGAGGCACTAATATATTTGGCTTGGCAAAGCTATGCAGTTAATTTAGCGCCGAATTAATTTAGTAATTCCGTTAAAAATTATTTCATGACTTTACATCTTACTTAGCTGTTAACACGCACATTCAGTAAGCAGAAAGGCAAAGGTAATTTTTATTCATAAATTGAGTGCATACAGAAGTCAATTTACACATGAAAGTTACCCTAAGAATCTAACAAAACCTGCATACATTCAAAAATCTAACAAAATGAAAATCACTTTGAGCCTAGGTTAGTTCTCAGGGTCAGACTCCAGCGGCTCAACGTCTACCTGCTCGTACGGAATCCTGTTCCGATATCACGTTAGCGGCAGCTAAGGCTTTGAGCCAGTCGTGTTTGAAGCCCCCATTCTCAAACTTAGGCACTTCTTCTACATAGCTCTCTAGAGTTGCATCCTTGCCGGCTTGGAATGCCTTGGAAGTCTCGGATTCGGCCTTTTCCACCGCTTTCTTCGATTCTTCCAAATCGGCCTCGAGCTTTGATATCGTCTCGTTGGCCAATTTGAGCGCTTCTTCGCTTGCGCTCGCTCTTTCTTTAGCGGCCAATCTCATTTGATCGAAACTCTTGGCCTTATCAGCTTCGACATTGGCCCTCGCTCTTTCTTCCGCCGCTTTGGTGGCCTCGGATTCGGCTCGGCGAGAGGCCTCTACTGCATTGTTCTTTTTAATTTCCAATTTGGCTGTGAGGAAGCCGATCTGCTCGATTGCGTCATATTGGCGACAGCCAATCTCAGCTATCCTCCCGGCCGCCTACAAACCGAGAAATCAATATGAGAGATGATATAGAAAACTTTAGTTTTTGATGCAGAACTATAAGGATCAGGTCATATACCAATATCGCCGATTGAGCGGCTAATGCTATGGTTAACAGATCCGGCTCTGCCCGAAAGGTCGCCCTGTCAACCGATAACGAAATTGAGAAGGCCAAGCTTAAGGCCACTACAGCATCTTTCACTGCCGATGCGTCGGAAGCAATCGACACATTCTTTATCCTGGGTTGTATTGTAAACGGCACAACCAGGTCCGATTCTTCTATGCGTGGCCATTTATCGACCAGGTTTTCCGAATAATCGGCTTCGGTCTCTGCTGGACGCTTTTCCCCCCGTTGCTCTAACACTTGGCCCTCCTGTTAGTCGATAATAAGCTCCGTTTCGGCCGTATCAGCGTGAGCCGTCTCCTCAACAGGAACAAGTGGTGTGGACTCAGTTCTAACTTTAGGTGGAGGGGGTGGAGGCTGAGATCGTTTGGCTTTGGCTTTCTTACGTGCAGCCATCCTCTCAGCATTCTTCCTCCTGGCCAACTGAGTAAACGACTCACCAGCCATGTTATCGGGCTATGAGCCGAGAAGATCACCTAAGTAAGTGAAAATATCTCCAAAGGAGACGTCCGGTCGGCCCGAAGTTGATGGAGGATTGAGGCCGGCTTCCTCAAAAGCCAAATTCAGTGCCGCGTCAACCTCCTCCTCTAGTCTTTCGGATCCTTCCAAGGGTTGATTCGATTGCTCAGCATCTTCTTCGACTACTTGTTCATCCGCTGGCTCCGAATCTGAAGTTTTAAGACCAATTTGCCTAAGATTCTTGAAGTTTGGAAAAACAAGTGCCGTAAGCTACTGTTCACCCCTCGGAATCGGAATGTTATCTGCAGCCGAGAACGTGGTGTAAGTCGGCTCGTATCTTAGAAGTATATGGGCCGCCTTGCCTTGCTTCTAGAGATTCGCATGGCCAAAGAAGTGGAGCGTTGTTTTAATCTGCGCAAGAACAGCGTCGTCGGTCGAAGCGAGAACTTTTTTCAAGTCGTTACCTGCACAAAATAAAATCGCAAGAAAGAAGGATTTAAGCCGGATAAATATTCAACAAATATACGTGGGGGATTATACGGTCACCTGGTTCGCCTTTCCGCCTAGGCACTGGATCTAGGCGATCTTCGCCCTTGTTGAATTCCCAGTTGCCACGGATAACGACCATGACATCGTCAACACGCTTGCCAGAGCTGGCAAGCATAGTAACCAAATGATGGTCGGTGTCCTTAGCTTTGAGGAAGTAGCGTCCCTACCGGCCAGAGGATTTGGCCAAGGCATAACAATGCCGAATAGCAGGGATCCCAAGGTCAAGCCTAAGACGTCGGTTTAATTCTACAATGCCCATTATTATTCGGTAAAAATTTACGTTTGGTTAAGAAGGGATTAAACCCCAGTGATGAAGGACGGCTCTCAAAAATGGATGGAGGGAGAAACGGACTCCGTCCTCAACAATCGATAGAAGAGGAAAGATGATTGTACTTTCATCAGCTCTCTCCATATCAATGGTGCTGTCTACCACGAGTGACAGATGGACATCGTCGGGGATGGAAAAATGGCGTCAAAAGCTGGAAATTTGATTCGCAGAAAGGAGCCTTTTCAAATGTTTTGCCATCCTAGCCAGTCTAAGGCGTATGCAAAACTAAAAATAAACAAGGAAATGAGATTCGAAATGAAGGAGAAGAGAACTTACAAAGAAGCAGAGGATAATGAGAAACGGGAGGAAGTTGCAGAGGTCGCGAAATGGAGGTATATCGAAAGGCAAACCAGAAGCTTTGAGTATTCAAAAAAAACTTACATTCGAAGGGACAACATAGTGTCGAATCGCATTAAATGAAGAAAGCGTACGAAGAGCCAGGAAGATGTAATGATGCCTAAAAAGCGTGTGTTCTGGCATGCGTTGGAATGAGGTTAACCGCCGTTCTTTCTTTGACTTTTCAAATTCGAAACCAAACACGCCGACCAACTGGCGTTAATGGAATGTTTGGGGGGCAATTGTGGGAGTCGGATATATTTGACATACGTGCAAGAAAGCCGAATAAGTGGTTTGAGGATAGTCAGGGCGGAAGTTGTATTCGGCTCCGTCCTGGACGATCCCAAAGCGAATATATATTAATCAGCCATAGGACCAGTAGAACAAAAGCCGAATAAATAAACGTGCAACAGATCAAGAGTGGGCCCGACCCAGGGGCCCAAAAGAAAAATATAAATAGAGGAACATCAGTCAAAGAAAGGTACGTGAGAACAGACCTTAAAACTTAAGTTACAAGCAAACTTGAGACATATACTAACTTATCCGTCGGAGTGCTAATTCCGGCACCCTCGACAGGAGTGTTAATCCCCTTTTCAGGTGTCAATCTGAGGATCAAGAGCGTTCATCAGGATAGTAGAGTATTTCCAAAACCACCTTCACCACATTCTATTATAGAGTTAAATTAATTTGTTAATTTTATATTTTTTTTTTCATAAAAAATATCATTAGGTGCTTGCAATTGATATCTTTGTAACAAATGTATATATGATTTTTATAATAAATAATAATTTGCAAATAATTGTTTTTATAATAAGGATATTCTTCTAGCATTTTTATGAAATTTCATTGAAGACTATTTGCAACGGTAACAAGATGGTTGCCCAAACGCTATGTTACAACTTAAATGGACTCTTCAAAATAAATCAAATACTTGTATCAAACACTCGACACTCGGACAAGGGTATGCATGGGATATGTGTTTGCTACTTTTTAACAGACACTTCTTATATAATTATATATAATACTATTATTATATGTACATATTGTTGTATAATTGCTATAAAATATCTTCTTGACACTGTAAGTTACATGTAGGACAATTTTATCTCACATATTTGATTAAAAATATAAAAATATGACATTTTTTGTTGAGTCCACCTACCCTTAAATTTATGGTTTGATGAGTCCGACCTCAAGATACGTACCTGCATCTGACACCTATACCCAAGTCTATGTAACAAAACATAAATATTAGTAAGTTTTTTATTTTTTGCGACCACAAAACAACAAACGCCATAAGTAGGTTAGACGGTTGCAAATAATTTGTGACCGTTGCTTTGCTGTAGCAAATAGTATTTGCCACCCCACATTCGCGTCCCCTATTTTCCAACACATGGTGGTTGCAAAAGGTCTTTTGTGACCACATTTCTATTATTTGTGTCGGCTCGTGGCGGTCGCAAATTTTTTTTTTTTTTTAGTAGTGTGACATGAATCAAAATATGTATATATATGTCTATCTTTACACCAAGATGAGAGTCCCACATTCTCATCCTAAGTGGTGCGCCAAATATGCCATTTCTGAATTAAGGGCTTTATAAGGAGATATCCCATTACCTGGGCATTAATGACTACAAAATTTCTTAAACTTAATGGATGATCGATTTTATTAGCTCTAAGTTCACTTATATACAATTTTTATTTTTTCTTGCCAATAGCCATTTTATTGAAGGTTTCGAATTTGAGCATAAAATAAATATTGACATGCACAAGGGATGATTTGATAAGTTGATCCATAGGATTAGTTTTCCAAGTATAAATCATGTTAATTATGCATGTATACACTGTCTACAATGAAATTGTTGGAGAGTGATATCCAATGATTGTGTTACCAACCAACCAAACAAAGCCTTAAGTCCTATCAAATGGGGCCGGCTATATGAATCATTCTTCTCCACTCGATTCTATTAAAAGTCATTTGGTTAATCAAATTAAAAAGATTAATATCTCTATTTACTATATTAGCCCACGTCAATTTAGGTATGCTCCTTCCCATAACACTTCCTATATCTAGTGATGTGTTGTTCTCATTTAAAAGGCACTTGTTCATACATCATTGATATGCTTGCCAATATGTTTGGGTGAGCTTGATCATTGATATGCTTGTTAATATGTTTGGGTAATCTTGGGCATGAGACTAGGATTAATACAACAATATCACATCCATTGTATGCCCAATCAGTCACTGGTACATTGAAAACGTAGAGAATATGTACTCAAACATGCAACATATTGGCAACACATATTTATCTAGTGTGTAAGTGCCTATGAACAACAGTCACTGAATGCATGGGAGTTGATATCGTATGTTACAAATTTATAGTAAATCAAGAAAAAATGGAACGCCTATCAATGGAATCCAGAAGTCCCCTCCAATGAAAATTTTGTAGTGTAAAGTTAGCTACTCTGTGGAGCTATTAATTACCATTGCCAATTGTATTCTTCCTTTAGTGCTAACTATGGTTCTCTGTTCTCATACTACGCATAGTAAACTTTGTCTAGATTATGGCCATCAAGGAAGCTTTGCATGATGATCGTTCTTGAGAAAGTTTTCATGTTATACGAAGCTGTCTTTTAATTATGAAAAGAATCGACTCTTTTGTGCTGCAAAAATTTTCAGGCGATCATCAATTATGTCCTGACACAATTCTCATCTTTGAATAGGTGCCTTCACAATGGGGGTTTGTAATCAGTGTAAATTAATCAAAGCATGATTAAGGTATGGTCCACGGCTCTCAGATCTTTCTTTTATTTACTGGTATTTGATTTTCATTGGTTGGTTAGTTTGGATCCGGAAAGATATCTATAAATCTTAAATTAGTTTTGTTTGGACTTATAGAGAACCCAGTTTGTACTGTGCTGTGTGTTTGGTTGAAGTCATCATAGGCGATGATAGAATGGATTTTTACATGATAACTCTAGTTTGACATCTGACTTAAAATAATTTAAGTTCTGTGAGAGAGCAATTGTAGCTAACTTCTTGGTATCTAACAAAAGTTCCAATAAGAGGATTGTAGGTATAACTTTGAAGAAGTTGATGAAAGGTTATGTAAATTTGGCCAGTACTGGACTAGGCAAGGCCAAAAACATAATATTTGGGTATATGCAATTCATTAATTGAATTCTAACAGCACTCAAATGTGCCAAAACACCAAAAAGAAATATATTTAGCCAACTGTAAAATGTCCATAATGTAAATGAAACACTTCCACATCATTGTCTTTGCATTGCAATCTTTGAAGGAAGTTGTGCAAGATGAAAGGAAAAAGCCTTAAATCCTCGATAAGTGATGAAAGAGAGAATCTTTAGGATTTTATCAATGAAGGATGTTCTGGACTGAAGATGACAAATGTATTTATTATACAAGTTTGAGTAAAAAGCTAGAAATGCCAATGATTGGCAATTTGTAACGAAAGTCCTAGAAATGGACATTACAAAATTATAGTAAATCTAGAAAGAAGGGTATTCCTGTTGCCGGAATCCATTTGTCTCCCTCAATGAAATTTCTGAGTGTAAAATTAGTTGCTTCAATGGAGCTATTAATTACCTTTTCCCATGGTACTCTTCCTCCAGTATTGGCTCCGGGTCCTTCGTTCTTGTACTCTGCGTAATAAACTCTGTCTGGACTACGACCATTCCATTCTAGCCAACCCTTGGGGTCAATTATATCATCAAGGTAGCTTTGCATGATGATTGTTCTTGAGAAATTCCCCCATGGCCTACCTAAAAATGTTTTAAATTTGAAATTTTGTTGGCGTAGGTCATCTGCAGCTTTTATAGTGCAATTTTGCATAATTGTACCAGTTTTTTCATTTGGGTTTTCTCTTTTTTGTGCTGTTATTGTGTTTGTCTGCAAGTTAATAGGCTTCTTTGCGTAGATTATAGAATTTTGAAAGAACACCGCTGCATTCCCAAATATAAAATCTACTGTGCCGTAAATTTCGCATTCTCTGAAAAATTGTTTTCCTCTTACAGTGTACAGGGTATCTTGATACCCTTGAAAACGGCATTTGAAGAATGCTGAATTTTCTGCATTATTTCTTAATGCTACTGCTTGGTTCTTGTATGGTCCGGCTGTGTTCTCAAAGGTAATATCTTGTGCAACAAAGCCTTGACCCTCTATCCCTATAAATGAAGGAAAGAAAAAAGAATGTCAGTCTAATGTTGGGACTGGTATAAATTTTAATTCAATCTACTAA
This sequence comes from Camellia granthamiana, assembly GCA_036172215.1. Classification (NCBI taxonomy): domain Eukaryota; kingdom Viridiplantae; phylum Streptophyta; class Magnoliopsida; order Ericales; family Theaceae; genus Camellia; species Camellia granthamiana. The sequence goes on along the minus strand of CM069911.1, from coordinate 79,480,670 downwards.
TTTATTTATTTCTCTTCAATCAAAATTTCAAACTTAAAAGGATTTCTGATGCCTAGATTTAGAATTCATAACCTAAGTCAAAATCCAAGTATCCAAATTCAACTCTAAAGATCAATTAGTTGACTGACCTGCTGTTGCTGTATCATAGGTTTCGAAACCTCCACCCCTGCTCTTGTTGCCTGATATCACTGTCTTGTTCATGCCATCCCCAACAAATGTTAGATTTGTTTTTTGTTTTCCAACGAAAATGCTCTCTCTATAGAAGCCTTCTTTGATTTTTATGTAGTATCTACGTTTACTGTAGTTAGGGGCTGCAAGAATGGCATCTGCGATTCTTGTGAAATTCCCCGATCCATCTTGTGCAACTGTAGTGTCAATGGGCATGGACTTCCCTAGTGAACTCCACCAGAGAGTGATCAACACAGTGAGTGCCAACATTGTTTTTCTCTTTAGTAAAAGGGTTTTATGTGTTTGTTTCAGAGAAGTTTATCAAAAGTGTTTCTATGGTGTGAAAGGCTCATGTAACATAAAGGAGTGAATAGCTTGTAAAGAATGAGTAGTATTTATAAGCAAAACTTGCTGTTGAGTTCCTAACAAGGAGTATTTTTCTAGGTCCAACTGAGATTGAGTTGCACACGTTAAGGGTAACATTCTTGTCTCATTTGATCTAACTCATTACTACAATATAACTAGCAGAGAACTCTAATAAATAGAACAGTTGGCAGCTTTGTATCAATATAGTTATTAGGAAACTCTAGTGGTTTGGTTACTCGGCAATTTTTGTCTAGCTAGCTGAAACAAACTCTTAGATTGGGTTGTGTCACATTATCATAATTATTGTATTTTTTTTTTTGTGTTGAGAAAATAGTATACAAACATAATTTTTATACAAAAAAAAGTACATATACATAATGGGGAAATATATATAAAAAAAAAATGGGAAATATCAAAATAATTGTAAATTCATAAAAGTACAACATTATTTGCACAATTCATTGCACAAATCACTTGGTACTTTCCTAAGTTTGCAATTATTTTTCCAACTTCCCACTTTTTTGACATTCCCGGTAGTAGTACTTTTGAAATTATGAGTAGAATGGTGGGTCGTTTTGATTTAAAATGAAAGCACCACAAAAGGCCATATCTTTTTTTGTGTTAAAATTTTACACAAAAATTATGCTTGTATGACATTATTCTAATTTTTCATTTTGACCAATAGTAGTAGCGAATCCCCTGACTCCATTCAATTCGAGATGATGTGCTCCATTGAGCTATGATGTGATGATTTTGGCATCACTTAATCTTCTCTACAAACATGATCTGACATGTTTCTTCACTCTTTATTTCTTTCTTTCATTTTTTTTAAACATTTTCTTGTTTATTTTTATTTTTGGGAGGGGGTTTGCACTCTTATTCTTTATTTCTTTCTCTTACTTCTTAATTTTTATTCCTTACTTATTAGGCTTTGTTCCAAATTAGGCCTAATTTCCCTTGACAATTTGCTAGGCAATGTCACTCCTAGGGTCTAAACTGTTAAATTTTGATGAGTGGGCTGCCATTATCCAAAACTGAACTTGTGGCCAAATGCATAGACCGTATACTTCAGGCCACCTATTTTTTAGGAAAATGGCAAAGGGTTTCCATCACGGCTTATCAATAGTCTAATAGGAACCAACACTATTGAAGAGTTTCTATAATAAATAATTGATTCTGGGAAAGAATGGCAAGGTAGTCAGTCATGAGCTATTGGTTGTTTAGAGGAATTTGACAAATTTGATTGAACAATGACTTTAAAAGACAGTAAGTGAGTTCTATCCAAATGCAAGAAACATCAAAAGATGAAGCCATTCACTTTGATTTGATATATTAATTTTGATCTCTTCTAAGAAGAAAGATACTATGATTTGGAGCCATTTCTATTGTTATGGAGCTTAAATAGTCAATTCACAAGTTTGTGTAATACAAGCAATTGCCCATTTCCATCTTATTAATACTGTTGGAAATATTTATTGTTCTTGTTCCATGTTAACTTTTCCTAGTTTTGGAAGAGTGTATCTTATCTTTGATTTTCTTTCAGATCAAAATTTCTGTATGATTTTTGTGGTCCCCTCTCCCTTGGAATTGGAAGCAATCAAATTTCCAAGAAGAGTAGCTGTTCCCGTAATGCTGAAGTTGCCCTACTTATATGAACAAATACTTATATGAACAAAGGGATAGGAATGACATATAAGCAAATAATGCTCTTGGAGTCTTGCTTGGTGCGGACAATATAGACATGGATAATGATGTACAAAATTGACCTTAAAACTATTTGATTGTGAAATATCTTTATAGGTTATATGTAAATAGTGAAGAATATGCTTTGAAACATTTGATGCGTCAATTTAAAGAATATAAAACTCTACTATGGGATTTTTTTACTTTTTGACAAAGATAGTGTTAATATAGTTAGATTACCACTAAAATTTTTATCGCTACTCTATCAATTTCAACCCCTACCTCCCCTTCACAACACCTTAATGTGTAGCTGTTAGACCATTGGGTCAAACCACAAAGTCTTATGGGATTATATATTTATAACCAAGATATATATATGCATTGAAGTAGGCAATTATGTTTTCCTCCTTTCATATTAGTTCTGTTTAATTATTTGAAGCTATTATTGTGGGATCCACTTTTTGAGAAATATGAGTTGAATAAATAATACAACCTTTTTTTAGTGGAATATCTTTTATAGATATGTTGATACGTTATATATATATATATATATTTTAAATTGCAAGATATGACATTGTCGAGTTTTTTTTTTAATATTTAAAAAAAAAAAACAATTTAGAGAATTGACCTACTTTTCAAATTATTTGAGAAACTAACTTGTTTTTTGAAATCGCATTTTGAAAATGCGATTTTGAAATTGAAAATGCAATTTCTAAAAGTGAAGTCCATGTTATCATAAATTGCATTTTCAATATGCGATTTTAAGGTGAAATTGTATTTTCAAAATACGATTTTAAAAAGCAGGTTAGTTTTCTAAATAGTTTGAAAAGTTGGTCAATTTTCTAAATTGTTTTTTTAAGAATATTTAAAAAAAAAAAAAAACTCCACATTGTCCCATTTCATTCCAATTGAATTAGAATTATTTTATGCGACTCAAAACAATTGTATGGCAGTCTCGAGGAAAAGAAAAAAGTTCCAATATTTATCCTCTATTTTGATAGAGGATTTTTATTTTTTTTTGCTAAAAATATTTTTCAACAATTGTCTTTTTGTGGTTTTATCTATTTAGTTACAATCCTAGAAAAAATGCAATAGTGGTAGTGGTTATGGTGAAAGTGATGGTGGTGGTGATATGGGTGAGGGTAATGGTGGTAACACTGCTACAATTCTAATTTGAATAATATTTTTTTTACATTTAAAAATTGAGGGTTATATATATCAGGACTTTTTGTTACCAATTTATATTGATGATATATGCATCATTAATTTTTTAATAATTATCTCTAAATATTAAAATCAATCATAAGTATCATGACAGTAAAAGATACAAACAATTATAAAAAAATTAGTGACATATTTCTCTTAGAAAATGAAAATCAGCTCATTTGTCTTTGACTACGGAAAACATTATTGGTTGATTTATAATTTTTGTTATATCAAATGTCAAAAAATGTGAAAAATATTTTGGCTAAACACAAACAAAGCATTCTAGTTTGGGGTGGACAATGGAAACAATCTCAAATGTTTTTCATCCAACCAATATGGGATACAAATAATGTCAGTGTAACTTTATTTAATCCAATATTCAAAAAATCATATTCACGGGTTTCAACTGAAAAAAGAATCCAAAAAATGTCTCAACTGAAACAAAATAAATCTCTCTGATTAATACGTTTGATTGCACAATCAAACATATACACTTAAGGACGAACATGGAGCTGATTAAAGTGTTTGATGAACCATTAAGTAGTATGCTCATTGCTACTGTTTGTCTCCTTGTCAAGGTTAGTTGTTGGACTTTCATATAACTCAAAGTTGGCAGCTTTCTATCAATATAGTTATTAGGAAACTCTAGTGGTTTGGTTACTTGGCAATTTTTGTCTAGCTAGCTGAAACAGACTCTTAGATTGGGATGTGTCACATTATCATAATTATTATTATTATTAAATTTTTTTTTTTATGTGTTGAGAAAATAGTATACAAACATAATTTTTATACAAAAAAAGTACATATACATAATGAGGAAATATAAAAAAAAATGGGAAATATAAAAAATAATTGCAAATTCATGAAAGTACAACATTATTTGCACAATTCAGTGCACAAATCACTTGTACTTTCATGAGTTTGCAATTATTTTTTCAACTTCCCACTTTTTGACATTGTCGGTAGTAGTACTTTTGAAATTATGAGCAGAATGGTGGGTCGTTTAAATTTGATTTAAAATGAAAGCACCACAAAAGGCCATATCTTTTTTTGTGTTAAAATTTTACACAAAAATTATGCTTGTATGACATTATTCTAATTTTTTCATTTTGATCAATAGTAGTAGCGAATCCCATGACTCCATTCAATTCGAGATGATTTGCTCCGTTGAGCTATGATGTGATGATTTTGGCATCACTTAATCTCTTCTACAAACATGATCTGACGTGTTGTTGTTTCTTCACTCTTTATTTCTTTCTTTTGTTTTTTTTAAACATTTTCTTGTTTATTTTTATTTTTGGGAGGGGGTTTGCACTCTGACTCTTATTCTTTATTTCTTTCTCTTACTCCTTGGTTTTTATTGCTTACTTATTAGGCTTTGTTCCAAATTAGGCCTCATTTCCGTTGACAATTTGCTAGGCGTCCTAGGGTCTAAATTGTTAAATTTTGATGAGTGGGCTGCCATTATCCAAAACTGAACTTGTTTCCAAATGCATAGCCCATATACTTCAGGCCACCTATTTTTTAGGAAAATGGCAAAGGGTGTCCATCACAGCTCATCAATAGTCTAATTGGCACCAACACTATTGAAGAGTTTTTGTATAATAAATAATCGATTACGAGCTATTGGTTGTTTAGAGGAATTTGACAAATTTGATTGAACAATGGCTTTAAAAGAGAGTAAGAGAGTTCTATCCAAATGCAAGAAACATCAAAAGCTGAAGCCATTCACTTTGATTTGATATATTAATTTTGATAGACACTATGATTTGGAGCCACTTCTATTGTTATGGAGCTTAAATAGTCAATTCACAAGTTTGTGTAATACAAACAATGCCCATTTCCATCTTATTAATATTCTTGGAAATATTTCTTGTTCTGGTTCCATGTTAACTTTTCCTACTTTTGGAAGAGTGACGGTCATATTCTAATCCAAATGTATCTTATCTTTGATTTTCTTTCAGATCAAAATTTCTATATGATTTTTGTGGTCCTCTCCCTTGGAATTGGAAGCAATCAAATTTCCAAGAAGAGTAGCTGTTCCCCTAATGCTGAAGTTGCCCTACTTATATGAACAAAGGGATAAGAATGATAGATAAGCAAATAATGCTCTTGGAGTCATGCTTGGTGCGAACAATATAGACATGGATAATGATGTACAAAATTGACCTTAAAACTATTTTATTGTGAAATATCTTTATAGGTTATCTGTAAATTGTGAAGACTATGCTTTGAAACATTTGATGCGTCAATTTAATGAAGAATATAAAACTCTACTATGGGATTTTTTTTACTTTTTGACAAAGAGAGTGTTAATATAGTTAGATTACAATTGAAAAATTTTATCGCTACTCTATCAATTTCAACCCCTACCTCCCCTCACAACACCTTAATGTGTAGCTATTAGACCATTGGGTCAAATCCCAAAGTCTTATGGGATTATATATTTATAACCAAGATATATATATGCATTGAAGTAGGTAATCATATTTTCCTCCTTTCATATTAGTTATGTTTAATTATTTGAAGCTATTATTGAGGGATCCACTTTTTGAGAAATATGAGTTGAATAAATAATACTACTTTTTTTTGGTGGAATACCTTTATAGATATGTTGATACGTTAATTTTATTTTATTTTATTTTATTTTACTATTTTTTTTTTTAAATTGCAAGATATGACATTGTCCCATTTCGTTCCAATTGAATTAGAATTATTTCATGCGACTCAAAACAATTGTATGGCAGTCTGGAGGAAAAGAAAAAAGTTCCAATATTTATCCTCTATCAAAATAGAGGATTTTTTTTTTTTTTGCTAAAAATATTTTTCAAAAATTGTCTTTTTGTGGTTTTATTTATTTAGTTACAATCCTAGAAAAAAATGCAATAGTGGTGGTGGTTGTGGTGAAAGTGCTGGTGGTGATGATATGGGTGAGGGTAGTGGTGGTAACACTGGTACTGTACCGATTATATTTTTTACAATTCTAATTTGAAAAATATTTTTTACATTTAAAAATTGAGGGTTATATATATCATGGCTTTTTGTTACCAATTTGTATTGCCGATATGTGCATCATTAATTTTTTAATAATTATCTCTAAATATGAAAATCAATCATATGTATCCATGATAGTAAAGGATACAAACAATGATAAAAAATTAGTGAAATATTTCTCTTAGAAAATGAAAATCAGCTCATATGTCTTTGACTACGGAAAACATTATTGGTTGATTTATAATTTTTGCTATATCAAATGTCAACAAATGTGAAAAATATTTTGGCCAAAAACAAACAAAGCATTCTAGTTTGGGGTGGACAATGGAAACAATCTCAAATGTTTTTCATCCACCAATTTGGGATACAAAAATAACGTCAGTGTAACTTTATTTAATCCAATATCCAAAAAATCATATTCACAGGTTTCAACTGAAAAAGGAATCCAAAAAATGTCTCAACTGAAACAAAATAAATCTCTCTCTGATTAATACGTTTGATTGCACAATCAAACATATACACTTAAGGACGAACATGGAGCTGATTAAAAGTGTTTGATGAACCATAAGTAGTATGATCATTGCTATTGTTTGTTTCCTTGTCAAGGTTAGTTGTTGGGGAACTTTCATATAACCCACATTTTTTTTTAATTAAATTTTAGTCATTAAATTTAATGAAAAAAATATATTTTAATGAAGTATGGGTACTTCGATAAATATACCGTATTCATTTCGGGTACTTATCGGCGTATGCTTTGTAAGTTATTTAATATAGAATAAAATGTTAAAAAATCCAAGGTTAGAAAGGTATAAGATATTATTAGGTCCCTGTAACAAAAAAAAAGATATTATTAGGTCCAGTGAATATTTTTTAAGAAAGAGGTTCACCATTTATGAAATAGTTTGGTGAGAAATTTTTTGTTACTTTTGGAGGACACTTTGTTTTCAATTTTACCCTTTAATTTATTTGTTGACTTTTTTTATCTGTTGACTTTTTGTTGACTATCTGTTTAAATTCATATATATTTGTTCAAAATTTTTAACTATCTGTTCAATTTTTTCCTTTATCTGTTCAACTTTTAATTATAGAGAGTTATCTATTTAATTATAGAGAAGAAGAAAGTTATCTATTTAGATACACCCAACAACAACTACACAGATATTTCTGCCACTATTTATTGCAATTTACAACAGCAACAACAATAACAACAACAAATGATCAGATCATACAAGCTAGATAATATATGTATATATATATAAACCAGAGCAAAAGAACAAATCTAAGCCATTTTTTGAGCCATTTTTAAATAGATCTGATTGAAAAAACAAAATCAATCAAATTAAAAAATAATCATTTTTGAACAAATTTGTTGAAAATAGGGGTGTGCACGGTGTAGATCGGCTGGTTAGAGATAAAAATTATAAATCGAATGGCGAATTGGCAAATCGTGGTTTGGGCAATTTTGGGCAGATTGGGGATTGAAGAATATTCTAACCAATTATCAATCATTTGCATAATATATAATACTAATTTGCATCATATTTTTTATATATATAACACAAACTAATTTTACATATTATTTTGGGAGCTTTTTCCATAAATCCATCTTTAATTACTTATATTCCATCCAATCCATATTCTTTTTGACTATTCCATTAGGTCCTATTTGAGATAAGAAGACCAAATACCATTTTCATCTACTTATGTTCTATTTAGTTCATATTATTTTCTTATGTTTCAATAAGTCCTATGGGTGACATAATTACCAAAATACCCCTAATGTGAATGTTCACACCGTTAATATGAATGTTCATATCGTCAATGTATAGGGGCCCGGCCCATGTACAATGTGAATATTCACATTGACATGTTAACATTCACATTGATAGGAGTGTAAAATTAGCCCGCGGCCTGTGGGCGAGCCCGGGGCGAGCCCGGTCCGGCTCGTGACAATGTGAATATTCACATTGACATATTAACATTCACATTGATAGGACTGTAAAATTGGCCCGCGGCCTGTGGGCGGCCCGAAGTCCGCCTGTTGACGGGGCGGGCCCGGCCTGTTGATAATGTGAATATTCACATTGACATGTTAACATTCACATTGATAAGAGTGTAAAATTGACTCGCGTCCCATGGGCGGCCCGGGGAGAGCTCAGCCCCGCCCGTGACAATGTGAATATTCACATTGACATATTAACATTCACATTGATAGGAGTGTAAAATTGGCTCGCGGCCCGTGGGCGGCCCGAAGCCCGCCTGCTGCCCGGGGTGGGCCCGGCCCGGCCCGTGACAATGTGAATATTCACATTGACATATTAACATTCACATTGATAGGAGTGTAAAATTGGCCCGCGGCCCGATGATGACAGCCTCAGGTCGGGCCGGTGGGCCTAGGCCTAGGCCTAGGCTCGAGCTTAGGCTGGGCTTGGGCGGGCCTGACCATTTTTTTTTAATTCTTTTTAATTTTTTCTACCAAAATTTTATTATTTTCCACAAAAAAAGACATTGTGCCTCAGGCGGGCTGAGCCTCGGACCGAGCATTGAATCGGCCTTAAACGGGCAGATGGGCCGGGCCGGGCCGGGCTTCAAAGTGATGGCCTAGGCCCTAGCCTAGGGTTTCGGACATGCTCGGACCCGGACCCAAACGAGCCTGCCCCAGTGTCACACCCCAAACTCGGGTATGACCGGCCGTGGCCCACAGGGCCTTAGCCCAAGGCACACGTAAGCCTAAAACACGAAACCATAATCACATTGAACAACTAAACAATAGTCCAATAATAATTAACCAAAACTCAAACCAGACATGCCACAATTGTAAACGGCAAAATCAACCGTAATCAAACCCATCCAAACTTATGGGATATAAACAACCCACATATCAAAAATAATCCTAAATGAATTTCAATAAAAAAAAAAAATAAATATAAATATGTACAAACTCGACAAGCAACCTAAAACAAATGAAATAAATGCCCTAGAGGTCCATGAAATTGAGTCCCCGCTACGCCATGAGTCCACTCTAAGTTCTTCTAACACCTGGAAATGGTAAACAACTAAGTCAGTTGATAGCTCAGTGAGTAGCAACATGGATAGTAAATACAGTTTTGAAAACAGGGTTCAATTCCAAAATAAGATATATATCACAGAAACTAGATTGGCATACAGTTTGGTAAATACAATCTGTTTCAAAAAGAGGTTCCACAGTTCAACACTTAAAATACTCATGTCTCGCAAGAACATGATAAACAACATTTTTCACTTAAAACAGATTATAACATGAACACCAATAATTTTCTGGGTACCAATAAAAACAAATAATATGCCACACAGTTCTCAAGGCTATAAGCCCTGTTGGATCCAATACCGAACTAAGAGTCATCCTCAGGGTGGCACCTGGGCCTTTTCTCAAAGACGATCCGATTGAAGGTCACCTAGTTATTTTTAAAGGTATTTTCCTTACAATCGTTGAGCACTAGAGTCATCACGGCCCAACCCGGATCTGTTCCCTAGTGGCCAGAGTCACCACACACAGTGGAATAATTTCCCTGGACTAAATACACACATGGTCCCAATAATCAATACACGTCAGTTTCATAAAACATGGTAGTTCATCATTATAAACATGAGACCAAAACAAATAGTTTACAGCACGCCAAGTTCACACATGTTTCAGAAATAATTTGATTCCATTGATAATATAATAATTTATCAAAACAGTTTAGTCTTGAAACAACAATTTAATTTTCCAACAGTTCAGGGTAGGGGAACATTTATAAAAATACGTAGCATGAAACTACTCACCTGAAACGAAATAAATAGTCCTCGAATCGAATAGAGTGTAAAAGTCCAACTAGTGTCCTGAACCAATATGAAAACTACACGTCACTACTAATTTAAAAATACTAAAGAATACGAACTAAGTAACCCCAAACTAAAGCGTGCTAACACGGCTCAACCCAACTCACCGTTACTCTTAAATATTACCTAAGTTCATGTTCTTCAAGATCTAAAATCACCCAAGACATGGGTTCCAGTCAAAACTTAATTAATTGTGACTTTAAGATAAAACAGAGTTTCAAACAAGCCTTCCCAACCTATTCGCTAACTTTGAAAATTACAAAACCCACTCCACGCTATTCGAAAAATTCCAATAACCTCCAGATATGATCTAATATATCCTAAGTTTCAAACCCAATTGGTTTCACTTGATTTGTTTATCAAAATAATTATCCACAATTTATTATATCCAAACAGGTTGTTTTCTGCAGCACTTTAAATAAATTGACGGTTCTCTTAATATACACGAGCGATCAATGCAAGGCCAAAAACGTACGAAACTAGACTCGTAACCGGTTCTAATGACACTAATTTGATAATTTTTGGATTTATACCCAAAGAGAACAACACTCCCGAATTTACTGTTTCGGACTGGTTTCCTGGACAGATTTGAATACCTCAATTTATATGGATTTTGACTCCCAAAAATTACGAAAAATTTCAGATATGCAATTCAATATGTAATTAATCTACCGTAAAAATTTCAGTTCAAAATTCCTCCGTTTGATATGATTTCTCAAAATTTAAAGTTTATGTTTTTAGGATCAAGAATTTCCATCCACCATTGTAACCCAAAACTTCCCAGCAACCCATTTACACAAGAAAATCCATTATTAAATACTAATACCTCTCTCTTTAACTCCTTCACAGCATAACCAAACCACCAATTAAATATAAAGAAATAATGAAACACACACCTGCATACCCAACAATTTCTTTGCCGCAGATGACCACTCTTACGCACAAACCAACCGAGATACACATGTGATATGTTTGACTACCCAAATAACTCTATTGTTACATTAGTATAAGTATGTATGTAGGTGTAACTATATAGAATAAACCCAAAACAGACCAGCCACACAACCCTCACAACGGCACAAGGAATTACATAAAGAGAATAAGAACAAAAAGGAAGATAGTGAGGAAGATTACCTTGCTAAAGACACCACAAAACTGAAACAAGCTGTCCCTTTCCCTCTCCCGTTTCTCTAAAACTCACGGCTGCTACTAGGGTAGTTAAGAAAAGGATTGATATCTCACCATTAGGGTTTTATCCACCTATAATAAATTTTCAAAATGACCCCTTACTAACTAGTTTATTATTATTATTATCATTGTTACTATCATTAAGATTATTATCAATAGTCTTAAAAATTGTGAACTTCCATAAAAAATTATTTATAGTTTAAAAAAAATTAATTAAAGATCCCCCAAATATTTAATTTGCATTTTAGGATTTACCATCAAAATATTTGAAATTGTAAAATTATTATTATTATTATTATTTAATTATGTACTTAATTTTTTTTTTTTTTTTTTTTTTTTTCAGGTTCTCACACCCAGGCCGTGGACGGGCTTCGAGCAGCCCACGGGCGGCGGACCAATTCTACATTCCTATCAATGTGCATGTTAACATGTCAATGTGAATATTCACATTGTCAACGGGCCGGGCCGGGCCTACCCCGGGCCGCGGGCGAGCTTCGGGCAGCGTGCAAATTTTACATTTCTATCAATGTTAATGTTAACATGTCAATGTGAATATTCACATTTTCATGGGTCGGGCCAAGCCCGCCTCGGGCTGCGGTCGAGCTTCGGGCCGCCCACGGGCTGCGGGCCAATTTTACACTCTTATCAATGTGAATGTTAACATGTCAATGTGACTATTCACATTGTCAATGTGAATATTCACATTGTCAATGGGCCTGGCCGGGCCCGCCCCGGGCTGCGGGCAGGCTTTTGGCCGCCCATGGGCCGCGGACCAATTTTATACTCTTATCAATGTGAATGTTAATTTGTCCATGTGAATATTCACATTGTCAACAGGCGGGGCCCGCCTCGGGCCGCCCACGGGCTGTGGGCGAGTTTCGAGCAGCCACGGGGCACGGGCCAATTTTATACTCTTATCAATGTGAATTTTAACATGTCAATGTGAATATTCACATTGTCAACAGGCCGGGCCGGGCCCGCCCCGGGCTGCCTATGGTCCGTGGGCGGGTTTTGGGCAACCACGGGGCACGGGCCAATTTTATACTCTTATCAATGCGAATATTAACATGTCAATGTGAATATTCACATTGTCAATGGGCTAGGCCCACCCCAGGCCGCCCACGGGCCGTGGGCGGGTTTCGGGCAGCTATGGGGCGCGGGCTAATCTTACACTCCTATCAATATGAATGTTAACATGTCAATGTGAATATTCACATTGTCAACGGGTTGGGCCGGACCCGCCCCGGGCCGCGAGCGGGCTTTTGGCCGCCCACAGGACGCTGACCAATTTTATACTCTTATCAATGTGAATGTTAACATGTCAATGTGAATATTCACATTGTCAACGGGCCGGGCCGGGCCCGCCCCGGGCCGCGGGCGGGCTTTTGGCTGCCCATGGGCCGCGGACCAATTTTATACTCTTATCAATGTGAATGTTAACATGTCAACGTGAATGTTCACACTGTCAACGGCGCGGACCGGGCCCGCCCCGAGCCACCCATGGGCCGCGGGCGGGTTTCGCGCCACCATAGGACGCGGGCCAATTTTACACTCCTATTAATGTGAATGTTAACATGTCAATGTGAATATTTACATTGTCAACGGGCCGGGCCCGCCCCGGCTCGCAGACGGGTTTCGAGCCGCCCACGGGCCAATTTTACATTCCTACCAATGTGAATTTTAAAATATGAATGTTCACATCATAAAATTGCTAACCATTCAAAAAATATTTATAAGGGTATCAAAATTAAATATAAGGGCATAAGTGTCCAAGAAAATAGTGTAAATCAAGAAAAAGGACTTCATGAAATAAAACTATACATACATGGGACTAAATGGGTTAAAAAATTCCTTCATGGACTTCTTGAGTTAAAACACTTCTAAATGTGATTTATCAATAATTTTCCCTATTATTTTTCATATATCTAACTACTAATTGGTAACAAATTCCACATTTTAAATCTCTCTCATATTCATTTTTACTTTGATATTTTATTAGTGGTTAAAACATATATATGTATTAATTATAGCAGAGCAGAGCAGTTTTGAAGGCAGATTATAAAACTTAAAGTTTAATTCACGGTTAGCGGATTGAATGGTGAGAATTGATATGGATCGGTGCAGTTTTAGTGAATTGGGCATTGTTTTTTCACAGTCCTAGTTGAAAGTGTTGATGATGAGATTGAGGAGTTGGTTGATCTTGACTTGAATAGTCTGTTGGTTGATCTCAACTATATGTATGTATATATAAAGAGTAAAGAGAGATTGTTGATTGCATAGATTAGTGACCCCCTCCGCCTACCGGGACCTCAATCACCTCTTCGTCACCGCTTCATCATCATTGATGATGAGTATGGTGATGGCGGCGATGGAGAGAGAGAAAAGATTGAAGAAAGAAGAGAGAAAAGAGTGTTAAGTTTTTGTAATTGGCAATCTTGTTTGACAAAACTCCTTTCAGTTGTAATTTTACTTGCTCTTATGTTTCAGTGAGGATGTGAGTGTGTAGATGTGAATCCAACCCGAATTATGCTTATGTAGAAGAGTTTATGATCTTGAGGCTTTCATGTTTGCCACTTTGCCGAATATGTAAGGCCCAGGCAGGGTTGAGGGCAACGCCTCTAAAGCCAAAGTGGCGTGATCACCCGTGCGGTCATTTGTGCGCTCAAGCAGTGAATGGCTCTGAACTTCTGGGAAAAAAGTTTTACCATTCAAGCAGTGATAGTTGCACTCAAGGGGTTAACCTATATGTTTTGCACCACCTACTCACACCTCTCGAGCAGTGAAATGTGTACTCGAGCGGTCTCCGTAATCCAATTTACTATAAAGTCTGCTATTTACTCATTTTAGGGTTTAAGCCGTCTAGAATCTAAGAGTAAGAAAATACAAAGTGTTTTCTACTGGAGGCTGTTTTATATAAGTTCTTTTGGTGTATAGAAGTTGAACGATTGATCAACGATCTACAAATTGTCAAACATCAAGAGTTGTTCTTATTATTTTCTTCACAAAAGAGAGAGTTGTTCTTCGGTGGATTCCGGAGATTGTGGCCCTAAAGCTTTGGTGGATTCCGAAGTGGCTCATCATCGTGCATTTGATATCAGCATTGTGGATTCAACATTGGGCAAGACAATTTCGAGGTGAAGACGGTGGTGGAAAAGGAACATCGGGTTTGGTTCAATTTGGGTGCGGATTTGCTAGGTAATTGAGAATACTCTTGTGTAATTTCTTTCTATTTTCTTAGTGGATTGTTTTGCTACTTTGGCCCGTGATTTTTTTTATCACAACTGGAGGCGCGCCAATTGTGGTTTTTTCATGTTAAATCATTGTGTCGATTTGTCTTGATTGTTTGATTAGGGTTATTATTCATTGTTTAAAATTGAAGCGTAATCACAAATCAATATCTTAAGATTTTAGATTTTTCAATTGGTATCAGAGCAGGTCGTTGATTATTTTTTATTTTTTCAAAACTATTAGGGCGAGATCTTGTTTGATTTGTGATAATGGATTCAATTCATGAGGGGAATTCTACGATTCGACCACCTCTACTTGACGGATCTAATTATTCTTTTTGGAAAGCTCGGATGAGAGCGTTTTTCAAATCGATTGATGAAAAAGCTTGGCAATCTATCATGTGTGGGTGGATCGAACCGACGATTACCATTAATAAAGTAACATTCCCCAAACCAATTGATAAATGAGACAAAACTGATTACCAAAATAGTAGCTAGTATAGTAAAATTATCAATTCTCTCTTCTGCGCCGTCACACTAGAAGAGTTTAGTCGCATTTGTAATTGTGAAGTCGCAAAAGAGGCTTGAAATATCTTACAAACTATTCATGAGGGCACTCATTTTTAAATGCTCAAAACTTCAAAGGCTCACTTCTAGTTTCGAAAACCTTTCAATGAAAAATAGTGAGACATTTGATGAATTTCATGCGAAGTTGAGTGACATTGTAAATTCCAACTTCAATTTAGGTGAAAAATTATCGGAATCCAAGATTGTGGGAAAATTTTTGAGATCCTTGCCCGATCGGTTCCAACCAAAAGTTACGGCTATTGAGGAGACTCAAGATGTTGACAATCTCAAGCTGGATCATTTGGTTGGAAATCTCCAAACCTATGAGGCACATATGAATTTTAAAAAGAAACAAAAAGATGATATTACTTTTAGTAGTGTTCATAGAGTGGGAAAGGATTATGATGGGAATTGTGAGAATTATTCCAAGATTATGGATACTTTTGTAAAACAATTTACAAGTCTTTTTTGAAAAAGAAGCCTAATCTTTTTTAATCAACTTATAAATCTAAAGGCAAAGATAATCTCAAAATTGATTTTACAACCAAAAAGAAGAAATGAAAAATACAAGGAAACCTTGAAAGAGTCCAATGCTATGAATACCAAGGATTTTGCCACTTTGCTTAAAAATTTCCTAATCGTTTGAGGAAGAAGAAAGCATTCGCTATCACTTAGGATGATGAATCAAAGTCGAATAAAGATGAAAGTGACAACGACGCTCAAGGCAGAGAGGGGCGTGAACAATTTCTTGCTTTCATGGTGGCTTCTAGAACTAAAGGACGAATGGAGTATCCCAAAAAGTAGTTCAAACTGTCATTGATGATGAATCCTCGAGGAGTGATGATGATATAGATGGTGAAGAGCTTCAACAAGCTTATGAAAAGTAGTACAAGGAATCTCTTAACTTATCTAGATTGAA
The DNA here is from genome assembly GCA_036172215.1 of Camellia granthamiana. Classification (NCBI taxonomy): domain Eukaryota; kingdom Viridiplantae; phylum Streptophyta; class Magnoliopsida; order Ericales; family Theaceae; genus Camellia; species Camellia granthamiana. The sequence goes on along the minus strand of CM069911.1, from coordinate 79,464,491 downwards.
TGACAAACTCACTACCAAACTCAAAGCCTATGGAAGTGAGAATGTCAAACTAAAGGAGGAAATTTTGAGGCTAGGAATGATGCCGTCAAGATCCCTAATGATCAACAAGCTCTTTGTGCAAAACTCTGGACTTGTGAGGCAGAGAGGAATTAGCTACAACAAATCTATGTAATATATGAAGAAAAGATTGAAACTCTCGAGATGTCTCAAATTGCCTTGGAAGAGCTAGTCGTCAAGAAAGAGGAAGAGCTCAAGTGTGCTATGGTTACTATTGGTCTTTAGAATAAAGGATCAAAGACTTTGGACAATATCATTGGGTTCAACAAATGTGTTATGACAAGAGTGACATTGGCTTTTGTGGTGACAAATAGCAAAAATGGAGTGCATCTACATCTCATGATACAAGAACTCAAGGAAATAAAGAGCAAACAATTCAACATGAGGATAGGCTTCCCAATCTTTCTAGAGTTGGTAAGGTCAAAGAAAAGAAGGTACACCTTGTTTTTATTTGTCATCATTGTGGTATGTATGGTCATATTCGCCCTTATTGTTATAAGTTGCATAGATAGTGTCTCATAGAGATAGAAGAAATTCTAATACCTCGTGGAGTAGGAGACATTTCTTTGGTCATAATGATGTTAAGAGTCATATTAGATCTCATTGTTTTGATTTGCTTGAGATCAAACATGAAGAGATGTTGTGTTTGCCTAGACCTAGGAATAAGAGGTTGGAAACCAAATCGAGAAGGGCTCCCATTGAAGGAAAAGGGAACCACAACGTCAAGACACCACTCAAGAACTGCAATTCTCACAACCTTGTTCATACTAAAGCGGTTTGCGTAAGAAAGCTTGACTTGTGTTAATTTGTTCATTCGTCTTTTATTTTTTATTTTTTGTTTTCTCTTTTTGTTTTGAGTTTTTTGTTTGGTTGTTTTTGGGTCTTTTGTGTGTATTTGTTTGTGTCTCTCTTTCTTTCCATATATATATATATAAAATAAAAATTTTAAAAAATCCAAAAAGATTTTCCTATTACGGTTTTGCAAGTTTGAAATTTTTGAGAAGTTCTTGGTGCATATTGGAATTGATAAGAATATCAATTACATGTTAATATGTGTGTGCTTTCTGTGATCATTACTCCTTTTGGATTGTGTGTATTTTGATTAGTATATCTCATTTTGTACATACTCTTGGATTAGCAAATACCAGACTCTTCCATATAAGTGATCAAGGTTCTCTATGGACTACTAGCAGTGTTTCATGTGTTTTTCTTGAGAAATTGACCAATGCTTGCATATCTTGAGTGATGTTGAGTCTCTTAACCCCCTATCATCTATTTGTATCTCCATTGCTTACCCCTTTGTGTTTATATCTCATGGCATGAGGAAAAGGTTACCTCAGAAGCACTAACCAGGCTTCACTATCTTTTCTACTCTTCTTTGGATTGGCTTCCATACTCTTGAGTGTGAAAGTCGCAGATGAGTGCCCAAGAAAATTGTATACATTGTTTGAGGGGGAGCATCCACATTTACTCAACAAATACCCTTTGATCACTAGAGGTTTGACTTTTCTTATTCATTCACATATTCCCTTGCCGGAGGTCTAGCCATTAGATTACTACTAGGATTTGAATCTAGTGTTTGCCGAACTCCAAGAGCCACAAACACACACACTTTTATTTACATGTTGCATCACATTCTTACATGTGGAATCTCCTAGAAGTTGTGCACATTGTGTTTTCAAGTAATTGTGTTTCTTGGATATTCTTGTGTGTTTTAAGCTACAAATCTGAAATTCCTTACTTGCTCTGCCATATTGTTTTTGTCTTTTCCTTTTTATTCATTGTTTTTTGTGCTTGTGGTTACTTTTAGTGAGGGGGAATTTGGTTAATCATTACGGGGGTTTTTTTTAGCATGGACTTACATTGATTGGTTTTGTAAGGGAGATAGGTGTTAGTTGGTTTGCATTATTTATTGCTTATTTCTCGCATTCTTTTGATTATTACATCCTGTCATTGCTTGTGTGGGTTATGCTCATGCTTTAGTTGACTAAACTTCCTTTGATAATTCATGACAAAAAGGGGGGAGAATTTTGAGAGTTTTTTTTTTTTTTTTTTTTTTTTTTTTTTTTCTATGTGTTTGCGTGTTCCCAAAATTTTCATTTATTCATGTTGCATGTTCTTAAAATCTCCATCTATTCATGCTTCAAGATAATCTTGATATGTCTATTGCTTTTATATACTCTAGTGGCATTAACAACTGTTTTGTCCAAATCTTGACCTTAAGAAAGCTATCTTGGTTGGTTATAATGGGTTTGTCAAACAGATCTTGTACTTCATGGCGAAGACGAAAGCAGTTGTCGGTAGTATGGCCAGTTTGCTGGTGGTACACACAGTACTGGGTAGCATCGTGATCAGATGGAAGACGGCTAGGGAGAGGCCGAGGCTCGAGGGGTTTGAGATGCCCATTTTTAGCGAGAATTTGAAGAGCCTTAGACAAAGGCATATAGAGGGCATGGAATACCCTGCGACCTCGGGGTAGATACTTCGAGGTTTGTAGATTTTTGTTAGACGCACTAGCAAAGGGATCAGCAGGTGCTGGTTTGGTTTTCTGATCTTTCCCTAGTGCAAAAATAGGGTTAGGAGGAACGGTTCTGGTACGACGGTCCTTATCCCGCCATTTTATCAAAGGTTTTGAATTTGAGCATAAAATAAATATTGACATGCACAAGCGATGATTTGATAAGCTGATCCACAGGATTAGTTTTCCAAGTATAAATCATGTTAGTTAGGCATGTATACATTGTCTACAATGAAATTGTTGGAGAATGATATCCAATGATTATGTTACCAACCAACCAAACACAGCCTTAAGTCCCATCAAATGGGGTCGGCTATATGAATCCTTCTTCTCTACTTGACTCTATCAAAAGCCATTTGGTTAGTCAAATTAAGAAGATTCACATCTCTGTTTACTATATTAGCTCACATCAATTTAGATTTGCTCCTTTCCCTAACACTTCCTATATCTAGTGATTGTGTTGTTCTCATTTAAAAGGCACTTGTGCATACATCACTGATATGCTTGCCAATATGTTTGGGTGAGCTTGATCATTGATATGCTTGTTAATATGTTTGGGTAATCTCGAGCATGAGACTAGGATTAATACAACAATATCACATCCATTGTATGCTCAATTAGTCACACTGGTACATTGAAAATGTAGAGAATATGTACTCAAACATGCAACATATTGGCAAGACATATTTATCTAATGTGTAAGTGCCTATGAACAAAAGTCACTGAATGCATGGGAGTTGATATCGTATGTTACAAATTTATAGTAAATCGAGAAAAAATGAAATTCCTATCAATGGAATCTAGAAGTCCCCTCCAATTAAAATTTTGTAGTGTAAAGTTAGCTACTCTGTGGAGCTATTAATTACCATTGCCAATTGTATTCTTCCTTTAGTGCTAACTATGGTTCTCTGTTCTCATACGATGCATAGTAAACTTTGTCTAGACTATGGCCACTTCATTCTAACCAACCCTTGGGGTCAATCATGTCATCAAGGAATCTTTGCATGATGATCATTCTTGAGAAAGTTTTCATGTTGTAGGAAGCTATCTTTTAATTATGAAAAGAATCGACTCTTTTGTGCTGCAAAAATTTTCAGGCGATCATCAATTATGCCTGACACGATTCTCATCTTTGAATAGGTGCCTTCACAATGGGGTTTTGTAATCAGTGTAAATTAATCAAAGCATGATTAAGGTACGGTCCACATCAGATCTTTCTTTTATTTACTGGTATTTGATTTTCATTGGTTGGTTAGTTTGGATCTGGAAAGATACCTATAAATCTTAAATTAGTTTTGTTTGGACTTATATAGAACCCAGTTTGTATTGTGCTGTGAGTTTGGTTGAAGTCATCATAGGCGATGATAGAATGGATTTCTACATGATAACTCTTGTTTGACGTCTGACTTAAAATAATTTAAGTTCTGTAAGAGCACAATTGTAGCTAACTTCTTGATATCTAACAAAAGTTCCAATAAGAGGATTGTAGGTATAACTTTGAAGAAGTTGATGAAAGGTTATGTAAATTTGGCCAGTATCGGACTAGGCAAGGCCAAAAACATAATATTTGGGTATATGAAATTCATTAATTGAATTCTAACAGCACTCAAATGTGCTAAAACACCAAAAATAAATATATTTAGCCAACTGTAAAATGTCCATAATGTAAATGAAACACTTCCACATCATTGTCTTTGCATTGCAATCTTTGAAGGAAGTTGTGCATGATGAAAGGAAAAAGCCTTAAACCCTCAATAAGTGATGAAAGAGAGAATCTTTATGATTTTATCAATGAAGGATGTTTTGGACTGAAGATGACAAATGTATTTATTATACAAGTTTTAGTAAAAAGCTAGAAATGCCAATGATTGGCAATTTCTAACAAAATTCCTAGAAATGGAAAATAAAAAAATTATGTCAATGAATGGTATTGTACATTACAAAATTATAGTAAATCTAGAAAGAAGGGTATTCCTGTTGTCGGAATCCATTTGTCTCCCTCAATGAAATTTCTGAGTGTAAAATTAGTTGCTTCAATGGAGCTATTAATTACCTTTTCCCACGGTACTCTTCCTCCAGTATTGGCTCTGGTCCTTTGTTCTTGTACTCTGCGTAATAAACTCTGTCTGGACTACGACCGTTCCATTCTAGCCAACCCTTGGGGTCAATTATATCATCAAGCTAGCTTTGCATGATGATTGTTCTTGAGAAATTCCCCCATGGCCTACCTAAAAATGTTTTAAATTTGAAATTTTGTTGGCATAGGTCATCTGCAGCTTTTATAGTGCAATTTTGGATAATTGTACCAGTTTTTTCATTTTGGTGTTCTCTTTTTTGTGTTGCTATTGTGTTTGTCTGCAAGTTATGAGGCTTCTTTGCATTGATTATAGAATTTTGAAAGAATACAGTTGCATTCCCAAATATAAAATCTACTGCTGTAAATTTCACATTCTCTGAAAAATTGTTTTCCTCTTACGGTGTACAGGGTATCTTGATACCCTTGAAAACGGCATTTGAAGAATGTTGAATTTTCTGCTTCATGTTTTTAATGCTACTGCTTGGTTCTTGTATGGTCCAGCTGTGTTCTCAAAGGTAATATCTTGTGCAACAAAGCCTTGACCCTCTATCCTTATAAATGAAGGAAAGAAAAAAGAATGTCAGTCTAATGTTGACCCTCTATCCCTATAAATGCAGCTGTATTCTTTCAAAATTCTATAATCTACGCAAAGAAGCCTCTTAACTTGCAGACAAACACAATAACACAATAACAGCACAAAAAAGAGAACACCAAAATGAAAAAACTGGTACAATTATTCAAAATTGCACTATAAAAGCTGCAGATGACCTATGCCAACAAAATTTCAAATTTAAAACATTTTTAGGTAGGCCATCGGTGAATATCTCAAGAACAATCATCATGCAAAGCTACCTTGATGATATAATTGACCCCAAGGGTAGGAAACCTCCACCATTGCTCTTGTTGCCTGATATCAGCGTCTTGTTCAAGCCATCCCCAACAAATGTAAGATTTGTTTTTTGTTTTCCAACAAAAATGTTCTCTATAGAAGCCTTCTTTGATTTTTATGTAGTAGCCACGTTTACTGTAGTTAGGGGCTGCAAGAATGGCATCTGCGATTCTTGTGAAATTCCCTGATCCATCTTGTGCAACTGTAGTGTCAATGGGCATGAACTTCCCTAGTGAACTCCACCAGAGAGTGATCAACACAGTGAGTGCCAACATTGTTTTTCTCTCTAGTAAAAGGGTTTTATGTGTTCATTTCAGAGAAGGTTATCAAAAGTGTTTCTATGGTGTGAAAGGCTTATGTAACAAAAAGTAGTGAATAGCTTGTAAAGAATGAGGAGTATTTATAAGCAAAACTTGCTGTTGAGTTCCTAACGAGGAGTATTTTTCTAGGTCCAATTGAGATTGACTTGCACACGTTAAGGGTAAAATTCTTGTCTCATTTGATCTAACTCATTACTACAATATAACCAGTAGAGAACTCTAAAAAATAGAACAGTTGGCAGTTTTGTATCAATATAGTTATTAGGAAACTCTAGTGGTTTGGTTACTTGGCAATTTTTGTCTAGCTAGCTGAAACAAACTCTTAGATTGGGATGTGTCACATTGTCATAATTATTATTTTTATTTATTTTTTATGTGTTGAGAAAATAGTATACAAACATAATTTTTATACAAAAAAAGTACATATACATAATGGGGAAATATAAAAAATAATTTCAAATTCATGAAAGTACAACATTTTTTGCACAATTCAGTGCACAAATCACTTGTACTTTCATTAGTTTGCAATTATTTTTCCAACTTTCCACTTTTTTTAACATTCCCGGTAGTAGTACTTTTGAAATTATGAGCAGAATGGTGGGTCGTTTTGATTTAAAATGAATGCACCACAAAAGACCATATCTTTTTTACACAAAAATTGTGCTTGTATGACATTATTCTAATTTTTCATTTTGATCAATAGTAGTAGCGAATCCCCTGACTCCATTCAATTCGAGATGATTTGCTCTATTGAGCTATGATGTGATGATTTTGGCATCACTTAATCTGCTCTACAAACATGATCTGACATGTTGTTGTTTCTTCACTCTTTATTTCCTTCTTTTGTTTTTTTAAACATTTTCTTGTTTATTTTTATTTTTGGAAGGGGGTTTGCACTCTGAGTCTTATTCTTTATTTCTTTCTCTTACTTCTTGATTTTTATTGCTTACTTATTAGGCTTTGTTCCAAATTAGGCCTAATTTCCCTTGACAATTTGCTAGGCAATGTCACTCCTAGGGTCTAAACTGTTAAATTTTGATTAGTGGGCTGACATTATCCAAAACTGAACTTGTGGCCAAATGCATAGCCCGTATACTTCAGGCCACCGATTTTTTAGGAAAATGGCAAAGGGTGTCCATCACGGCTCATCAATAGCCTAATAGGAACCAACACTATTGAAGAGTGTTTGTATAATAAATAATCGATTTTGGGAAAGAATGGCAAGGTAGTCATGAGCTATTGGTTGTATAGAGGAATTTGACAAATTTGATTGAACAATGGCTTTAAAAGAGAGTAAGAGAGTTCTATCCAAATGCAAGAAACATCAAAATCTGAAGCTATTCACTTTGATTTGATATATTAATTTTGATCTCTTCTAAGAAGAAAGATCCAACTTTGACACTATGATTTGGAGCCACTTCTATTGTTATGGAGCTTAAATAGTCAATTCACAAGTTTGTGTAATACAAACAATGCCCATTTCCGTCTTATTAATATTCTTGGAAATTTTTCTTGTTCTTGTTCCATGTTAACTTTTCCTACTTTTGGAAGAGTGACGGTCATATATATAAGCAAATAATGCTCTTGGAGTCATGCTTGGTGCGAACAATATAGACATGGATAATGATGTACAAAATTGACCTTATAATTATTTTATTGTGAAATATCTTTATAGGTTATATGTAAATAGTGAAGAATATGCTTTGATTTAAAGAACAATATAAAACTCCACTATGGGATTCTTTTACTTTTTGACAAAGATAGTGTTAATATAGTCAGATTATAATTAAAAGAGTTCATTGCTATTCTATCAATTTCAAACCCTACCTCCCCCTCACAACACCTATAACTAAAACGCTAATTATATTAACAAATAAATCAAACCAATAATTTTAATAAAAAAAAAAATTTATGAACACTAATTGTAATCAAACTAATAAATTTTTTTTTCTATAAATTTTTTATAAAAAAAAAAAGACAAAAAAATATATATACAAAAAACTCCATGACACTCATTTTATATGATTTTTTTTAAAAGCACTGAATTTTATTTTAAATAATAAACACGCAAAATTAAGTAAACAAACAAATTTAATTTTAAAATACTGAATTTATAAACAAAAAAACAAACAAAAGCTTAAAAAAGTGAAATGGGAAAAAATCCCAAATTGTTTAAGAACATTGAATTATTCAAGAACATTGAATTGTTTAAACACACACCAAAAATTTAAGATCACTGTTTTTAATTTTTTATTTATTTATTTTTTTTAAACACACAAAATGAAGACAACAAATAAATAAAAACTAATTTTTTAAGTAGGCACAAAAATTTTAAGAACATTGATTTTAATTTTTTAAACACACAAAATGAAGACAACAAACAAATAAATCAAATCAATAATTTTTAAAACACTTAGAGGTAAAGAGATTTGATATACACTTTAAATTTAAAACGCTTAAAATGCTGATTATATTAACAAATAAATCAAACCAATAATTTTAATAAAAAAAAAACAAATTTTATGAACACTGATTGTATTAACAAATAAATCAAACTAATAAAAAAAAATTTCTATAATTTTTTTTTTTATAGAAAGTATGATTACACAAAAAAAAAATACAAAAAATACAAAAAATACAAAAACAATTCCAAGACAGTCATTTTACATGATTTTTTTTAAGAGCATTGAATTTTATTTTAAATAACAAACACACAAAATCAAGTAAACAAACAAATTTAATTTTAAAATACTGAATTTATACAAAAAAAAAAAAAAAAAAAAAAAAAAAACAACAACAACAACAACAACCAAAAGCTTAAAAAGTGAAATGGGAAAAAATCCCAATCTGGCATGCCCCAAATTTTATTACTCGGATAATTTTACTAATATTCATTAATTAAGTTCATTTACAAATGACAATTCATCCTTTAATGAAATGATAAATAATTAAATATACATGTTCCCTTTCGTGATACAATAAAGACATTTACACACGAATAAAAGAAATGCCCTGAGGCTTACAATAAAAGAGAGGTCACAACTCTTTACAAAAAAATAGCACGCAACGCAAATAAAAAGTAGTAGTACAATCCATCACTACACTACACTACACTTATGAAATGGTAAGATCCATTGTTTGATCTTCAAATCCGAAAAACATTATCTGTACACATGTACAAGGCAGGGGGTGAGCAACCACTAGCTTACCAAATAATCTCATATTAAAACATTAGAAGATATGCGGGTACAAAGATACCTCATACATATAGGTGAAATCATATCATGTCAAAAATCATATGGTTTTATTTCATATTCTCGTAAATCTAATTTATTTAATTAACCACAACAAGTTAACTTAAATAACTAAACATGCTTCTATAGCCACAAGACATCTCTTTCAATTTATTTAATTACCTCATTGTCAATTGAATCAAATAATTAAACAATTCATAACGACATCTAACAAGGCATCAAATACATTTTATACAATCTTATGAGATGAATGCATATGCCATGTCATGCTCAAAATATTTTTTCTCATCTTTTGAAAATTTTGTGTATAATGCCAATTTGAAAACACATTAATCCAACAATTTCAATAGAATTCCAAGGTGGTAAATACGACTCAGGTAATCCCTACGCTGGTGTCTGCAAGTAGACTATATAAGTACTATTAAATTGTTATTTTTACCGGTATTAATCGGAAGGCTCAATACCTACTCGCGCGGGTTTCTGGTCTTTCAATATGGACACTCAGGCCAACTTAACCAATATCAAACTACACCCCCTAGCCGAACTTAACAACGTATTTACCCAAATCAAATCCAAATGATTTTGTTTCACAAAACAATTTCTCTGTAAAAACCATAACCTACCCATGCAAGATTAAAATCAATTTCAATAGTGGCTCGAGAAAATGATAATGCAAAATGTACAATCCTTCATATGATTCCATTTTCAATTTCCTCCACACAATTCTCCATTGTGATCAATTTCCATATCTCTATCAATGTAATATCATGATACAATCCCAAGAGATAATATAACAATGTCAATGTTCATGTATTTACCATATGTAAATCTACAACTTCTAACTCTTTTCAAGACAATTCAACAACATTCTTTATACACAATAAACTTCCAAAATTAAACATTTTCTTATCTTTCCAAGAATCTCATTTAAATACCAACATGAAAATCCTCTTCTGGTTACCAAAATCAAAACTTTTAAACAATAGGTTCATCATTAGCAATAACATATAACACCAAGCCGGGTTCAAGATTTCATCAATTTGTAATTCACATAACTTATCAATGAAATATAATTACAATCTTTCCAAAACTCATTCTCATCCCAAACATTAAATAGAATTAAATTATCATTTTTCTCATGTAAGTGAAATATTGGAATCTTCAAGTTTAATCATAATTCTCAGTAAGCATAAGTGAATATTCCAACACTTAATCAATTATATCAAAATCTTCTCTTGACTATAATTATAAAATATAACACGAGTGTTCACTTTCCAATTATCAACATTAACCCCTATCAAATTAAACCAAGGGAAAACAAATAAATAAATAAATAAAAGTCTCGATAACTCATTTTTGTTTTAATCCAATTCATTCATTTGCTCCGAACGAACTAAAAATCACATTCTATTCTTTTCTTGTCAAAAACCGCCAAACAATTCAAATATCACATAAAAATTTTGAAGTATGAAATTATTATAACATTACTCAACTAGTAAAATTAGGAATCTAATACCGTACCACATCATCTTAATCTCGCTTATTTCTTCAAATCTCATACTTGGTCAACTTCGTCACTTTTGATCTCATAATATTAAAGTTATGAATTAAACCCAATAACACCCCTTTAATTATGAATGATTTAAAATATTAACTAAACTCCATTATTCTCACCATCTTCCAAATTAATAACACCCAACTAAATCTCATATGTCTCATCTCTCAAATACATCCACATTTCATGCCTAGCCAATTTTCTCTAAATCTCTACAAATAACAATTTCACAACATTTTTAAAATTACCTAATCAACATGATATTTACTTCAAAAATTATAAAATATGCCCAAGAGTAACATTTTCAAGGTTATGAGTTCAAAAGTCCACACTTCACATTTTTTTCATTTTCACAAAAAAAAAAAGAAAAAAAGAAAAGAGAACACAACTTAATCATCAACATATCACATTCCATAAAGTTTCATAAATATAACACTTTTAAAGTTATTTATTTATTTATCTTAAAACAACTATATAATCCCAACTTAACAATTTACACAATATTCCCTAATATCAATTTATTTTTTCAAAAATAAATTCCAAATCAAGGATAAAAAATTATTTCAACTTTATATTTCTCAAAATAAATCATCTAATCCTAATATGATGTAGATACAATCCCTACAAAGTTTAAATTTTATTTTCAGAATTTTTTTTATACAAAATTATCAACACAAAAATAATTTTTCCAAATCAATCTCAAAATGTCAACATTCTTGACATTTTAACATAATTTTTCTTCCAAAAATTACCAAACAAAAATCTAAAAATATATATATGCAATACCTGTTAAAATGACATATTTTCTCATAATAATCCTAACATAATTTTAATGTAAAAATATGAAAAAAATCCATACTTTAAATATAAAGAAAAACAAATCCAAAAATGTCAACATCACCTGATCATAAATTCGAGACCACCCTTCCGAAAATCATGGTGAGCTTTCCAATTTTCTTTTACAAAGTTTTTACAAAATCTCATACTCCCATTTGAGACTCAAATGTTGAGCTAATAATAGAGGCCAGAGAGAGAGAGAGAGAGAGAGAGAGAGAGAGAGAGAGCAGAAGCTCTCTGCTCAAGAAAACAAAGGAAGAGTAAAGGAAAAGAATAGCAAGCAAATCAAGGAAAGGGGCGTGGGATGGGCAGCCCCACGTGGGTTGTCATTAATTTTGGTAATTATATTATTTAAAATTTTATAGTAATGCTTTAAAAATTTTATAATATAAATTATAAAATAATATAATTTTTCTTACTATAAAATATAATATTTTTGTACATCATAAAATATAATATTTTTTTCACCACGAAATATACACTCATTTTATTTACTATAAAAATATATAATTTTTCACCATATGGTACACATCATAGAATCAATCATCAAATATTTATTATAATCTTACATAATAAATAATAACAACTCCTAAGGTAGTTACTACCAATCACCTAATTAAAAAGGACCAAACAAATAAACCTGAGTCATTAAACAAATTCAATTTAAATTAAATCTAAGTCAAGGGTCTCACTCATAAGTTAAACATGGTCCAATTATATATCAAAATAGGCCCAACAAATTTATCTCAAATCATGGTTTACACACTCAAAACTCAATTTCAAATTCTACTATAAATTAAATACTCATCAATTAATTTCTGAAATTTTTATCCAACGTGCCAGATTCTTATAAGAACAACATAATATAAAATTTCATAATTTCTGAGATCGAAAATTATATTTTAAAAAAATTATTACAAAATTGAACTATTTTCGCACATAACTTTACACAATACTCCAATACAAATATTACTCAATTGATTTATACACTGACTATTTCAAATAAAATAGTTTTGGGTGATCACACAAACTGTTTAAGCACATTGAATTGTTTAAACACACCAAAAATTTAAGAACACTGTTTTTAATTAATTATTTTTTTTAAAACACACAAAATGAGGACAACAAACAAATAAATAGTGATTTTTTAAGCTGACACAGAAAATTTAAGAACATTAATTTTAATTTTTTGAGAACACACAAAAAGAAGATAACAAACAAATAAATAAAATCAATAATTTTTAAAACATTTAGAGATAACGAGATTTGATATACACTTTAAATTTACAAACGCTTAAAACGTTGATTATATTAACAAATAAATCAAACCAATAATTTAAAAATAAAAAAAAAAACAAATTTCATGAACACTGATTGTATTAACAAATAAATCAAACTAATAAGAGCATGTTTGTTTTGAGGGATAAGGGTGTGGGATTGGATTATTAGTCCCACCGGACTAATAGTCCATTGTTTGTTTGAAAAATTCTGCTCCGGACTAATAGTCCCCCCGGACTATTAGTCCCACAAATATGGGACTATTCTATCCCATGGGGGGGTGTGGGATAGAAACTATGGGATTGGTATCCCGTGGGATTATTTTGTGAAATGTCCATTTTACCCTCCATGCTATTACTTAGTAAACAATTAGAAAAGGGTAAAATAGTCTTTTGAACATTTATAAATTATTTTTTTAGTGTTGTTAATTTAAAATTATATATTAAATAAAAAATTTAAATTATAAATTATAAATTAAATTTAATTAAAAATAATAAATTAAAAATTATGGCCTTATAAATTAAATTTTTTTAGTGTTGTTAAAAAATTAAATTTACATATTAAATAAAATTATTTTTTTAGTGTTGTTAATTTAAAATTATATATTAAATAAAAAATATAAATTCTAAATTAAATTTATTTAAAAATAATAAATAATAAATTATGGCCTTATAAATTAAATTTTTTTAGTGTTGCTGAAAATTTAATTTATATATTAAATAAAATTATTTTTTTATTGTCGTTAATTTAAAATTATATATTAAATAAAAAATATAAATTATAAATTATAAATTTAATTTAATTGAAAATAATAAATTAAAAATTGTGGCCTTATAAATTAAATTTTTTTAGTGTTGTTGAAAATTTAATTTATATATTAAATAAAATTATTTTTTTGTTGTCGTTAATTTAAAATTATATATTAAATAAAAAATATAAATTATAAATTATAAATTTAATATAATTGAAAATAATAAATTAAAAATTATGGCCTTATAAATTAAATTTTTTTAATGTTGTTAAATTATAAATTATAGATTACAAATTTAAAATTATATATTAAATAAAAATTATAAATTACAAGGATAAAATAGTCTTTTGAACATTTATCTTTCTTCATAATATCCCAAACAAACATGAGATTCAATAGGATAGTCAAATCCAGACCTTTAATCCCATGACTAAACAAACATAGGATACAAATTTAGTCCAACCAAATAGTCCCGGGACAATGTATCCCAGGACTAATAATCTGATGGATTACAATCCCCCCTTATCCAGTCCGTCCAAACAAACGCACCCTAAGTGTATTAACAATAGTACACTTAGGCCATGTTTAATTCACAAGACTAATAGTGAAGGTATTAATAATCCTATCAAATTAGTGTGGTATTCACTATCCGATTGGATTAATAGGATAAATTATCCCCTTATCCATTGTTTAATTTGTATTAGGTTAGTAGATAAAAGAGTCTTTTTATTTTATTTCCCAACTTAGGATATATAATCTCACATCTATCCCGTTACTAATAATCCTACAAATTTGTTGGATTAATAATCCTGAAATAAAATTTCAAAACGAATACAGGATTATTGGACCCATGGATTAATAATCTCAATCCCATGCTCTAATCCTGTCAATCAAATACGCTATTACAGTGTTAGATGATTAGTCCATATATACTTTGGATAACCACTCTACTAACTTGCAACAAAACCATAAGATTAAATGTAGTTGATTAGTCTTTCACCACCAAATAAAATAAAAAAAAAAGGAAAAAGTTCTTTGAATAGTTGAATAGTGTTTTCCCAAAAGAGAAGGAAAAGTTTGTGAATAGAGGGAATTGAGAAATGGCTAGCCGCGGTAGTTGTTTTGGAAACGTGGAACTGTATAGCAGCATTTTGTGAAACGTAAGAAGTGGAGGTTATTTAGTTTGTGAATTAGTAATTTATCATTTTATCATTAATTACCAATTGACATAAGTTGAAAATAGTATAATTATTTAAGAAGTTAAGGTTGTTTTAGAAAAAATAGTAAAAACTTCTGAGAGGATGGCTTGAGGACACCAACTAAGGTGTTCCCTTTTAATAATAGAATAGATAACATAATAAGAATAAGATGAAGATGAAGAAAAAGGTTCAGAAAAAAGGCTTGTGTAATTGTGAGAAGCACGTCAGAGATGCTGTCATAAAGTCATTATGCGTTTCCTTCGTGCATGTTTTAACGATCACAAATGACTCTAAGATACAGCCAAAAAAATTCACAGGATCTAACACAATGCACAATTGCTCCAAAAGGATTTCCAAGTCTGTATCAGCTGCCCAAAAACATAGAATATAGAGAATACAGTAAGAGAGAGAGAGAGAGAGAAGCAAAACAGAATACGTTTTATTTTTTTTCTTCCACTTGAGTTAGAGTCAAACACTATTTAAATTATAAATAAACATAAATGTTGAAAAAAGAAATAAAAAAATAAATACAAATAATATAATAAAATAAAATAATAAATAAATACAAATAAAATTTTGAAACTTTTAAGAAATCTCCGATGAATCAACTGAACACCTAAAACTGTTAAGCCAATAATAAATGGGAAAATTATTTAGAAGTCCTATTAGGGAGACTTGTGCTACATTTGGTCCCACAAAAAAACTTATGTTCTCATAAGTCCTATGAGAAGTTTCTTGACATATTTATCCTCCATATTAGTTGTTAATATCATAATTAATAATAAAACCATATATAGGGAAATTGATATAAACGTAACGTAACGTGACACCTACATAAACGTAACGTGACACCTATACGTAACGTGACATCTAGATAAACGTAACGTGACATCTACATAAACGTAACGTAATGTGACACCTACATAAACGTAACGTGACACCTATATAAACGTAACGTGACATATCTACATAAACGTAACGCAACGTGACACCTAATAAACGTAACGTAACGTGACACCAATATGAACGTAACGTGACACCTACATAAACGTAACGTAACGTGATACCTATATAAACGTAATGTGACATTTATATAAACGTAACGTAATGTGTCACGTTACGTTTCGCAAACTTAATAAGTTTTTATTTTTTTAATCCGTTTGTTTTGAAATAGATATATAATCTTAATATATTTTTATTTTGTATTATTAATTGTAAAATTTAAAAAATTATTTATTTTTTGAATTTTTTTATTTTTTTTATATAAAAAAATCAAAAAAAACATAGACATTTAAACATAGGCATTTATTTGACGACGACGACGACGACGACGTTGTTGGCAGCTTCTGTAGAATTGCAATTGAAAAATAAGGAAGTTCATTTCTCAATGCTTGAAAGGACAAATAAAATAAATATTTAACGCTTGCATGAAAAAATAAAAAAAATAGCCTCCAGGTGCCGTCACTTTGGTGCCGGTGGTATTCCCTAAAATTATCTCAGAGTGGATGGAAAACTTGACATTAGAACCATTATCTTGCTTTCCATTCGGATAGGAGAGAGAACGGACTATGACGGCGAAGAAATAGATTGATATCAATTCGGTGGTTGGGAGTGAGAGAGAGAGAGGGAAGGTGTGAAAATAGGGGGTAAAAAGATTAGGATCTTGTGGAATACATTCTTATGAAAATAGGACTTGAGACTCTATAAGAAATTACACAGGACTTAGTCTAGCATAAGGTTCTGAAAAAGGACTTATAAATAAGTCTCCCATAATAAATTTACATATTGTGCAGTACCACTTCTCAATTACCAATTTACCACCATTAACTCCATGAGTTCCAAGCTCATTGCAACCTTCGATGATTTGTCGTGGGGTTTGGAATGCAGAGAGCTGGCAGTAACTTCTGAGAGAGAAGATGGTTGGATGTGAGATAGGGAGGTAGATGGAGGTGCTGGGTGTATTAGATTTAGGATTTTGAAGTAGGAAGAAGATGAAGTAGATGAAGAAAGAGCAAATTTGACTCTCACAATAGAATTTGATATTGTTTTTCATATCCATTCTCAATGTTGGTGTATGTTCCATAAATCTGTCAAGTTTAACAGAATAAATAACGGCGGGCAAATTAATTATAAAATGATCAAAATTACATGGGAGTAAAGTAAATTTTGCCCTATTTTTATTTACAGCAATGCTACAAATGGAAAAAAAGAAGAAGTATTTTTTCTAAAAAATATTTACAAATGATAATTATTTTATGTGTGGAGAAATTGTATTATAAACACTCTATTTTAGGGTATGTAACATATATGCCTAGTTATGGCATTTGTGGTATTTAATTATGACTTATTGTGATATTAGTTATGATTTGATTATGACTTATTATGATTATTGTTTTAATTATGATCGAAAAGATTTTTGATTATATCTTATGTGATTTTTTATTTATTTATTATGAATTATTATTATTTGGGTGAAGCATCAATAAATCTCAAATAGTAATCTTATGAACTATTTGGTCCTCTATTTTTTCTTACGGACTCAAAAGTCCTATTCTAGTATGAATTATATAAAGGTTTAAATATAAACGCATGTGTGTTATGTGGTGAGCGACAAATGTGGATTTTCTCATAATATTGAAATTACTAAATATAATACTTAAGTGTATTTTCTCTAAAATAACACTCCAATGTAATACTTAAAAAACGTATCACTCTAATGTAATACACTGAAAAACTTTTTTAGTTATAACTGAAAATGATTTAATTATAACATTTATGATAATCAATCCCACAAAAGTAATAACTTACATATGGTACACACTTTAAAAAGAATGTGTATACTAACATAACTTTTGAGTGTAACTTACATTCCACTAACTTTAAATTACAATATACAATTTGTTCGAGCTAAAATTTGAAGTAAATTTCATAATTCAAAACATATCTCTTTCATTTATGATGAAATTAGGTGAGCTCAACCCACATGCAAGATGAAGCTTACATCACACCTAGAACTAAAAGAACGACTTTTTCTCTTTTTATTTCTTTATTTATTCATTTTATATTTCTAATCAAACTCCACTTGATATATTCACAAGAGAAATGTAATATATAAATTAAAATTTTTATAGAGAATTCTAGAATTTAAATGTATGTTATAGATTTAAATTTAATATAGTGTGAGACATACTTAAAATGAATTGGATTTTCATATTTTAAAATTTAAACAAACACTTTTTAAAATAAAAATTCTAAAGATAAGACATCAATGTAATTAAAAGTCAGCCCTATGGCACCTGATTTACTATGTTCAAAATGTTTCTCCAATCTTCATTACAGTCCAATTTTATTTTCATTGTACGTTTCAAAAATTTTGCAACATAAATTATTGAGAGTGGACTAGAATAAAGGAATCGTAGAGGGTCCAAAATGAATTAGTAATAATAATATCACTTAGAGTAACAAAACTATGTTAATGAGCTAATGATATGAGAAGGTTGGAGAATGAGTAACAAGAATGTGGCAATGTAAAATCATATCCTTCCAAATCCCAAGAAGTTCTTCTTTGAGTATTGGAAAATGGGTCATATTCATAGATTTTTCCTTGATACCAGAATATACCAAGTGGCTAAACAGAGCAGCGACACGTGTCGTTGTCTTGAACCACTAGACTTTGGTAGACACATGTCCCTTGACATATACTATCTGCTTGGCACAAAGCGTCAGCAAGTGCCACTACACTATTTGTTTGGCACGAGTCTTAGAATGTATCTTTTTTGGTGCGAACCTCAGCAAGTGCCATTTTGGTATAGACCATAAGAGGTGCACCTACTTCGATGGCACTCTCTGCGATGGTACGCGCTTTGGCACCCGCCTTCTCAGTTTGATCTCCCAAGACTTGCACTCTCAAGACTTATGACCTGCTATCGGTCATGCTTGTGTCTACCTCAACGACTCTCTCACCCTAGCCAGCTAACCACAAACTCTCCAACCTCTCAGGGCGCAGGTCATAACAAGGGATGCGCTTCGTACCAAGCCCGAAGGGGCTTCCTTGGTCCTGCCTATGTAACCAGGGCAAGTTTTTGACCTAGGTAAATGGAAAGGCAGTCCCTTGCTTTCGTGTTATCCTGCTTCGATTTTCGTGGGGTCGCTGTAGTATATTGGTACCTCTACCACTTGCTATCAACTTCAACTAGTAAGCGTTGAGGCTTGCTATCAACGTCAAGCTATGCGCACTTCGGACCAGCTTCAGCCCTATGCTGCTAATACCTTAGGGCTTACTATCAGCGCCAAATATCTGTACATTACTTTGTATAGAGGAGGTCTCCCTTAAAGGTTGCTATCGCCTTGGGGGAATTGTGCCTCAGGAGATAGTTGCGAAGGTTGGAGTTGCCTCAGCTCCCTTCTCCTCGGTAAGTATCAAAGGCGGTGTCGTAACAAAAAGGCGGTGCCGTAACAAAATGGCAGCACTGTGGTAGAGTTTGCTCTAGGAAGTATGCCTCAGCAAGCAGTTCCTTAGCGAGTTCTCATGGATACTTTGCTCTTGGCCCATTTGGGCTAAGTGGGTCAGATTTGGTTCAGTTTCCTAGTTGAACCATTTTTCTTAAGCTTTGATCCATACACATTGAGGTGACTTCAATAATTAAGTCAGTGTCTTAATTTCTCCCCTTTTATAGGAATAACATTTTTGAGACTATACCAAAATACATAAGAGAGGACATAAATTTTGAGATAGTCTTTTTACAAGCCCAATTAAGTTTGAGCACATTTCCTCACGATAAAAAATTATTCAGTGTCACTTTTAATAGTGTCAAGTACACATCATCATCTTTGATTTCTAAGAGACCCATTGTCACATCAATGGCACTAGTAATGCTAAAAAAAACTGTTCCATCACTGACCTTTGAGATATGATACAAAGTACAAATAACTCGAAAAATAATTTTGTTCACACTTCAATAAACAAAACATAACTTTTAATTGATCTAAACTAGTGGACCTCTAATTTAAAAAGTACATTAACTCTAGGGGTGTAAATTTGGCTCACGCCGGCCCATGTCGGGTCTTGCAGGCTCCAGCCAAAATTCGGGTCGGGCAGGCCGGGTTTTGAGGGGCCTTGAGAGGGCCGATGGGCCGGGCCATGGACTGGGCCGGGTTTCAAAATGATGGCCCAGGGTCTCAGGCTGAGCTTGGGCCCGGGACTAACTAGGTCTAATTAGGCTGGGCCCATCTCGAGCCGTAGATGGGCTTCAAGCCGCCTACGAGCCGCGAGCCATTTTTACACTCCTAATTAACTCCACTTAAACTTGTGAATTCTATTATTTTAGACTAATTACAAATTATATTTTATTTATACCTTTTTATCAATTGTGAATAAAATTAGGATGTAGACAACTATAAACTCGTGTTAGATAGACATCATCTGTACATGTATTCAATATCATGCTTTTTTTCTTTTTTTTTTCTTTTTTAACAAGAAAAAAGGATGTTCTGAGCTGTCATCACAGCATCTGTGGGCCAAGCTTCGGGGTAATTGATTGCCAGCTTAATTTGATCCAACTTATAGAAAGGGACCCACCATCGAGGCACCAGTGGAGCTCATCAACCACCCCCAGCAGGGACAAGATTTGATTAGAGTACAACGCGAACTCTTCGAAGAGAACCACTAGAAAATACCCAGCATTTCACGCCCCTCCCAAGTTGAACTTAACACATTACTAGGGAAAACAATGCTTCACCACTGGCCACTAACCCTAGTGGCATGCTTTGTTGTTGTTGTCACCTTGCATGTATTACATACTCTTGTTTGTATCTCTGTGGGCTGCCAGAATATCCAGCCGCAATATTTTTAGTCTTTATTGGAACTTGGTCACATTCATCCAAGAAAAGGCCAATTTATAAAGTGCAAAGCTATCTCTAACACTTTGGAACATCTATCTTCTATCTATCTATCTATCCATCTATATTATTATTAAGTGAAAATTAAACTTAATGTCCAAGCTTATTGCAACCTTCGATGATCTGTCGTGGTGTTTGGAATGCAGAGAGCTAACAACAACTTCTGAAAGCGAAAATGGTTGGACATGTGTGATAGGGAGGTAGATGGAGGTGTTGGGTGTATTAGGTTTAGGGTTTTGAAGTAGGAAGATGGAAAAAAGTGCAAATTTGACTTTTACAATAGAATTTGATATTGTTTTTCATATCCACTCTCAATGTTGGCGCATGTTCCATAAAATCTTGCAAGTTTAACCGAATAAATAACGGTGGGAAGGTTAACTATAAAATGATCAAAATCATGTGGGAGTAAAATGAATTTCTTATTTTTATTTACAACAATGCTACAAATTTAAAAAAAAAAAAAAAAATATTTAAGAAAAAATATTTACAGATGATAATTATTTCATGTATGGAGAAATTCTATTATAAACACTCTATTTTAGGGTGTGTACCATATGCCCAGTTATGGCATTTATGGTATTTAATTTTGACTTATTGTGAAGTTAGTTATGATTCGATTATGACTTATTGTGATTATTATTTTTAATTATAATCGAAAATGTTTTGGGTTATATCTTTGTTGACTTTTTTGGCTTTTGAAGGTTAATAATGTAATTTTAAGCGTGCTAGTAAGGATCAATAAGTCTTTACAGAAGTTTTAATTACCAACCAATTATCAGACGATTGTGTTGAAGTTCTTTTAGTCTCAATGAAGAGGATTTTTACTGATGGCTTTGCTTGTGGGAGAAAATTAAAGATATTGAAAATAACGATAGATAAAGCAATTTCATGAACTGAATTTCATTAAACAATAAGAACTTATAATGATACCTTTGCACTTCCATAGTCTCGAAGGGTTTTATGGCAACAGACTATTTGGAACTACTCCTAAGAATTGAAGTGCAGTACAGAAATTGAAGAACAGGAAATGTAAAAACTGGAGAGAAAATACAAAGTAAATAATTGGTTTCTGGATCTGAGTCTGGGTCCTCTTCTATTAGCTTTCTCCTTTATTTATACCCTCTAATGGTTGCCGTTGAAGTGGTCTTCTAACTGTCGAAATGACCTTCCACGATCATTGGTCATGGCCTTGAACAGTTTGCTTCTACTATGCCATTATTGCAGTTGGACTTCCCTTCTGAATTTGAATTGTGAGTAACTGTTAGGCCACGTCATCTTGCACCTTCTAACTGCTTCAATGCTGCGCAAATCCATTGTTACTAATATAACTGCCACGTATCTGTCATTGACTGGAGACTTGTATTAATTCTCCAAATTACGAGCCATGTGTTAAGCTACGATTGGCTTGTACAAAATATGTAACCAACAATACCTCCCACACTAATATAGCCAATACTTGGTAATATTAGTGGATTAGTGTGTTTTGCCCACATCCTAGAACGTGCATGGACTTTCTATTTAACTTGGAAGTGTAACTGTCTCCAAGCAATGGAACACTGGACTTTATTAAATTCTCCTTTGCGTTTGAACATTATCTCCACTATATGTGTATACGAAGGGACTGATAAATCTTCAATGGCTAATCAAGCTCTCTCCTACATGAATCAAGCATACGAGGAGGTTTTGGACAATGATGACTGATCTCGAAAGAACTTTCATGCATTTATTAGCCGTATTTACCCTCCTCAATTTATAAAAGTTATGGAGGCTTTCGCAGAATACGAGCCTTTAGACCAAACATTTGCCAACATGGAACTTGGAAGCTCTTCATCTACCTCCAAACTCTCTGCATGGAACGAAACTGCCTCCTCTTCTACTGGAAATACTGGCTAGGATGCTTGGCCAACATCAACCCAACCCCAAACAAGGGAGTGAATTCATCACAGATTTGTTGAATTCGATGACCTTATTGTGATTCCTCCTTCTTTACGTAGCTCTGTAGTGTATCCATATACCCCATTCAACCATCTTCGCTACCTCGAAGACAACTTGCTTTCGGCATGGTACACCTCCAACTTCCTGACCAAAATAGTGCGAAAGGCCCCTTATCCCATCGAAGCTTTGGGGATGAGTCCCTCACTCTTAGCTAAAAAAGCAAAACTTTGCTCCTCTGACTGGTTACAGTGTGTGAATGAGCCTCAATTTCCACCTTCTTTTGGAGGGGACCCAATTGCTCTTTCCCTACCTCCTAATCCTAATTGGATTGAGGAATTAAAGCTCACTCTCTTTGAAAGCCGGCATTTTGCTTCCTACCAGGCTCCAGTTCCTCCAACTGCGTATCAGGAGTATAGAGCCCAGACTTTGCTTGCTACTTTCTCTCATTTATCTTTTGAAGTACTTCGAGATGACACCCCTCACAAGAACTTTTTATGGGCTTGTGATATTATCTCTCGAAGTCACACTCTCAACCCTGTGGCCCAAGCAAAGCTTTACACTTTCCTGGATCAACTTCCCCTGCTGCTCAACTGGCACAAAAATGCCTTTGTCAGCAGTGCATCATTAGAGGAAGCTTCTGCTACTCGCATTCAAACCCTGTATGAGGCAAAGAACATTCTTGAAGAATACGAAGACTTTAAGAACCAGGATTTAGAGTGTGAAAAAGATGCCAATATGTGTGATATGTATGGGATGGGAGAGATGGATGAAGTGGAAAAAGCTCTTAAGCAAACAAAATTTGAAATGAGGGCCCCGCAACTCTTCTATCAAATAAGGGCTCACCAATTAGATAAACCAAATTTAGATAGGATTGAAGAGAGGCTAGGAAAAGAATATGTTTTTATTGAATTTTGTTGGACAAAGTTTCATGACCTTGTAACTCTATCCATTCCTTATTTTTACAAAATTGAGAATGTAACCAAATGGGCTCTCTCGATGTAAATACTTATATCAATAAAATTGTTTTTTCATATTCCAATTGTATGGTTAATATGACCTTATCCCTCACTTTGTTCATAGCAGCTTCGAAGTACCTAACCTTGCTTCGAAGCCCGGTTTAAGTGTTTCGAAGCACAGAGCTCCCCTTGCAAAATGACAAGATTTCCCTTTGAAGGGTTCTGTCTTAATATAAAGTCCAAAAAGTACTTTCATATTTCTGAAGTTGGGCTTCATTTTGTCAATTTGTAGATCTAGCATTATTTCCACCAATAGTGGCCTTATGATAACTATTTATCTCACAACTATAGACTCTCATTTCTTAAAAAGATACAAAATACTCCTTTGAAAGAAATCTTCTTTATCAGAAAGCCTATGATCAAACTTTGAAGACCTTTGAATTGGATAAGTCCAAACTCTGCTTGAGTTTAAGGCATAAGCTTTAAAGATTCTAGGGAAAACACTGGCTTCAAAGCCACTCACCTGCTTCGAAGCCAAGCTGAGCATTTGAAATATATTTTCCTCTCAAAATGTTGCTCTTGAAAGAAACCGTCTTTGTTGTGTTTTCAAGACCCCATTTTGTTTTAAAATGAAGACCTTAATCCCACATGGGTAAAAATAACCAATTAATTAACTTGGGTCTATTTGACCCATTAGGCTTAATGGGTTATTTCAGACAAAAAGGTTTAAAGCCCCAAATTCTCGCGATCTTACCTATTCACTTGCCCAGTCTTTCCGTTTCACTCCCATTGCTATCGACTTCATTTTCTTACCCTTTTCATACGCACGCTCGTCACCCTCCCTTCAGCCTCCCACTAATGGCTTCCTCTTCCTCGAAAGTACCAGTTGTTGAGCGAATGAGCCCTTTTGTGGCTTTGAGGAGGTTTCTTACTGACGAAATAAATAAATACAAGGTTGCCGAACCCAGTACCATTGATAGGTGCATCTTCGTTCCCCATCATCATGCTTTGGGAGAAACATTATCGGACCTATATTCAGAGAAGCCCCTGCCTCGCTTTCTGCTTTGTATTCTCGCTTGGAGGATCACCAACTTGTCTATGAAGGAGAGTTTAACTGGGGAAACTGGAGAATGAACCGACCTCATCGCTGCTGGCCCACATTGAGGCCCGAATTGAAGGAATGGTATGACCGAGTTGTTCTTGCCAGAACATGAGACCTTCAAGTGCTCTACATCTTTGACGCCCTTCGACTATCCAGGTTCACTATTCTTGAAAATCCTTTCCTAATACCAGCTGCACTTTGCTTTTGGAATTCAACCTTTAATTTTTTCCAATTTTGGTGTGGTATGATGGCCTCCACTGTTCTTGACATGTGCCATCTCTTAGGCCCCGTTTGTTTTGGGGTGTAAAGGGTGGGATGGGATTAGGATGGAGGTGGGACCCATTTAGTGTTGTGTTTGTTTGTAGAGTTAGGGAAGGATTAGGATGGAGGAGGGGATTAAGATGGAGGTTGGAAGGGGGATTGAGATGGAGGAGGTGGAGGTAATATTAGAAAAATAGTCCACTGGACTAGAAATTTTTTATTTTTTACATGTTGGGCATTTTTTTTTTTAACATTAATGTTTAATTTTTTATATTTTTTATTTGTTCTATTATTTTATATAAAAATAATTTAACAATTCCTACACTAACAACTATCATCAAAATAAACACAATTTTACTTAATCCCCTCACTACCAATCCCCTCACTATGAATCCCCTTCATTCTACCTCTGAAAACAAACAGGGCCTTAGTGTTATCACCCATTGGTACCCCCTTTGGTCCAGACTATCCTAACCTTAAGGCCCGTTTCTCTATTCTCTCTTTGAACTCTTCCTTTAGTGATTTTGTAACTTCTAAGAATAAGAAAGAAGGCCTTGTGACCGATTGAGAATTCTTTTCTTTTATCCTCTATTGGCTCTGCAAATTTATTTTCTGTACCTCTTCTCAGAGGATTAAGCCTGAATTTGCCCATCTTGCCAAGGCTCTGGCTTCAGAAAAGAAGATAGCATTGGCTCCTTATGTCTTAGGCCATGTATATAGAGTTTGTTCCCAATTTTGTAAGAGGCCTATGGATGTTAACCAAGGAGGCCCATTCTAGGTACTCCAACTCTGCCTTTTTGCATATTTCACAGAATTACACTCCAGGTGTTTGAAATTCTTGGTTTATGGAGTGAAATATGCCAGAGTTTCCCTCTATCCCTTTAGTTTTTCCTTATACTTTTTTTTTTTCCACCAACTCCCAACTTCTCCTCTCTCTACCTTTTTCTTCCTCTTCGAAGCCGACAAAGGCCCAGCATGGTTGAGAACATTTCTGGTAGACACAAACTGCTCTAGGCCCATTCACAAAGACATGTGGGCTTCACTTTTTGTTCCAAGGGAGATTTTTATTAGCACTTTTGCCCCTCGAGCTTACAAGTGCATTTCTGAGGCCTATTGTTTTGCTCAATTTTCCAAACAGTTTGGGCTTACTTAGAGAATCCCTGTACCCCTCTGTAGACATTTGAACTCAGACCTTACAACCAGAGAGTTAAAGGTGCCAAAATCTAAGTTGGATGAAGCAATCCTCAATCTGGTAAAATACTTGACTGATTTTGAATTCACACCCTTCATCCATCATGGCAGAGCTCTGAAAAGGTTCCAGGATTGGTGGACAGCTAATATGGAAGTGCACCTGGCCATTTCTCCCAAGGATCTGCTGAAAGGGCTAGATATGACATCCCAAGTCAAGCCCAAGGAGACTGGAGTCACGATTACTTCTATTCCCACTTTTGCTCCTACTGATCCATCCCATGTCCTGTCTACATCATCTCCTCCTCTCAAAGTCACCAGGGCCACTTCAAAGAAAGGTATGTACTTCTGCTTTCTGTTTTCTCCTCCTTTTAGAATCCCTTACTTATACATTACTTCCCCAAACTTAGCTGCAGGGGCTTTTTAGGAGGAATCTCCCAAGAGACTCAGGACTTGGATATTCTTAAGGGCAAGAAACAACAGCAGAGAAAAAGAAAACTTTTGCTCGACCCCGAAAAGGAAGTACCTAAAGTTCATTCACTGGAGGAAGAAGAAGGAAAAGAAGAAACACCATTGAAAAGAAGAAAAAAGACATTCTCTCTTATTGAGCTCATCATAGACCCCACTCATGAGGCCGCTGTCAAAATAGTGGAAAAAGAGCAAATCAAACAGGCCATTGTCTTCCAGAGAGCAAATAAGAGAAGACAACAAAAGATCTTACATGATGAGGTTACTGCTGCTGAGGCAGCACAAAAGGAAGTTGCAAGGAAGAGTAATACTACTGTTCACTATTCTCTTTGCAATTCTCCAACCCTAATACCTGCTACCATTGATGCAGGTACTTCTCTTTATTACCTTCCTTATTTTTTGTTTGTTCCTGTCTCAAGGTTGATACTGGTCTAACTTTTCTCTTGTTTTTGGAATACAGTAGTAACTAGTCTAATCTTTCCTCTTTTAACACTTGCCTCTCCTCTCCTGACGGTCATGAAAGGCCAATTTGGACTCCTTCAGAGCTGAAGGTAGCCTTGAAGGGAAAATGGAAGGTCAACGCTGAACTGTCATTGAGTGTAGAACCTCTTCAGAGAATACTTCCACCCCCTCCTCTACATTTCCTATACCTTCTTCCCTTTTTCTCCTTAAGGCAAAGCATTCCATCTTTCCTATCTCCTGGCTTGTTTTCATATCTACCCTTGATGTCCATTGCCTCATTCCACTCCTTATTAATTCCACTCCTCTGGCTATACCAATGCTTCAAGCTCTTTCCTCAACTGATGATTCCCCTGCAATTCCACTTTTTGAGGAAGAGATGGACATCTTCGAAGCTCAGCTAGCCAGCCTATTTGGCATATCCATACCAGTGCTTCCATCTGGCAGCGAGGCTGAGCCCTTGGATCTAGCTGTCTCTTTCCTGGAGACAATTAGAGGCTCTACTACTGCTGAATTCCCCACCCCCTTTCCTCAAGTGGACTTGGAGGTCTGTTTGGAGTTGCTTAGGACTTTCTCAAAGGTCCCATTCGAAGCTTTAGCAAAACCAACTATCAAGAATGGTTCCTCCAATGCTGCCAATTCTTTGAACAGACCAATGCCTCTTTCAAAGGTCACTTGTCTCAGGCAACAGCAACCATCGAATTCTATGTCAACATCCATCAACTAGCCAAGGCTATAAAGAAAGAATTCCTAAAAGAAAAATTTTGTCTCTCAAGTCCATTCTACAGTTTCAATGTTGACGGGACAACACTCATCTGCCACATAACTCCAGGCTCAACTACTACACAAAAAAACAAAATTGGAGAATGAGCTAGCAATAGTCAACCTAGCCTTAGAACAGAATGCACAAACACTGGATTCCTCTCACCAGGGGCTATCCAATCGCAGGCAAGAGATGAGCATTGCCATCCAACTGTTCCCAACCATTAGAAGTAGGGAACACATTGTAAGGGAACAGTTGAGACGTTGTAATGAATTTTAGGCCAAATTATGGCAAAATGTACTCGATTCTTTATGAAATGAAATGTTTTTACTTACCCAAATGTGTTCTGATCTTCTGTTTTTATGTTTTGTATGATGATCCTACACTCCATGTGTTTCCTACATAGTTGGATAATAAGGCTTCAAATATCTGCCATTGATTTTCTTGGGATGCACATACACATTTAGATTTCTCAGATGGTAGGCTCCCCCAGGCAGGACTCTATGAATTTGGTATGGTCCCTTCCAATTAGGTGACCATTTACCAAATTTATGGCTTTTAATTCTTATTGCAAGTATTGTCTTCCACACCAAATCACCCTCATCAAAGCTAATGTGCTTGACTTTTTTATTATAGTTTTTGGCTGCCTTTTTCTTTTGGAAAAGGATACTACTTAATGTCAAAATTCTAACCTTATCTATATTCTCTAATTCCAAGAACATGCTCTAATAATATTGCTCAGTAGTTAACTGGCCTTGGCATTTTACCCTCAAGGTTTTGATATTAATTTCCATAGGAAACATTGCATCATGCCCATATACTAAGGCATAAGGGGTGATACCTATACTTGACTTTGGAGAAGTCCTGTAAGCCCACA
This sequence comes from Camellia granthamiana, assembly GCA_036172215.1. Lineage (NCBI taxonomy): Eukaryota > Viridiplantae > Streptophyta > Magnoliopsida > Ericales > Theaceae > Camellia > Camellia granthamiana. The sequence continues at coordinate 79,435,849 of CM069911.1, read as the reverse complement.
ACACATCTAAGAACAAATTATGCCAATCTCTAGGATTGTCTTCTACAACTTTTTGTATTCTTTTTTTTAAAGTTTTGTTAGATGATTCAGCTTGATCATTTGCTTGTGCATAACAAGGGATGAAATTAATAAGACTAATTCCAAATTCTGTTGTGAAAGATCTTACCATCTTTCCATCAAACACAGTCCCATTATCCACAGTTATGGTTTGTGAGATGCCAAACCTATGGATCAACTCTTTGATAAAGTCAATTACTTCAGTTTGATCTACAGCCTTATAAGGGCTTAGCTTCAACCCACTTAGTGAGGTAATCTATGGTCACCATAATGAAAACAATGTTGTTTCGAAGATGGTGGATATATTTTCCCTATCATATCTATTACCCATCCTCTAAATGGCCAAGGCTTCATTACTGCATGCAAATCAGTTACTGGCACATGTCTTATCATGCCATGCTTTTGGCATGCCTAACAATCCTTTGCATACTATATACAATCCTTAAGGATGGTTGGCCAACACTACCAACAAAAAAAAAAAACACTTTTAGTGACCTTTTTTTTTAGTCACCAAAAGTGTAATTTCGGTTGCTGAAAGTATCTGCGACATCAACAAAATCGATCGCTGAAGCCCTGTTACTAAATGGTTCAGCGACCAAATAAATTTTGGTCGCCTTATAAATAAATCGACGACCAAATATTTCAGTCGGCAAAAGACTAAAATTTCGTCACCATAAATTAACATTTAGTTGCTAAAAGTAGCCTTAAGCGGATGACATGTTAGGTTTTAGTGACATAAAAATGCGTCGCTAAAAATATCTTTCAGTGGCCAAATAAATTGGTAATTGAATGTTAAAACTTTTGGCGACCAATCAAGTTTAGGTTGCTAAAAAAATTATTCACACAGACTTTCAATAACAAAAACAAAGTGTCACCAAAAGTAAATTTACAACAGCAAAACCTGTCACCAAAAATTCAATATTTATAATTTTTTTTTTTACATTTTCCTTGTTCAGTACATAATTCATAAACCTATAAACATAAGCAAAATATAATTCAAATTAACACACTTGTGCTAAGCATCAACTTAATTCAAAAGTAGTAGCATATTAAATATAAGGAAAATATCAGATCCAAAACATCCAATATAAGTATAAATCCCTCACAATCCCAAACTTCAAACATATGTAATTCCAAAAAAACTTCTAAGCTTGCAAATTCATAACAAAAACCTATGACAAAATATATCCAAAAATTCAAAATATAATCCTTTGATGCTCCCCGAACTATGTTCCATCAAATGCCAATTTGTCAAACATATGAAAAAAATTACAATGTTAAAATGTTAATAATAAAATTCTTGGTCTGAAAACATTGGTTTCACATTATAGATGAACAAATTAGGAGCAAATTTTCCTACGGCGAATTACAAGATTTCAATATACCAAAATCAAAAAGTAACACGTGATTCACTAGTTAAAACTTGGCATATATGAAAAGTTAAAACAATGTACATGTGCTAAGCCAAAACCTACAATCTATTGTAAATATATTTTCTAGAGACTCCAAGAATATACATCACCCTGACATAAGAGACCAAATACCAAATGAAAAATTAATTACTTTACATCAAATTAGTTAAACCAGTATTTCAAAAGCTGAACAAGCCCCACTGATCAACACAGGAGGTTGTTAAGGTTAGGAACCACTTTCCTGGGCAAGCCAACTACATATGCAACATAATATTCTTGTGTCACACATAATATTCTATTTCATAATATTCTTTACTCATGGAAGAATCAAAAGAATACACATAAATTTATTCAAGTACACCTATTTTTTTTTATAGGTACTCAGTTAAATTCTTGTGTCACATTTTTTTCTTTCATGTCCATTGATTGACCAATCAACAACAGTCACCATCTTTTAGAGTCCAAAGTCATATATCAAAATATGAGAGATTTAAAAATATATATATAAAAAAAAAGAAACTGCAATTTGCACACCTCTTCATAAAATGTCATTGCAGTAAGACGATATCTTGCTAAAAGCAAATACTCCTTTACCGCACAGTTGAGATCTCGACGTTCATTGTCCTTCAAAGGGTCCAAGTCAGAAAGGAAGTCGCTCTTTTTTTTCCTTGTTAGAATCTGCCCCATTATTTGCAGAAACATTGGCATTTGTCCTTGAAAAATGCAATTAAGATAGATTAAATTCACAAAACTGGAGAAAACATTGTGGCCTATTTGATGATAGAATATAAAAACTATAATGAAACCTACAAAGCACCCTTTGTAAACCAGGAAAAACTAATAAGATCTCATTATTTACTGTGCAATTTTAATTTAAACAGAAAAAATCATAAAGATGTTGAAGAAGGGAACAAGCAAAGGTGTACTGATATGAGTTCTTTAATATGTTCGCTTCTAAAAAATCTATTTTGCCATAGATGATTAATAGCCAACACAGTCATAGGAGAATATTGCATACGCAGAGCAAAAAAACAAGAGGAGATATGAAGGAACTCAATTTTATCTTAGGTGTTCCAATTATTTTGAAAACAATGAACCATGGATAAATTTTTATATACAAGGGCCCACAATATAAAACACATTATTTGCGTTCAACACTAAACAGAAAGATGTGTTGTAAAACATGCTAAAATGTAAAAAAGCACACTCCCTTGGATGTGAAGTAGAGTTGAAGTCTTGCCAGTTAATTCATTTAGTGTGAATTCAGTTTTCTTCTACAAATCAACCTTCAGTTTCAAAGTATCCTCTTGTGCCAAACGAAACGCATACTCACTCAGTGCCAAATTTTCTTCTAGTGCTTCTTTTTGTTCTAGCAAACTCTGGGGGTCCGCAACTGGTTCCCATAAATGAGTAATTGCAAATCAGCCTTTAGTTTCAAAGTATCCTCCAGTGCTTCCTCCAGTGTTTCAAAGAATTTTTAGTGATTGTACTCTTTGTAGATTGTGTGTTGCACTTCAAACCCAAAATGTCTAAAACAATCCTAGTGTGATTGAGTGATTCCTCGCATGTTCTTCTACATGTCCTTTTCATTATTACATTTCTAATCTTCTTGCACCTCCAAAACACAAGACTAGACCTTATTAACCTTTGTTGTATTCTTAGAGATCCTATTTTGAAGCCCAAGCCAATTCACTCTCAGCATCACAAATTGCAAGACTAAAGTAACTTTGACAGTCCTGTTCAAAACCCATAGTAGACCAAAACTTTGCATTCTCTTACTTAATGTAACCATAAATCAACCCTCATGCACCAATTAAAATGTTGAAACTCTTTAGTTTCAACAACCTTCAAAGGCATATATTAAATAATATGCAACCTAAATAAATCCCTGCACCACTTTTCTACAATTTTGCAATGAAAGGTTGTAGGAGAGTGTTCATCACACTTGTCCTATATATCTACTAAATTTAACATCAAAATAATACTCCCTAATCCATGCTTGCATCAAAGAAATGTCAAGCAATTCCTAATTTCTAACCTATAAGGAAGCATTAAACCATTAAAATCATTGTAACAGACTTGTACATATACATGCCCACAAACGTGATAAAAACAAGCTTTCCTTCATGAGACTCAAGGTTATGCTAAGAAGGATCCTATGTCAGATTTAAGCATATTCAAAACACAAGAACATTTTGTTGTTCATGTAGGTTTCAATTAATTTAAGGGACCTAAAGATTTCCATGTCATGAACCAACTCCTAGAACCTGTATGAACTTATTAAAGATAATCTTTCATTACAATCTCACTTTAATATAATCCTTTCCTTTAATTAATTGTATCTGTCTTCTGACAATCTGTCAACACTTCAAGATTGCTATGAACTCCCAACACTTTCTGTTAGCCCATAAAGCAAAGAAATTTATTGCCAAGAGAAATTACGGAAGAAAAAGGATCCAACATCTTTTCTTTTAAAAGCTACGGTCGATGCAAGCTGGGATTGGATTAGGCATTGACTTATCTGTGTTGTTTAATTCTTCATTGAAACAAAAGCCCATGAATTTGAAAAAACCAATCTGTAGTAAAACTGGGGGCTAAGTGGATTCATAACCTACAACAGAGCAAGAACCTTGTTTAATACTTTATATACTTGAAACCTAAGGCATCTCTAATTCTTGACTCAAAACCTATATCAAATTTAAATTTGGATAAAAATCACTTAAAAAATTTCTCCACTTAAACTAATATCAATTTGAGTTTTACTCATTGTTTTATCCTAATCAAGGGAAGACTGTGCCCTTCTCTCGAGTCTGACCCCTTACCTATGTAGAATGGGTATGCAAGCTAGTTGTAGATGGTGCGGCCTGGGTAGTAGCTTTATTTGTAGATGGTGCAACCTGTGTAGTAGTTGCATTTGTAGATGGTGTAGCCTGGATACATAGAGCATTTGTAGATGGTACACTTTGAGCAGATGGAGTTAAGTTAGATGGCATTGCATCATACAAGTCAAAACCTACAAGAAAAAATTATAAGCAAAAATTACAAGCAAACTAAAATAACAAAAAACAAAAAAAAAAAAACAAAAAAAAAAAACTTTGTTTGTACTGTCATATGGGATTGGATTAATTATCTCAAGTCCAAAACCCCCTCCCCTTCCCTAAAAAAACAAATAGAAAATGACAAAAAAAAAAAAAAAAAAATCGTTCTCATATGACCAATTTCAAATTGTTTATCAATTCCTACCTTTTTTCCAAACAAATAATTAAAAACCAAACTAAATTAGCAAAAGCATCAACATTACTCTTTTTTTTTTTTTTTTTTTGAACAGAGCATCAACCTTACTCTGATCTCATCAGAGAAGAAGATATAATTTTGCTCTTTAATTTACTCATCATGATGCTGTGGACTTGCCTTTTGCTCGCCTCCCCTTCAGAAAGGTTTGAAATGAAGGGCCTCACAGTTCGGACTCCCGCGGTTCTGAATCTAGTCTCACAAATGCAATGTGAAACTGATAAACACCAAAGAGTCTAAATTCGGCAAATCTTTTTGGAAAATCAATTTTAAATCAAATAATGCCAAAATTGGACTTCTTTGCCAGATTATAGAGTTGCCACCTAAATATTTTATTTTGGAAAAATTTAGGAAACCCTGGCTCGTGCCGAAGGTCACGTGTCCATCATCACCAAAGTTGCCTCGGCTCGAGAACTTGGGTACGAAGGGGGAAGGTCATGAATTGAGCACCCCCGCTCACCCGATCAAAGATCAGCATCTACTAATCATGATATGATTTTTTCCAAACACTATGCGTCTTTATTCCGATTATTAGGCTAACTTTACTATGTGATGTGCATAAGAAAGTATAGACTAAAATTGTAAGAATTGGAACAATTCAATTTCATGTTTGTTTTTGAAAATGGTTTGAATTTGCCACCGTCAAGTGGGCTTAAAGATGTGGTTTTGCCACCAAACATAGTGGGCTTAAAACATGATTTGCCACTCAACAATATGGGCTTAAAACTCACATTGTTTGAATTGTTCCAATTCAAACAACAAGCCTTCATCTACAGACATTCATACAGTTTAGCATTTAAGCACATAGCCTCATGGCAAGCATGCTAATCATGGCAACACTCACACTCATGCAAGTATGCTAAAGCGTAAAACTCACCTAATACTCCGAGCTAGGAAAACACGAGTTAGAAAACAATGCATGATCCTAACTATACAATATGCCTAATGCAACACATGCAATAATGCAATTAATAGGCTCGGCTATTAATATAGCATATGATTCTGTTTGATAACATGCTTTTAAACACGTATTCAAAGAAGTATTGAAATGATAATGCAGTTTGAATGATGCGTCGAGTCTCGGTGCATGCAAGACAAATGAATGGATGCAAGCATGCGATATGCTAATTTAAACATGATCCCTAATCTAACCATCAAAAGCGATTAAATAAAAGGGAGAAAGGTGTGGGGTTGGAAGACATACACGCACACGCACACACTTGTTCACACTTATTACAACATTACGCTCTCGCGAAGGAGGGTTCGAATGAATAGGCTAACTAACTAGCTACGCTAATTTAAGCTAATTATTACAACACTCGAAACTAATTAACTATTCTAAGCTAATTGAATATTACAAATAAACTAACTAGCTAGGTACTTTAACTAATTAATTACAAAACAACTAAACTAATTAATTACAACACGAATTAATCAACTAATTAACTAGACAAGTTAAATAAATGGCCTCGGGAAATGAGGGATACATGCATGCTCGATTTCTCCACCTGAAAAGTCACTGTTTTGCTGCTGCGAGCCTCTGTTTGCACATTGGAACACCAAAAATTCTGCCAACTTCCAGAATACCTCTGCTCCACCTCGGGAACACACTGTGCAAATTTTATTAGTGGCCGACAGGGGCCTTGTCGGCTACCACAGGTGGCCGATCGGCAGCTAGTGGTGGCCGGTCGGCCACTGATGACATGAACTTCTCTTTTTGCTGCAATAGAGAGCAGACATAGCAAAACAGTGTATTCTCACAGATTATTTGCACACCTTGCCTCTCCTTTTCATTGGAAGACTAAAGGAGGGACAAAATTTGGGTTTACAAACCATCAATCAAGCAATTTCATTGCCTGATGGTTTGTGAAACCAATTGTGCAAGTTCAATGAATGTAAAATGAGACCAAAGGACCATCACCCTATCATGCATGATCAAGGGCAATGGAGACCAAGGAAAATGGCACATTTCATCACTTTTGAGTATGAAATGTTCCATTTTCCTTGTGTTCAAACTAACGTCCGGTTTGAACACATGCAATGCAACACAAAGAATGCTTATCTTGCACACTTTTACTTGTTAATTTTGTTTACTCATTTACCAAAGCCATTCTTTAATTGATTAAGTCCATTGGTGAGTGTCCTCTAATGGAAAAATGACTCAAACCACAAGGTGTTTTAGGCATGAAAGAGGCATTACATTGTTGGTAATGAACCACCTAAGGGATTAAACCCTTAGGTGCAACACCTCCATTTCACACTTAGGCAAACAAGAGGTTTAAAACCACGTTCAAAGCAAACAAAAGAGTGAAGAATTGAGAGAGGTTGTAGGGATTAAAGTGCTGAAATTAAGTGCAAAACAACACTAAAACATGCTATTAACTCAAAACAATGATGATTAAAGCATTAAAACATCAAGTTAGTGAAGGAAATTACTCTACAACTATGCCATACAAGGCTCAAATGACCTAAACAGCCAAAAACAGAACTAAAACATGTCAAAACAGAGGCAAAAACATGCTGGACTAAAGCTAAGTTAAGCTAGAAAAACATGCTAGCACATGAAGCTAACTAGGCATGCAAACAAGACACAAGAGGAGAGGCTAACCCCTCCAAATTTGGACTTCAAAAGTTGATTTTTACCACTGAAAAACCTTTGAAATTCAGTGGTTAAAAGGCCCAAAAAACTTGATTTAAAAGTGATGAAAAATAGCACAAAAAGCTTAACAAACTAAGAAGCAAAAAGGGTGCACCACCCCTAACTAAAAGAGAGCTTAAACCACCACATTTAGGTCACAAAAATAGAGGTTTTTACATCTCAAAACAAACCTTAAAACAATTAAAAAGGATGGAAAAAACAAGTATACAAAGCAAGTAGAAACAAGGCAAGTGTTATACCTTTGAAGCAAAGCACAAAATCGCCAATAATCCAAGCTCAAACCACTTTCTAGAGCCCAAACAAGACTCCAAGTAATCTCAGCCCAAAGGTGAGAGTTTTTGGTTAAGGGTTGGTATGCCAAAGCTAAGGATTTGTGAACAAATGTGTGCAAAATATCAAGAGAGAGAGAGAGAAAGAGAACTCTAGAGAGAGAGAGAGAGAGATATATATTTTTGCTCTAATTTTTCTAACCCTCAAAAATAGGGGAGGAGCCCCCCTATTTATAGAAAAACACCCGTTGACCTTAGAAACATCTCACCATACACGTGTATGGAGATGCAGTTCAGTGTGCAACAGCTGGCACAACTGTCAATAAATATCTAGAAAAAGGCATTGGTGGCCGACTAGCCACAACCATGGCTGACAAAAACATCCCATGGCCGACAGCCTTGGGTGGTGGCCGATAGGTCACCAAGAGGTCCAGACACCAAGTTTTGGTCCAAAACAAGGCATATAAAGAACAAGGATTAAAGGCTCAAAGACAGGGCATTCCGTCGAGGACTTCAGGGGCTCAAAATGAACACAAACACACAATCATCGAGTACACGAGCGATGACGTCTAAGTCTTGAGGACGATAAAAAATGGGGTGTCTACAAATGCCACTACCCATTTTTTTCGCTTTTTCCCTTTTTCTACCTCTAAACCTCTTTACATGCTCATTTAAAAACCCTTCAACAATAAAAAGTCTCAATTGGAGATGATGTAGCCACAATGAAATCATTTTCGAACACTCTAAAATACACAGGAAAACGAAGATAAAAAATTCAATTTATTCAATATTATAAATCAATTCATAGTGCAAGGAAACTAATCAATCACTAACGCAAACAATATTGGACAAAGTCACCATTCAATTAACATATATAAGCACATTTACTAAAGAGAGAGTTATATGAAACTTTTGTATTAGAAAATCTCAGATTTCAATTTTGAGCACTCTGAAATACACAGAAAAAGATCAAAAATTCAATTTATTCAATATTATAAATCAATTCATAGTGCAACAATCAATCACTAACACAAAAGACAAACTCACCATTCAATTAATATATATATATGTACGTATTTAAAACTTTAGTATTAGGAAATCTCCAATCCACTGATTTTAATTTCGAAAACTCTAAAATACAAAGAAAAATAAAAGATCAAAAGCTTGATTATTCAATGAAATCAATTCATAGTGCAACAAAACTAATCGAACAATACCACAAACAATATCAAACAAACTCACCATTCAATTAACATATACACATACAATACAGAAATAAATGTATGTATATGAAAGAGAGTAATTTGAAACTTTAGTATTAAGAAATCTCAAATCCACCTTCGATTGAATGAAAGTCACATTCAGACCAATAATCTAGAGAGAGAGAGAGAGAAGAGGGCAGTGACCCAAATAGAGGGTTGCGATCTGCTGCCACCCAGCGTTGCTGTGCCAGTTGCATTCGGTGGTGTGAGAGAGCAAGAGGAAGAAGGAGAGGGAATACATTCAGAATATCAGAGACAGAGAAGAGAAAAGGGAAGCGACCCAAACAGAGGGTCACGATCTACTGCCATCTAGCACTACTGTCGTCCCCCAGCACTGCCGTGCCTTTTGCATTCGGCAGCGTGAGAGAGGAAGAGGAAGAGAGAGAAGAAGAAGAGCATACCTGTGCTGTGCGTTTCTGGTGGACGAAGAAAATGAAATGGAGAATTGATGATCAATTGCTTCTTTATTCGCCCAAAATATTTAGTCAATTATTTTTGGTAATAAAAAATTAGGGCAAAGACAAATAATTTATTAGTGACCAAATTAATTTGGTTACCATAAATATTATTCAGATTTTCAGCGACCAAATAATGTTTATCGCCAAATAAATACAACTGACGACTAAAATTTCCGTCGCCAAAAATAAATTTGGTCACCGAAATTTTTTTAGCGATCCGTGTAGAATTTTCACTTGGCGCAAACTCAACAGCGACTAAAAAATTAAATTCGTCACCAAAAGTTTAGCTTTTAGAGACCATAAATATTCTGTCGCCAATTATGTATCTTTGGCGACTAAAATTTTGTTTGGTTGCTAAAAAACGTCGCCAAAAATGCTTTTTGTTGTAGTGCAATAATAGAAATGCCTTCAAAGCAACCACCTCATCTTCACATCAAGTTGATGGGCACCACAAATGCCTGCATACACCTCTACCATGGTAATCAACGCCTCTTTTGGCCCTAGACATTCCAATAGCAACCCATCTACTCCTCTTTTGTAAAGGCCATTCCCATGCAATATGAATTGCATTGATTACAATTTAAGCCTTCTATTGGCCTTCGAAGAAGGACCAGTTAAATATTGCATGATTGGTTGTCTCCAATCATGTTCTTCCAAATCATTTTGGTTAACTTCTACCATGATACCCCTTTTAGCTAAAGGTGGTATTAGCTTCTGATATGTTGTTTGACTTATGTCCATTTGAGTGTCAACCCTTTTTCTGAAAGTCAAAGCCCTCTAAGCTACATTATTGGCTTTGTGATTCATGAATCTTGGGATATAAGTCACATTTACTATTTGAAACTGAGAAAGGAAATGTAATGTAGTAATATAATATGGTAACATGCTTACACTTTGACATTTAAAAATTCCTTTTACTTGGTTGATTACCAATTGGGAATCTCCAAATATATCAACTGCATGAGTCTGTAATCCAATAAGTATCTCAAGTCCCATTACCAAAGCTTCATAATCAGCTTGGTTGTTGGAACAAGTAGCTTCGTTAATTTCGAAACCATGTGTGGTTTCTACCCTCTGTGGTGACTTAATTACAACACCAATTCCGACTAGACTATTGGCTTTTGATCTATCAAACCACATTTGCCATGGTTCAACATCAATTGTGCCAAGTTCCATTATCTCTTGGCTTTTTGTTTGACATAGATCATCAGCCAAGAAGTTAGCCAAAACCTATCCTTTTATTGCCTTTTAGGGAACATATTCTAAGTGGAATTCTGACAAAGCTAAAATCCATTTGTCAATTCTTCCTCTTAACATGGGTCTAGATAACATGTATTTAACCAAATCTATGGTTGCAAAAGATAATATCTCAATTTCATTGCTGAAAATACAATGCTAAAGACAGCTTTTCTACAACTGAGTATTTACATTTACAAGAATTTAAAAACCTACTAAGGTAATATACTGCTTGTTCCTTACCTTCTTCATTGTCCTGAGCTAGAAAAACTCCTAATGAATCTTCTGTTGCAGTAATGTATAGCTTTAGAGGTCTGCCCTTCCTTGGCGGCATCAATACTGAAGGCTTCGCCAAGTAGGCTTTGATTCCTTCGAAAGCAGCTTGATGCTCTATTGTCCACACAAATTCTTCTTCATTTTTTAACTTCAACAAACAAGAAAACACTTTAGTTTTTCCAACAGTGTTAGAAATAAACCTTCGAAGGAAATTAAACTAACCAAGTAATTTATGCAATTCTTTTTTACTTGATAGAGGTTTGGCCTCAATGATAGCTTTGGCTTTGTTTTGATCAATTTGTATTCCCTTCTTGTGTACTACATATCCCAAGAAGTTTCCAGTTGATACACCAAAAGTACATTTAAGAGGATTGAGTTTTAGCTTGAACTCTCTCATTCTTTCGAAAGTTGTTGTGAAGTGAACCAGATGCTCCTCCATGGATTGGGATTTCATAACAATATTATCAATATAACATTCTAAGTATCCTCCAATGAGATCATGGAAGATAGTGTTCATTGCCCTCTGATATATTGCTCCAGCATTCTTCAATCCAAATGGCATCTTAATCCATTCGAAGGTGCCAATGTTTCTAGGACACTTGAAGGTTGTCTTGTGAACATCCTCCTCTGCTATGCAGATCTGGTTGTATCTACAATGCCCATCCATCATAGACAAAATCCTGTGTCCTACCAAACTATCCACCAATAAATCAACTATAGGCATGGGGTACTCATCTTTTGGAGTTGCCAAATTCAGGATCCTGAAATCAATGCATACCCTCAACTTGCCATTCTTTTTCACCACAGGCACAATATTGGACAACCATTCAACATATCTAGCTGTTCTGATGAAGCCTACTTTAAGGAGCCTAACAATCTCCTGTTTCACCTTTTAAACCACTTCAGGGCTCATCCGTCTTGGTTTCTACTTGTGTGGCTTGAAATTAGGCTTTGTTGGGAGCCTATGTTCCATTAATGACCTGTCCAAACCAGGCAACTCATTATAAGACCAAGCAAAACAATCTTTGTATTGTTTTAGGACAACCAACAATCGGTTCCTATCAATATGATTTAACCAAGCGCTGATGTAAGTGGGTTGTTGTACTGAACCTTCACCTAGGTTGACTTCTTCCAAGGGATCTTGTATTTGAGCACTCAGTGATGCTTCATTTTTGACTTCTTCCACCTTTGAAGCAACCCTTTTATCTTGCTCTGCCCCTACCTTTTCTGGTTCAACATCCTTACTCTCTTCTTCATAGACAAAATCTATCAATAGAGCCTCTTCCTCTTGTATTTCTTGGACTTTAGTTTCAATGTCCAATACACAATACTTACCAAGAGCCAAAGGTCTAGCCTCTTGCTGCCTCTAACTACAGCTAATCATCATGGCTTATTTCTCTTCTTCCTGCACCTTCTGGACTATTGCCTTTATGTTCAATATTGAAAATTGATTAAAGCCAAAGGTTTGGCTTCTTAAGCTTGATCATTTTGCCTACAACTAGGCATCATGGGCATCTTTGATGATGAACTCCTCATTAGCACTCTCTTGTACTAGATGCTTCAAGTGTGCCCCTTCTTTATCAGCTGTCACTTCGGCTGTTACATCAGACTTCCTTAGTACACTAAGTGGTACCACCCCTTCAGTGTACAGCTTGGCTTCTACAAAATCTGCATAAGCAATAAAGGGCTGTGGATCTGCATCGATCTCCTCTGTTTCTCCATTGCCTGTTGCTATTATTATCTCCTGAAGCAAAGAAGAAGGCACACATTTGTTTGTATGGATCCAATCCCTTTCAAGCAAAGCATCATATTTGGCATTGCTATCTATGAAAAAAAATGTTGTGATATAGTCTTTGGTTTCCACACTTAGGTTAATAGGTAGAATGCCTTGAGCCATCTGCTTGTCTCCAGCAAAACCAGCAACGGCAATGCTTGTTGGGATCAACTTGGGATTTCTTTTCCCCAACTTCTTCAAGGAGGATTATGGAAGCCGGTTCACTACTGCCCTATTGTCCACCAGTACTCTGCCCATTTCTATTCCATCAAAATAAGCCTTAATGTACAAGGGCTTAATATGTTGGGTCATGGATACTGTTGGGTATTTGAAGGGATATAAGAGCTTAATGCTTACCTCTTCACTCTTTTCATTAGTTTCCATGGGCCTGGCCACCTCAGATTCATCTTGGACCATGCTAGTTTATGAATCTCTTCTGGAAACTGGAATGGGATCAGCCTCCTGGCCTTCTTGGTTTTCCTTAACTTGAAACTCTTGAGGCAGCACATAAACCATGTTAACTAGTATTAGATGGAATGAGCCAAATTGTACTACTGGCTATGTTTGCTCTCCTTCTACATTGGTTTGCTCTGATGCTTGGGAAACACCCTCTATACTGAATTCTAGTACCTCAGTACTAGCAAGTTCCTTCGAAGCAGTTTATTGGTAGTCTACCTATATTGATTTTTCAACCATGAACGTCTGTTCACCCATAAAAGCTTCGGACATTTCCTCTTCAGCCAATACCTTTTCCTGGCCTGGTTAAATTTCTTCATCTGTCTCGTCATCACTCTCTATCAAGGCCTTTTTGAGGCCTGCTTGACTGGATTTCTCTTTGGTTTTTAGTTCAGCATGAACTTTGGCCACTTGTTCTCAGTTGGCACTTGTAGACATCCCATTTTTGACCGTCCTCAAGACTTGAACGTCACCATTTGAACACTCGGTGATCATCCATGTTCGTGTTCGTTTTGAGTTCTCAGAGGTTCCGGCCGCACGCCTTGCCTCGAAGATCTCTCAACTTGACTGTTTTGTGCTTGGTTGTGGACCAAGCACTTGTATTTCTGTTTTTGGGGGAAGAGGGTGGCTTGTTGGCCATACCCTCAACCCACCGGCCAAGGCTTGAAGCCACCGGCCCTGTTTTGTTCCCATCGGCCAAGAGTTTTGGCCGGTCGGCACTATATTTGGTCGACCGGCCCCTTTTGTTGGTCAATCGGCCATTTCTGCTGGTTGACCCCTTTCCATCTGCTTTTGGCAGATATTTTATGCCAGCTGTAACAGCTGGCATGCACAATTGACCCCCTCCATACACGTGTATGGAGGGATTTGCCTCTTGGTTTAGCTTGCTTTGGAAGCCTTAAAATTGAACCTCTATAAAGAGGGAGCTCCTCCTCCCTCCTCTAGGGTTCAAAAAATTAGGGTTAGAGAGTTGTATCTATCTATCTCTATATCTCCCCCTCTTCACTCATTTGTGTCTGTATTTGTGGCCTAAAGTGACTTTTGTTCACACTATTGCACACAAACACCTAGTGTTACACCATCCTTGGTTGTTGAGGCTCTAAGGGGTTGTTTTCAGAGTTCTTGGGCTAGTTTTGATCCAAGGAAGGTGCTGGAGTGGTGTTCTTAAAGAGGTTCTTCAAGGGTAAGAAACTACCCTCTTTATTCCCCATTTTTGCACAAGCTTTTAGTCTATCTTGCGTCTATTTTTAAGCTTAACTTATAACTGATAAATGTTCTTTTTTTAAGTGCTTAAAATAGTTGTTTAAGATCTCTTTGGTGTTTGGGGTTGTTTACCCCATCTTAGGCCTTGTTTGGCCTCTTTTTGTGCCATTCTTTGTGAGCTCCAGGACCACCTTGTATTGGCCTTCTCACCACTGAAATCCAACGGGATTTCAGTGGTGGGGATGGTGTTTTGAGGTCCTAAGAAGGAGAGGGCCATCCCCTCTCCTTGTTGTCTTCAATACTTGTCATATTTGCCTCATGTGTGAGCACCTTTTTTAAGTTCGTGTTGGCCATGTCTTAGCTAGTATTTATGGTTGTTTTGCCATGGTATACCTCTGTTTTAAGTTGGTTTAGACATGCCATGTATGCTTCATACACTTGCCTTGTAATCCCATGATTTGGCCTTAACATGCATCATGTTGTAACATGTGTTTTTAGCATGAATTTGGCTCAACTCCATGAAGCTTCTAGCTTTGTTTTAGCATGCTAGAGGTCTATTTTTGGTTGTTTTGGTCATCCATGACTTGCTTTGTATAGCTACCATGCAAACTAGCTTATAGGCTTCGGGTGTTGGATCCTCTAGCATGCTTAATTTGGATCATTTCAGTGGTTTGGCATCACTTAGAATGTCATTTCAGTCCATATAGTATGCTTGAATACTTGCATTTATCACCTATTCCATGCCTTGGATAGTTTGTGTTTTATGTCTCATGAATGTGTCATTGCGTATGCCATCATGCTTAGGTATTTGGGATGACATCTAAGTGGGTTTTTGGGCTCATTTTCACATGTCATAACTCTGTTTTGGGTCGCTTAAATCATGCCATGTTTGGTTGTATTAGGTGTAGTGCAACACCTCCTTGATGGTCTTGCATGCTTCGTGTTTTTGCCCCTTTGTTTTGGCTTGTTTGGCCTTGGTCATTGCATGTTTTAGGCTTATTTTGCCATGATTTAGAACTGTTTTGGGTTATGCTTGCCATATGCTCTTTGTTTTGTGTAGCGTTGGTTCAATTCCCTTGCCTAGTTTTAAGCCTTAAGCCTTAATCATGCATGCTTGGCTTGTTTATGTGATTTGGCATCACTCTTAGCACCATTTCAGAGCATGTAATGTTGTCACATTTGCATGCTTTCCATTCCTTTTAAGTGTTCTTAAAAGTTGCTCTCTTAATGCTTAAATGTTAGGCCAATTGGCATGCATGTTTGTATGTGTTTTTGTCCTCATTTCCTTAGCATTTTGGCCATTGTTTTGGACCTATTAGAGAGCTGTCCATCTTGGTGTAAGTCTATCCTTTGCATGTTGTTGCATGCTTGCCTTGTATGTTGTTGCATACTTGGCCCATTGCATATTGTTGTATGCTTAAGTTGCATGTAGCATGCTTGTTAGCTTGCATTTTGTCATGTGTTTGATATGTTGTCACATGCTTGCATGTTTGCATGCTTGTTCACATGCTCACATTGCATTAGTTTACTTGCATGTCTAGGTTGCATAGTATTGCTTGCATATTCGCATTCCTTGCCTCTTGATCAATCATGATAGAGGATTAGGATCTATTGTGTGTTTGTGTGCATTCCATTTGATATCAAATTGCACACTTGACACCTTTGGCCATCATGCATTGAAATGCGTGATTGGTAGCCCGAGAGTCAAAGGCCACACTCTCTTGAGTCCATAACATGATAGGGAGGGTGGTCGTGCAAACATTGCTTTGAAAATGCATTGCCATGCCTTGTCTATCCTCTGCTGCAGCAAAACAGGATTCTGCAGGAAGAGATGGCCGGTCGGCCATCTTCAGTGCCGGCCGACTATGTATTGTTGGCCGAGAGCCAAATTTGTGGCCGATGACCAGTTTACCATGGCCGGTGACCTCATCTCTTGGTTGGTGACCTCCCACAGTGTTCAGGGAGTAGTTCAGAAGCAACCTTGGGACTTGTGCAGTCTTCAGAGATGCAGAGCAGTGTAAACAGAGGCAGCATGAGTATGGTGATGGATCTCCGAGCGGAGCCAAGCATGCACGCATTCATCCCTCTTCCCAAGGCCCCTTTATTGCTTTCTTAGCTTAATTAATTCGTTTGATTAGTTAAGTATGATGTAATATTTAATTAGCTTGTTAGTTAATTAATTTGTATTATTCTTTCGGTCCCTCCGCCGAGAGGGCGAATTGTGTAATAAGCGTGCATGTGTGTGATGCATGTCTTCCAACCCCCACTTCTTTCTCCCTTTTACTTAACCGCTTACGATGGTTAGTTCTAGGGCACGTTTCAATTAGCATACCTTATACTATGCATGTTTGCATCATTCATCTGTATTGTATGCACCGGGCTCGGCGCATCATACTAACTGCATAGTATTTCAATTCCAAGTTGAATACGTGTATCAAATTGTCGCATATCATATGCCATCTTAGATTAGCCGAGCCTATTCTAGTTGCATTTTTGCCTGCGATGCATTAGCCATCTTAACATGGACTTGGATCATACATTTGATTGCTAACATGTTCTTATTTTGGCTCGGAGTACACTGTGAGTTTTTATGCTTTAGCATCTTACATGTATGTGAGTGTTGCCATGACAGCATGCTTGCCATGAGGCTAATTGCTTATGTGATATAACTGCCTGAATGCCTGTGGGTGAAGATTGGATTGCTTGAATTGGGATGGTTCATTGAAATCCGTGTTTTAGCCTACTTGCGAGTAGCAAACCTTAAATCATTTTCCAAACAAACAGATATGCGATGCTTTGTTCCAAATTAGGCGATCTAGTCTATACTTGTGTGTTGTGCGCATCACATAGTAATTCTAGCTAATTAATCGGAATAAGAACACATATGTTTTCAAAACAAGATATGATGTTTAGTAGAGGTCGATTTTTGATCGGGCGAGCGGGGTTGCTCATAGATGACCTTCCCCAATCATACCCAAGTTCCCGAGCCGAGGCAACTTTGGTGATGACGGACACGTGGCCTTAGGCAACGAGTCAGGGTTTCCTAAATTTTTCCAAAATAAAATATTTAGGTGGCGACTCTGTATCTGGCAAAGCAGTCCATGTTTGGCACTTCTTTCTAAAAATCTGTTTTCCAAAACGATTTGTCGGATTTGGACTCTTTGATGATTCATCAGTCTTGCATTGCACTCTGCGAGATTAGATACAGGACCGTGACATTGAGTCCTAAACTGTAGTGAGCCCCAAATGAACAAAACGGGATTCCCTCCCGGGACGTTCGGGGACATCCACAGCACTCCTTTTAATCTTAGGACCAGGCTTTGAACATTCTCATTCTCCTATTTGGCCTTTTGATTGAGCCAAGGAAGTACTTTCTCCATTCTCCATTCTCCTTCAAATCTCTTCAGTACTAGGTGTACCTTCGCTGGATCTTCCTTCTCTGAGACCTAAAGATTATAAGAACCATATCTAGTTTCCTTGTCTTTGGGTTTTTTAGTAATACCCAGTCATTTGGGGCTACCAAAGGGGGTTTGATCATAATTTCTTTTCCTCCAAAAACCCTTTCCTAGGTAGACATTACTTTTGGTTTGTTTTGCATGACAAACCAATTAGGTACCCTTGGTACCCATGTATCTGCTACTCCAGTTGGTGGGCTTGCTACTCTTGTCTTTGAAACTGTCTTCAAAGTTGTCTTTAAGGGCCAATCATTAGCTCTAGTGCCTTATCTATAGCCAAATTCAAGCTTTCTTTCAAACTAGTTGACTGTCTTGTACTAGTCATGTGGCCTGATCTCATGTAGAGGTCTCTTACCCTTTGATAGATTTCTAGTATCTAGAGACCTAGCCAAGGTGGCTGCTGCCTAGAACCAATTGGAAATGGCCTCCTGCCATAATTGTTAGCTGGCCTATGATTTTTCTACACATCTTTGTGGTACTGTTTTCCATCAGTTAGGTGCCCCCTCAGCCATTTATAACTCAACTTGCATCTGAGACACACTCTCTACATTACAGCTGCATCAAGAGAGTCATCGTCCAATGCTTCTTCATTGGTGTAGCTCGACTATTTGTGCCTCCTTTTGGAAGACGAATAGCCCTATTGTATCAAACTCCCACAGTTCTGAATCTGATCTCACAAGTGCAATGTGAAATAGATAATCACCAAAAGAGTCCAAATCCGGTAAATCTTTTGGAAAATCGATTTTGTATCAAATTGCCAAAATGGACTGCTTTGCCAGATATAGAGCCGCCAACTAAACATTTTTGGGAAATTTAGAAAACCCATGACTCATGCCAAAGGCCACGTGTCTGTCATCACCAAGATTGTCTCAGCTTGGGAACTTAGGTACGAGAGGGGAAGGTCATGAATTGAGCACCCTGCTCGCCCGATCAAAGATCGGCCTCTACTAATCATGATATGAATCTTATTTACATTATATACTCTTGTTCCGGTTTATTAGGCTAGCATTACTATGTGATGCGCGGACATACAAATATAGACTAATTTGCAAGAATTGGAACTCTTGATTTATGTTTGTTTTGAAAATTGTTTTGAATATGTACCACTTGAAAAAGTGATCGCATATGAACATTACTCAAATTATTTCAATTCAAGCAACTAACTTTCATCCACAGGCATTCAAGTAGTTATAGCACTCAAGCAATTAGCCTCATCGCAAGCATGCTAAACATGGCAACATCAACATGCAATATGCTAAAGCGAGTAAAGGCTCACCTAGTACTCAAAGCCAAAAAAGATAAATGAGTTAGAAAAATGCATGATTCCTAACTATGCAATATGACTAATGCAACACATGCGATATGCAAAATAGGCTTGGCTACTAATATGGTATATGAATCAATTCGATAGCATGCGGTCTAAGCATGTATTCAAAGAAGTATTTAAACTAACAATGCAAGTTAGAATGATGTGCCGAGCCTCGGTGCATGCAATACTAGTGGATGCAAACGTGAAAGATCCTAAATGAAACATGATGCCCTAATCGAACCATCATAAGCTAGTAAATAAAAGAGATAAAGACGTAGGGTTGAAAGATATACACATTATTACAACATTGCGCCCTCACACAGGAGGGTCCGAATGAATAAGCTAACTAACTGCTTAAAGCTAAGCTAATTAACCAGCTATTACAAAACAAATTGAAATAATTTAGCTAAACTACTTAACTAATTATTACAACAACGAATTAATTAACTATTCTAGCTAATTAATTATTACAAGACAAAATTAAATAACTAATTTAACTAATTAAGTAATTACAACACTTTACAAATTTAACTAGCTACAATTAGTTAAAAAGTCATGTGCGGACTTTTCATGCATGTGCGGACTTTTCGGAAACGAGGAATTCTCATGCATGTGCGGACTTTTCACCCAAAAAAGTCACTGTTTCTGCTGCCAAATGCTTCTATTGCACAGTTTTCTTTTCCATCTCAGGACCAATTCTGTTTTGCTTCAAAAGTACACTGCTGAATTTTGCACTGGTGGCCGGCAGAGACCTGCCGACCATAGAAGGTGGCCTGCTGGCCACTGATGACTAGATTGTCCTGCTGCAAAAGAGAGCATATAGAGCAGGGACAGGGTATTCTCAAGGGTTTGTTTGCACAATTTACCCCTCTTTATCATTTGAACAGCTCAAAGGAGTAGTAAGTTTGATTCACAAACCACCAATAGATGCAATTTCATTGCATGATGGCTTATGAATCAAATGTGCAAGTTTAATGAATGCAATAAACTAAGACTCTCAAAACCACCTCCCTATCATGATTGATCAAGTGAAGTAGCTGACAATGAATCTTGAACCGTTTTCATCACTAATGAGTATGAAACGACTCAAGACTCAAAGGTTCAATTAACATCCGATTGAACCCAAACCAAATTATTATCTTGCACCTTTTTAGTCACCAATTTTATTACTTCATTTTAGTTACCTTTTAATTCTTTAATCAATTGAGTCCAAAAGTGAGTTAAGTCCTCTAAAAGGAGAGAAGTGTCAAACCAAGAGCTGGTTTTAAGGCAGAGAGAGATGTCATGCCGTTGATAATGAACCCCCAAAACGGATTAAACCATTAAGCATGACAACCTCAATCTCAAGCTTAAAAGAACAATAGGTTTGAAACAACTCTCAAAGAAAAGTAAAAGCCAGGTAAGGAGGGAGGTTGCAGAGGTGATTAAAGGTGATCACAAGTAAGGAAAGCATGAAAATAAATGCTATCAACTCAAATAGGATGGTGGCTAAGGCCTAAACAACCAAACCTATGAGGACAATTGCACTACAAGCATACAATACAGAGCTCAAATGTAATAAACACTTATAAACAGTCCTAAAACAGTGCTAAATTAGTCCTAAAACATGTTGGAATTAAGACAAAAATAGATAAAACAATAAGCTAAAACATAGAATGTGCTAAGCTAGTAAGTAAGACACAAGGAGGGGAGGCTAACCCCTCCAATTTTGGACTTCAAGCCATGATTTTAGCCACTAAAATAACTCTGAAAATCAGTGTTTAAAAGCTCAAAAAAAAAATAGTGTAAAGGTGGGAAACACAAGGGTAAAGGCCTTGAAAGCAAGGTGTAAAGAAAAGTGAACCACGTCTCAACCTTTGTTGGCCTTGAACCATTTCAGCCCAAAAATACATGTTTTAAACATCTCAAAAATCAATAGAAAAGATAGAAAACAAGTGGTGTAAAGATGGTACAAAAGGAAGAGAAGGTATACCTCTTGAATATAAATGAACCCTTGAGTCACAAACCACCAATTTCACACTCTCAAGTACTTCAAGATCTCAAATTCAAGCTCAAATCATCTCAGCAAGAAGCTCTCTAAGTTTGGTTTAGAGTGTTTGGGCAAAGGCTATGCAAGTTGCAAGAGAGAGAGAGAGAGAGAGAGAGAGAGAGAGAGAGAATTGTAGATAGAGAAATTATTTTTGCTCCCAAAATTTTCCTAACCTTCAAACCAAGAGAAAATGTCCTCTATATATTCCTCTATATATAGAAATATATGAGCTTTAGTCAAAAATATCTATATAGACACAGGTGGAGCAATGTGGGAACAATTGGCATAAATATTTGCAAAAAACTGGTTTTTTGACACTTGTGGTTGGCAGGCCACTAATGGTGGACGGCAAGACACAAAAAGGGAAAAAGTTTCACCACTGGCCGGCAGGCCACTGAAGTGGCTGGCCACAAAATCTGTTTTTAGGCCCGATTTCAAACGGGAATATCTCCTTTAACTGGACTCCGTTTCAGGTCATTCTTGAGTCTAAATTGAAACCCCGAAAGTCTAGTTTCCAATGGTGGAGGCCTCACATCTAAAGTCTAAGTTTGCAAAGATATATGGTGGGGCCGGCAGGCTACTAAAGTGGCTAGCCACAAAATCTATTTTCAGGCCCGATTTCAAACGGGAATATCTCCTTTACCTAGACTCCGTTTCAGGTCATTCTTGAGTCTAAATTGAAGCCCCGAAAGTCTAGTTTCCAATGGTGGAGGCCTCACATCTAAAGTCTAAGTGTGCAAAGATATATGCCTATTTTAGTGAATGCTGCTCAGTTTTGTCCTAACAGATTGATGCCTAATTTTTCCCCCAACTAGTTTTCTTCCCTCCCCTCTTATTTTCTTCAATTCCAAACCTTTAAATAAGATGTTTTAAAGATTCTTTCAAAGATTTCACCTTCCTTCCATTTATTTCCACTTTGTCCTTGCTTGGTTTACCAAAAAGTACAATATTTTAAATGAAATGCGAGCCTCGGAATATTGTAGAAACTTTTGGGAAAAATATTTTTAAAAAGAGGGTTTTGAGGTCTAAAATAATTTTAGTCAAAATAGTTTTGGTCCAAAAATGGGGTGTAAGGTTGGGATTTAGAAGCTCTTCTTGCTAAAGAAATTGAGTGATTGGACAGCATAATTTCATCATCAAGTGATCAGTCAGTGGTGCCCAAGTCTTAAAGGTGGTAAAAAATGTGGTGTCAACAGTTGCCCCTCTTTGACAGAGCTTGAAGTCATAAAATGACGTGAGTGAATGTCAAAGCCTGAAGACGACCCATTTTGATAAGGCCGTAAGACTTGGGCAAACAAACAAAATGCTAATGCAGTTGGTTGAACCCGAGGGTTGCCTATGTATCCCGTTGCAAGGAATCAAACCAACATAGTTCAGGGGTAGGATGCAAAATGATACACAATTGTAATGAAATCATGCAAATGATATATAATGTAACGAAATCATACAAATGATATACAATGTAACGAAATCATCAAACCACAAGCAGTCCAAAACACACGAATACCATAAAGGAATGGTGATGCAAATCAAACTATGTTTTGTATAGAAAAGAAGTGGGCACAGCCAAACAACGCCTAACACAAGCTAAGTGCCTACATCCTCAATACCGGCCTCAGCACAGCATGGATGCTTACACATAACAGAACCATGTTTCAACGTAAAAGGGGTGTGGGCACATGCAAAACTATGTGTAGACACCCCATTTTTGACCGTCCTCAAGACTTGGTTGTGCTTGTAGGTATATCCAGCAACAAGTTTGGTTGTTTGCCGAGTTTTCGAACTTCACAGCGGAACGTCACAGGCCTGAGCTTTCCAAACCCTGTTTCATTTCTGACCCATCTTTGGACCATGCCATGGTCCATCCCAATTGCTTGTTTTAGTGTACTGCCGACCATGATCAAGGGCTGCCGGCCATGGTCTAAGCCCTGCCGGCCATTGATGAGGCCTGTCGGCCATCAATGAGGCACTGCCGGCCACCACTGATGGCTGGCCGGCCACCATGTTTCAACAGATAGTATTTTAGATATTTGGAGCCAGCTGTAGCTCATTGAGCCATCCTCCATACACGTGTATGGATGGATGGAGGCAAGTTTAAGCTTGTCAAGCAAGCTTTTGCTTGCATTGCCTATATAAGGGGAGGTGCCTCCCCCTTCTCAAGGGTTCAAAAAATTTTAGAGACAAAATGTCTCTCTCACTCTAGAATTCTCACTTAAAGCTACAAGGTTGGAAAAATAAACTCCTTTCCCATGTCGGGAGAGAAGTTTTAATCAAGGTGGTGGTTCAAGCAATCCCAGCCCATGCTATGGCTTGCTTCACATTTCCAAAATCTCTCTGTAACAAACTTAATACGGTCATTCAAAATTTTTAGTGGAAGGGCGATCCAACGAACAAAGGCATTCCGTGGGCTTCTTGGGAGTCAATGTGTTCATCAAAGTTCTATGACGCCATGGGGTTCTGGGATTTTTTGGTTTTCAATCAAGCAATGCTTGCAAAGCAAGGATGGAGATTGCTTTCTAATCCTCTATCCTACTGGGCCCGAATGTACAAGGGGTTATACTTTCCACATTCTACCTTCCTAACCGCCTCTCGAGGAGCGTGTGGTTCTTGGGCTTGGCATAGCTTGCTTCATGGAAGGGACCTCCTCCACAAGGGGACTCGATGGCAGGTGCACAATGGCTAATCTATTCGCTTCTGGGAGGACAAATGGATCCCAGATGCAAGATCTTTCCAACTATCTTCTATGAAACCTTCTAATTGCAATGTGGTGCATGTTACAGATGCCATTGATCCCGCTCTTAAATAATGGAGGCTTGGACATCTACTTCAGTTTCTTTCGGAGGAATGTCAAGCAATCCAATATATTGCTATCTCTGTGGAGGACGGAATAGACACACTGGTTTGGCATCCAACTAGATCGATGGTGTATTTTGTCAAATCTAGTTACTGGCTTGCTAAGTCCTCTAGGCAGGAAGGGTCTCAAAACCAACCATCAAGCTCCTTCCAAGTTCCTGCTGGTTTTTGGAAGTCTATTTGGCAAGTGGCAGCTCCCCCAAAAATCAAACACTTTTGGTGGCGAGCGTGTAAGAATCTTGTGGCTACAAAAGTCAATCTCCACAAACGTCACTGCTCCCAATCTCGGATCTGCCCCATCTGCTTGAAGGACGATGAATCAGTGGAACATATGCTCTTTGATTGCCCATGGACCAAAGCTGTGTGGTTTGGTAGCATGCTTAACCTCAGAATGGAGAAAGGGACTGTACTCAACATAGAGCAGTGGATGGCTCAATGGTTAGAGGAAGACAAAAGAGCTGGGAAAGGGAGTGATTTATTGAGCAGAATTTTCTTCACAGGGTGGTACATTTGGAAGGCCCGAAATGAATTCATATTCAACAACCTCCCAATCAACCCACTAGCTATTGCCTCAAGAATAACTCAGGCATGGATAGAGGACCAACACCAACACTATGGCGATATTTCCCCCATCGCCGAGTGCCTCCCCCCCACCCTTGCTGGGGAGCAAGGTTGGCATCCACCTCCAGTTGGGAAGTTCAAAATTAATTGTGACGCAAGTTTCAGCACTAACCGAAATATAGCCTCAACTGCTACTATCCTCTGTGACTCCGAAGGCCGACTTGTGGATGGACTAGTCTCCTCATTTAGTTCCTCCTCTACCTTTGCTGCAGAAGCCCATGCAGTGCGCATGGCAGCCCTCTTAGTGCAAGCCTGCAACCTCACTTCAGCCACTATAGAAAGTGACAACGAAGAAGTCATAAAGCTGGGGGTATCAGAGACAGTTCCGCCTTAGGAGATTCTCGCCTACGTGCTAGATATTTGTCAGCTTAGACTCCGAGGAAATCTGCAGTTGCGATGGACACCTAGACAAAACAACCGAGCTGCTCACTGGTTGACAAAGGCTCATACTTGTAATAGCTTGGCTCTGAATTGGGGTTGCCAACCCTCCTCAAGCCCTTAATGCTCTTCTTAGAATTGATGTATCTTCCTCTTTGCCTTAATGGCTTTTTATAGACTTTGGTTGTTCAAAAAAAGAAAGAAAGATATCTCTAACACTTTGTATTTGTAACATCTATCTATGTTATTAAGTGAAGATTGAATTTAATGTTCAAACCTTTTTCTCATGCAACGTATTATATTTTTTATTTTAAAAAAAAAATAGATAAAGAGGCACATAAGGTTTGAATTTAAGACTTAGAATTTTATTAAAAAGACAATTACTACTTAAGCAATATATATTATAATATTAATCTCTTTAGTACTCTATTTGTCCAAAATATTAGTTCTTTTCGAGAAATTTAATTTTTTTGATAGTAAAATTATTATATTTCAAAAATATTAACTTTTCAAAATAACTTTTGGTAATACAATTATTATACTTAAAAAATATTAATGTTAATGAATTTAGAAGAAGGAAAAATAAAATAAGAAATTCATGTTATTTTTAGTCTTTGATTTTTGAAAAATAACTAATATTTTTGGATAATGAAAAATGAAATAAAGGACTAATATTTTGGGACGGGAAGAGTATTTATTTCTATTCTTACTTATTTAAATTCCGCTAGTATTAAATAAATGTTAATATTTGTGTCCAAACATGCTTCTCATGCCACAAGACAAATTTTTCTATCTTAAAATAAAGTGTCCAAAGCTTCTCCTCATGTGGTAGATTTTTCTATCTAAAAATAAAAAGTTATATAAGAAATAGTTCACAGGGTTTAAACCCAAGACCTTCATTTTCATTAAAAACGCTCTTACTACTTAGGTAATATACATATTATAGTATTAATTTTTTTATTATTCATTTTTATTGTTATTTATTTGAATTGCACACGTTTACATATGACACCCACCAACATAAAATATTTGGGGGATAAGATATATATTGACTACCTGTGAATGAACACAAAATTGTATTTGGTTTAAGGAATTTAAGATTTTCAACAAATGGGTTCTCTAATGACAGGTTGGGAGTCACAAGTCCTTGATCCTAGAACTGGTTTGCGCGTATATCAGTTCGTAAAACTCACTTTTTGAGCCACTTTTATATATGGATATATATATATATATCTTTCTAAACATTTCAAAACTGTAAATCTAAACCTTCTTTCTCTGAAACTCACATTCAACCTCCAAATACTCTTAATCTATTAATCTCTACACCCTAGTTCCTTTGATAAAAAGTTAGAGCTCACCTAGAGCTTCATTTTAATTGGAACAAAGTTGGCTTTCGATTTCGTCGAGATTTCTTCACTCTCTCCCTTGTTGTCTAGCTTTGAGGTAGGGATTCTCCACACTTTAGTACGATTTTTAACTTAGTTGTTTGCTTTTCAAAACAAGATTGTAATTTGAGGATTTTTGGATAAAAATCTAGGGTTTTGGTTTTAAAATCAAAAGAGATGTTTTCAAATGGATCCTTGAAAATGGTTATGGAATTGGAAATGTGGTTGGGTTGTGATAAAATGATGGATTTTTGCCCTTAGAATTGATTTATAAAGAAAAGGGGATTTTGCCTTAAAATGTGAATATTTGATTTTGTAAAGAGGAAATGGAAGTGATGTGGGTTTTGTGAAATTTTAATGATGATGATGATGATGATAATGATGATGATGATGATGATGGTGGTAGAGTTGAATATGCATTATCATTCCCATCTTGACATTTTGGAAGGTTTATCTTTCTTGAAAATTATCTATCTGTTTAGAGTTATCTGTTTTGGGCTATCAGTGGAGGATGGCTATGATTATTGTAGAAATTGCATGAGAATTAGGAGAATTGAAACTAATTTCATATCTATTTGCATTGAGCATTGTTGTATATTTAACACATTGAAAATGTATATTATTTTGAGAAGAATGGTTGAATACCTTAGTGAATCAAAGTAGGGGGTGTGGTTATGGTATTATTGTTGGCCTGTGTGTCTTTGGTGAAAGTTCAGAAACTCGCGCGATTAGGTGCCAAGCCTTCCGGTTAGTACCAGTAAAAATGGCAATTGGTAGTGCTTGTATAGCCTACTTGCAGACACGTACCTAGAGATTCCCAGTATTGTATCCACTGCCCTATTTTCTATTGTAAAGAAAATAATCTCATAAATTGTGATATAATCGGGCATTGCATGGTTTTTAGAAAGAGATGTAAAACGTTTTGACACGACCATTACATATACATTCACCTTATAACTTTGTTAAGATTCATACACTATGTTAGAGTATCTCTATTGGGCTTTGGTTCACCTTATGTAGAAAACCATTTTCAGGTGCTGATGATATGCCTCCGCTAAGGCCGTAGCTTAAAAGGACTTGGAGCCAAGAGTTTCTTTTTATTATTGCTGTAATTATTTTTGTACAAGCCTAGGCCTTAAACTGTGTTGAGTTAAAACTCATTTTTATTGTAACCAAGTATCTTCTTGGAAAGTTGTAGCCATTAGGGCATTAATCTATCTGTTTTGACTTTTATTTCATATCATTTGTCTGTGGCACATGCTATAGATTTAGGGTTAGGACTTATAAATGCATAATTGCACGTGTTACCTTTTGTACAATGGAATAATATGAATGAAAGATAATTACTTTGGTACATGTTGTTATTTAATTAATATTGTGAGATGGTTTTATTGCTATATTTTTGGGGCGTTACAGTCAAGCTATGTGCACATCGGACCTGCTGTCAGCCCTAGGCTGCTAATACCTTGGGATCTGCTATCAGTGCCAAATATTTGTACATTACTTTGTATAGAGGAAGTCTCTCTCAAAGGTTACTATCGCCTCGGGGAACTGTGCCTCAGAAGATAGTCACGAAGGTTGGAGTTGCCTCGGCTTTCTTCCTCTCAGTAAGTATCGAAGGCGGCGCCATAACAAAATAGCGGTGTTGTGGTAGAGTTTCCTCCAAGAACTGGACCTCAACAAGCATTTCCTTAGCAAGTTCTCATGGATACTTTGCTCTTGGCCCATTTGGGCCAAGTAGGTCGATCTGATTCTGTTTCCTAGTTGACCCATTTTTCTTAAGCTTTGACCCATATTCATTGAGATGACTTCAATAATTAAGCCTGTGTCTTAATTCCTCTCCTTTTATAGGGATAAAAATTTTGAGACTATACTAAAATACATAAGAGAGGACATAAATTTTGAGATGGTCTTTTCACAAGCCTAGTTCAATTTGACCACATTTCCACACGATAAAAAATTATTTAGAATCACTTTTGATAGTGTCAAGCACACATTATCATCTTTGATTTCTAAGAGACCCATTGTCACATCAATGCCACTAGTAATACTAAAAAAAACAGTTCCATTACCGACCATTGAGATATGATACAAAGTACAAACAACTCAAAAAATACTTTTGTTCACACTTTAGTAAACAAAACACAACTTTTAATTGATCTAAACTAGTAGACCTCTTATTTAAAAAGTACATTAACTTTACTTAAAATTGTGAATTCTATTATTTTAGACTAATTACAAATTATATTTTATTTATACCTTTTTATCAACTGTATGAATAAAATTAGGATGTAGACAACTATGAACACATGTTACGTAGACATCATCCATACATGTATTCAATATCATGCTTTTTTCTTTTTCTTTTTCTTTTTTAACAAGAAAAAAAGTATATCCTGAGATGTGCCCATGGCATCCATGGGTCTAGGCCCTAGGATAACCGGTTGCCAGCTTGATTTGACACAACCCATTGGAAGGGACCCACCACAGAGTCACTAGCAGAGCTCATCAACCACCTTTAGCAGGGCCAAGGTTCGATCGGAGTATAGCGTGAGATCTTCGAAGAGAACCACTAGAAAATACCCAGCATGTTGTAACCCCTAGAGTCGAACTTGACTCATTGCTGAGGAAGACAATGCCTTCACCACTAGCCACCACCCCTGATAGCATGCTTTGTTGTTGCTGTTGTCACCTTGCATGTATTACATACTCTTGTTTGTATCTCTATGGGCTACCAGAATATTCAGCAACAATATTTTTAGTCTTTAATGGAACTTGGTCACATTCATCCAAGAAAAGGCCAATCTATAAAGTGCAAAGCTATCTCTAACACTTTGTAACATCTATCTTCTATTTATCTATCTATCCATCTATATTATTATTAAGTGAAGATTAAACTTAATGTCCATGCTCATTGCAAACTTCAATGATCTATAGTGGGGTTTGGAATGCAAAGAGCTAGCAACAACTTCTGAGAGAGAAAATTGTTGGACATGTGAGATAGGGAGGTAGAAGAAGGTGCTGGTTGTATTAGGTTTAGGGTTTTGAAGTAGGAAGAAGATGAAAAAAGGGCAAATTTGACTTTTACAATAAAATTTGATATTTTTTTTTTCATATCCACTCTCAATGTTGGTGCATTTTTTATAAAATCTCGCAAGTTTAATAGAATAAATAAGAGTGAGGAGTTTAACTATAAAATGATCAAAATCTCGTCAGAGTAAAATGAATTTTGCCTTAGTTTTATTTACAACAATGCTACAAATTTTAAAAAAATATTTACAGATGATAATTATTTTATGTATGGAGAAATTCTGTTATACACACTCTATTTTTGGGTGATACCATATGCCTAGTTATGGTATTTGTGGTATTTAATTATGACTTATTGTGATATTAATTATGATTTGATTATAACTTATTGTGATTATTATTTTAATTATAATAAAAAAGGTTTTTGGTTATATCTTATATGATTTTTTTTATTATTATGAATCAATCTCACAAATATGATAACTTACATATGACACACACCTCAAAAAGAGTGTGTATAGTCGCATAGCTTTTAAGTGTAATTTACATCCCACTAACTTTAATTACACTATACAATTTGTTCTAGATAAAATTTGAAGTAAATTTCATAATTCATAACATATCTCTTTCATTTATGATGATTAGGTGAGCTCAAGCCACATGCAAGATGAGGCTCACATTACACCTAGAACTAGAAGAACAACCCTTCTCTTTTTTTTTTTCCAATCAAACTCCACTTGATATATCCACAAGAGAAATGTTATATATAATATATAATATAAATTTAAATTTAATATAGTGTGAGACATATTTAAAATGAACTCAATCTCTAATTTTGAGACTATACTAAAGTACATAATTTACGCTCCAATTTTATTTTCGTCAAACGTTTTAAAATTTTTGCAACATAAATTATTGAGAGTGGACAGGAATAAAGGAATAAAAATTTTGAGACTATACTAAAGTACATAAGAGACGATATAAATTTTGAGATAGTTTTCTCACAAGCCCAATTCCGTTTGACTGCATTTCCTCACGATAAATACTTATGAGAAGTAATTGAGACTCTCACTCTCACAAGATTCTTATAAATCTAAACTATTCATGATGTGGACTCCACATGTATATGAATGGGTCTCACATATACATAGAAGGCCAAGATCATGTTAGGAGTGTGAGGGTCATCCCCCGAGGGGGTCCCAAATTTTTTTTAATAATTATTCAGTGGAATAGTGTTTGAGAGCTCTAATGTAGTTTTAATAATGTAGAGAGTGCTCATATGAAGGTAGGACCTACACTCCTCTCTCTATCTTTCTCTACTCTCTGTCTCTCTCTCTCTTCCACCTCACTAGAGATCCGTTTAGAGTTCCAATATTAGAGCTATGTAAATATTTTATGTTAGTGGGTGTGGCACATTAAATGTGTGCAATTTAAATAAATAATAATAAAAAAATAGTATTATAATATATATTGTCTAAATAATAAAGAGTGTTCTTAATGAAAATGAAGATTTTGGGTTTAAACCTTGTGTACTATTTCTTTGAATAACTTTTTATTTTAAGATAGAAAAATCTACCACGTGACATGGGGAGAAGGCTTGGACACTTAATTTTAGGATATATGCCTCTGTTTGGGAAGTGTAGACACCCCACTTTTGACCGACCTTAAGACTCAAACGTCATCGATTGAGCGCTTGGTGATTGTGCATGTTGTGCTCGTTTCGAGTTTTCGGAGTTTTCGGCTGAGTGCCTTGCCTCCGGGCCTCTGAACTCTTTGTACTTTGGCTCGGTTTGTGGACTAAGCCTTGTTTCCCTTCCCTAGAGGGAGGGAGAGGCCTGTGGACCACCTTCTTGTGGTCGTAAACCACTTTTCCTACTTGGAGACTAGTTTTCGATTTTCAGAGCCTTCGGCCGCACGCCTTGTCTCGGGACCGCTTAACGTTCTCCGTTTGGCGTGGTTTTTGAACCACACCTTGTTGCCTCTGCCTAGAGGGACACTGTGGTCTGGGAGACCACTTTTGTGGTCGTAGACCACTTTTGGTGCTCTTAGACTAGTTTTCGTGTCTCTCGGCTGCGCGCCTTGCCTCCCAGACTCGCGTCTTGCATCCTTTTTGGTTTGTTTTTGGTACAAACCTTATTTTCTTTGTTTGGAAGGTGGTACAAGGGTGGGAGACCAGTTATTCCCCTTGGAGACCACTTTTCTTCCTGCCAGCCAGTTTTCTGGTCGGCCAACTGGTTTTCTTGGTCTTTGGGCCACCTTTTTTGGTCGGCCACCACACCACTAGCTTGCTTTCATGTTGCTGACCTCTCCCTCCCATGGCCAACCGCTTTTTACTCTGGCCAACCACTTGCATTGGTCGGCCGACCAGTTGAAGTAGCTGGCCGACCACTTCAAGTGGTCGGCAGCTTTCCATCACCTTTTTGGAGATATTTTCTTTACAGCTGTGCCAGCTGGAAGGGATAGAAGCCATATGGAGGGGTGGCTTTAAGCCAAAAGCTTGTCTAACAAGCTTGTTTCTTGTTCTCTATAAGAGAGAACCTCCCCCCTCCTCCTCCAGGTTCAGTTCTTGAGGCTTGAGAGATACATACACATCTTTGTCTCTATATTGCTCTTGCTCTTCATTTTTGTGCCTTAAAGTGTATATTCTTCATACTTTAACACACAAACACACACTCAAACACCATCTTTTTGTTGCTGAGGTACATAGGAGCTAGTTTTGGAGTTTTTGGTTTGGTTTGAGCTCAAAAAAGTTACTGGAGTTGTGGTTTTGAAGGTGTTCTTCAAGAGTGAGTCAATTAGCCTTTAAACCCTTGTTTTTGCTTAAGCTTTTAGCCCTATTTGCATGGTGTTTTAGGCTTAACTTCCTACTAAAAAAAGTTCTGTTTTTCAGTCCTTAACATGTTTGTTTAAGGTCACTTTTGTGTTGGGGGTAGTCTACCCCTCTTAGGCCTTGTTTGGCCTTGTTCTTGTGCCATCTTTCTAAGCCATTGGACCACCTTTGCATGACCTTTCTACCACTGAATTCCAGAGCAATTTTAGTGGTGGAAATGGTATTTTAAGGTCCCAAATAGGAGAGGGTCATCCCCTCTCCTTGTGTTTTGAATGTTTGCTTTGAATGCCTCATGTTTGAGCATGTTTGTTAAGCTTATGTTGGCCATATCTTAGCATGTATTTGGGGTTATTTCAGCATGGCATGCCACTGTTTTGGTTTGGTTTTGTCACCTCTTGCATGCCTTATACACTTGTAGTGTATTTCTCACAAACTAGTCGTGTATGCTTCATTAAGTAGCATGTCTTTCTAGCTTGTTTTGTTTCTATTTCAGCATGTTTTTGGTGATGTTTTGCAATGTCATACCTTTGTTAAGGTTTGGTTTGGTTGGCCCTTGCAAGCTCCATGCACTTGTAGTGCAATTCCATGAACTAGCCTAATGTGTACCATGCTTTAGACCATCTTTCTAGCATGATTTTGGCTTAACTCTAAGAAGCTTTTGTCCATATTTTAGCATGCTCTAGCTCTGATTTGTGTTGTTTTGGTCATGCATGCCATGCTTTGTATAGCTATAATGCATTCTAGCTTGTTAGCTTTGTGTATCAAGTCCACTAGCATGCTTGCTTGGCCTATTTTCATGATTTGGCATCATTTGAAATGTGATTTCAGTGTATGTTTCATGGTCATACACTCACATCTTTCACTTATTCCATGCTTTGAAGGGTTGGTCCTTTATGCCTTAAACATGAGCCATTGTGTATGCCTTCATGCCCAAGCTTGTGAGCTATCATTTCAGTGTGTTTTTAGGGTTATTGTGCCATGATATAACTCTAATTTTTTTTGGTTAAGTCATCTTATGCTTGGTCTTAATAGGTGTAGTGTAATCCACCTTATTTCCCTTGTATGCATCATGCCTTATGCCCTTCATGCTAGCTTGTTTTGGGTTCCTTCCATGCATGTTTTAGACTCATTTTGACATGTTCTAGGACTGTTTTAGGTTGCCTTTGCCATATGCTCCATGTTAGCATAGTTGTAGTACATATGCCTATGCTAGCTTCAAGCTTTGGGCACCATAGCATGCTTCATTTGCATCATGTACATGATTTGGCATCATTTCATGTGTTATTTCAGAGCATGTAGCATTGCCATGTTCCCACTTCATTCACTCTTTAAGTGCCTTTGAGTGTTATGCATTATTGCCTTGTTTGTGGCCTAGCATGTATGCCATCTTGCCTAGGTCCTTGAGCCTCCATCTTAGCATGTTTTGGTCTTTGTTTAGACATACTTAAGCTCTGTCCATGGTTGGTTCATGCATTTGTGCCATGTATTGCATGCCCTCCCTTTGTAGTCCTCTTTACTACCTTCATGCTTTAAGGACCCTAGCATGCCATGCTTGTGTTGTTTGAATGATTTGGCTTCATTTCACACTTGATTTCAGAGCCTTTAGTGTTGTTACACTTCCATGCTTATCACTTCTTGAGCGCTCTTGAGGGTTGTGCTCTTAGGCCTAGTTGATAGGCCAATGCATTGAGCATGCTTGTCTTGATCTTCATGCCTTAGTTTCATCATTATGGCCACTAATTTGGGCATGACTGAGGTTTGTCCATTTTGGTTTAAGTTCATCGAGCATGTTATGTGAATGTTGTTACATTGCCTCATGTTGTTACATGCTTATGTTGCCTTGCATTGTGTATGCATGCATTAGCCTTGACAGCATGCTCATGATGCATTAGTGTTGTTTGCATGTCATTAGCTTTGTTAAGTTGATCATGTCATATTGCATTGTGTATGCCATGTTACATTGCATTGTGTATGCCGTTTTGTTGCTTTGCAGTGTGTATGCATGCCATAGCGTTGGTAGTCCATTGAGCATGTTGTTGCATGCTTGTCCCTTGCATGATTACTTGCATGCTAATGTTGCATTGCATTGAGCATGCCATGTAGTTGCATTGCATTTGTTTGGATTAAGTATTAGTCCAAACATGAGAAACGAGGGACGTTTCATACTTGAAGTGATGAAACGTGTTTCAATTCTCGGTCGCCGACGCTCTTGATCATACATGATAGAGTTCTAGGCTTTATGTGTTTATGTGTGCATTCATTTCATGTTGAATTGTGCAATTTGGCTTCTCGGCCATCATGTATCGAGATGCGTGATTGGTGGCCCGAGGGTCGAGAACCACACTCCCTTGAGCTTATGAAATGATAAGGAGGGTGGTTGTGCACACATATCTTGCAAATATATTGCCATGCCCTTTCTTGCTCTCTATTGTAGCAAAATGGAGAAGTGCAGCAAAAACTGGTCGGCCGACCAATAAAAGTGGCTGGCCGACCACTTTTTCTGGTCTACAGCAAATAAAAGTGGTCGGCCGGTGGTCTCCTTCATCAACAACTGGTCAGCAGCCCTCCTACAGGTCCCCAATGTGAGCTAGAAGCTTTCTAGAGCTTGGTGTAAGGTTCTGAGAACAGTTGCAAGCAAAGGCAAATCGGGGCATCACGACGGATTTCCGAACGAGGCGACCGAGCATGCATGCACTCCTTATCCCGAGGACCTCTCTTTACTACTTTCCTTAGCTAGTTTATGCTTTGGTTCTATACTTAAGTAGTTAATGCGTTTAGCTGCTTATTTGTTTTGTAACAATTAGTTAACTAGGATTAGTTAATTAGTTTTGTGATGTACTAATTTGTTTAATTAACTTAGATTAGCTAGTTAGCTTAATTATTCGGACCCTCCGTTGAGAGGGCGTACTATTGTAATAAGCGTGCGTGTGTGTGATGCATGTCTTCCAACCCCTATTTCTTTCTTCCTTTTACTTAACCGCTTACGCTGGTTAGTTTTAGGGCATATTTCGATTAGCATCCTTATGCTTGCATGCGTGC
Organism: Camellia granthamiana; assembly: GCA_036172215.1. Taxonomy (NCBI): domain Eukaryota; kingdom Viridiplantae; phylum Streptophyta; class Magnoliopsida; order Ericales; family Theaceae; genus Camellia; species Camellia granthamiana. The sequence goes on along the minus strand of CM069911.1, from coordinate 79,400,567 downwards.
ATCATTCATCTGTTTTGTATGCACCGGGTTCGGCGCATCATATTAACTGCATTGTATTTCAATTCCAAGTTGAATACATGTATCAAGTTGCATTTCACATGACGTTCTAGAATAGCTGAGCCTATTTTAGCTGCATTTTTGCATGTGTTGCATTAGCCATTTTAACATGAAATAGGATCATGCATGATTTCTAACTAGTTCTCTGTTTTGGCTCGCAGTACACTGTGAGTGTTTACGCTTTGGCATACTGCATGAGATGTGTATGTTGCCATGTTAGCACGCTTGACATGAGACTAATTGCTTAACTGATATAATTGCATGAATTGCTGTGGGTGAAGGTTAGATTGCTTGAATTAGAACAATTCATCAAAATCCTCGATTTAGCCTACTCGTGAGTAGCAAACTTCAAACCGTTTTCACAAACGAACATGCAATGTTTTGTTCCAACTTAGGCGATCTAGTCTATACTTGTTTGCTGTACACATCACATAGTAATTCTAGGTTAATAATCGAAATAAGAACACATGTGTTTTCAAAAACAAAATATCATGTTAGTAAAGGCCGATCTTTGATCGGGCGAGCGGGGGTGCTCATTGCATGACCTTCCCCTCTCGTACCTAAGTTCTTGAGCTGAGGCAACTTTGGTGATGACGAACACGTGGCCTTAGGCATGAGTCAAGGTTTCCTAAATTCCCCCCAAAATAAAATATTTAGGTCGTGACTCTATATCTGGCAAAGCAGTCCATGTTTGGCACTTCTTTATAAAAATCAGTTGTCCAAAACGATTTGCCGGATTTGGATTCTTTGGTGATTTATCGGTCTCACATTGCACTTTGTGAGATTAGATTCAGAACCGTGACACGAGTCCGAACTTGTAGTAACTAGAGAACAAAACGGATTCGCGCCCTCGCCACGCGGAGCCCTGGAGTTCTCGGGGCGGTCTACAATTTCTAGCGACTCTGCTGGGGATTTAGAAAACTTGACTCGAACTCATGATATCTTATTTTGATTACACTTATGTGTTTCTTTGCATGGAATTTGCATTGGTGCGCGTAGGACGCCGTGTTTGCCATATGCTATTCTTGAACGGTTTGCCAGAGGCTTGCTTTGAGAAGCGTGCCATAAGGTTGACCGATTGTGGGCTCTGCCACGACGGGAACACAAATCCCGATTTTTACCGAGGCACCCTTTTTGACCATTTGACCTAGTGCATATCGGAATCTATAGTGACTATTCCAAACTAGGACAGGTTGCTTACCCGATTGTAGGTTGTTTGAAACTGCTGTGTGCGTAGTGAAATCCTAGTTCCTGACAAAATAGGATAGGGAAACGCTACCCCTCCATAGGGGTGCTTTGGCTCTCATTTGCTTGCTATGTGTTGTCCGAGTGTGTCTCTACAGGAATGCATGTATCAGTTTGCAAATCTGAGTGTCAAGTCTGCGGACATCAGTATTTGGGGAATCAATTTTACCTGAGGGTATCAGATTTGGGGCAGCGATTTGGGCACAATAAATAGTGTTTGAGAACAGTGTGTTCAGCTTACGAATGCCAGCTGTGTGTTGTCATGCCAACTGTGTGTTGTCTTTATTTAAGCCGCTATGCTGTCCGTTTTTCTGTTTGTTTGTTTCCTTATTATGCTTTTTTTTTTTTTTTTGCAAGGTAGTTTAGCACAATTGCATCCGACCAGGCAAATATTCCCCGAGCACTCTGGGTTAGAGGTGGAAGACTTAATCGATCTAAGGATCTGATAGATGGAGAACCAGTGTTCCACTCATTACCCGCGGTTACTAGACGAAGGTCAGTAAGGCGTAGTGTATCAGCACAGCAGTTGCCAGATCAGTGGTCCTTCCCGCCAATGAGTAGTCAAACTGAGGTTTTCGAGTCTACCACAGAAACAGATATACCGGTTATTCAACTAGATCAGCACAATATAGCATCTATAGAGGAGATGATGCGTCAGCTCCAGGAAAGTATGCAAGCCATGCAGCGGGATGCTGCTTGCCAGGCAGAAGTGGCTGCACGTCAAGCAGAAATGGTGGACCAACAGGCAAGTTAATTGCCAGGTTACAGCAGCAAACCGGAGCATCTGCTTCATACCTACCTCCTTCCCTACCTAGAGTTCCAACACTAGAGGAGACAGCAAACGTCCAGGAAAATATGAACGTCCCAACGGGGCCGGCTCCGCCCCCAATCCTACTCCAGCTATCCAAAGCGCCCACCAATCTAGAGGATTCACCATTTGAATTTGAGGTGGATCCAACGGCGTTGAAAGTGAGTAAGCTAGAAAAGCTTTTTAAGAAGTCTCAAGGCGTGAAATCTATTCCGGATATAGAGGATGGATATACCGATTCGGCCGTGACACTGCCGGACTGGTTTAAGATGCCGCACATAGACCGTTTCGACTGGTCTAGAGATCCTATGGTGTACCTGCGGCTGTTTTCAGATATCCTAAGGCCGATGGGCCTCTCCAGATTGCAGAAGCTTTCCCTGTTTGGCCGGACCCTGTCAGGTGTAGTGGCTATTTGGTATCAAAGCTAGAGGACTCTGTTAAGAGAAGCTGGGACGAGATGGCTGAGGCCTTTATAGCTCAATAATCCTACAACACTCAGATCGAGGTCACAACTCGTGATCTCGAGACAACAAGGCAGAAGTCGAAGGAGAGCTTCTCCGACTTCGTAACCCGCTGGAGGGCCAAAGCCTCGATGATGACCATCAGGCCCGTTGACAAAGATCAGATACGGATGGTTGTGCACAACCTCCAGCCCAAGCTTATGCAAAAGATGATCGTCCTACCCCTTCCTACCTTTGCGGATCTACATGAGATTGGGGTGTAGATCGAGGACGCCATGAAACAGGGTCTGATTGACCATGAGACAGAGCAGCCCAAGAGGGCATTCAACCGCAGTACAAATGCAGGCACAAGCAATACTGCAGCTGCCAGAACTTCAGATGTAGGAATGGTCACCACCACTACTCCAAAAACCCTTGCAGCTACACCATTCACCGGTGCGTCCGGAAGTAGCTCGCAAATAGCCAGATATGCACCCCGAGGCCAAAGAACCTTTACCCCACTATATACGTCTTTGTCCAAGGCTTTGGGGGTTTTGATCAAGAAAGGGCACCTGAAACCCCTAAAGCCGCGACCCTTACCAGAAAAACTTTCTCCCTCCCATAACCCAGCAAAGTACTGTGCCTATCACCAACAGCATGGTCATGAAACCGACCAGTGCTGTCGATTACGTCATGAGATTCAGGATCTCATTGACAACAAGGTGATTATGCCTCCGAAGAAACCGAATGTCACAACCAACCCACTCCCACCACATAACCAAGCTCCACCTCTCAAACGCATCAACTTAATCCAAACCTCGGTCATTCCATATGACCCAAGCATATATATCACTCCTTCCCACCTACCCAAGCCGGAGGTGTTCATTCCTAACAGCACATATTTGTGCATGTTGAGTCCCTCCCAAATCCAACCCGAACTAGTGGTGGTGACTATCAAAGATAGAACAGGGATCACTTTGGGGGCAGAGATGAATGAGGATTCAGAGCCTGATGGGTCTGCAAGTTTTGAGTACAACCCGAGCGGTTATATCACACCAACAGATCAGCCTAAGCCAAGGGTAGAATTGCCAGTGGAGGCAGAGATCAGCGTAGTACGGGAGGATGGACCTAATCAAGGGCTAGATGACCTAGCGGAACTGAGGAGGATATAGCCAACCTTCAATTCTTCAACGAACAGGATCTGAAAGATGTGACTGTTAACTGGTTTGATCTGGAAGGATCAGCGGAAGCTACTGGGTGGCTCAGTGACGAGCCGAATGTCGTTGAACAGTCTCAGCCAGAATAAGGACCGTCAGAAACAGGGACATCAACAGTGGCCGGAATGGCCGAGGATCAGGAGCAACTGCAGGAGAGCACCGGTGTTAAGAATTTTGCTCAGGATCAGAGCAGTTTGAGCATAGAAGATTCTGAACAGCAGGCTGTACTGAAGCAGTTTGAACAGGAAAAGATCGAAGATCTGGAAAGAGCCAGAAAGGCCAAAGCCCCTGAGGGGATGGAATGTGCTGTGCGCACAGAAGCAGTTGTAACAGAACCGGACAGGTGCTTGTCGATTGCCGATGGCATGTGGTGGGAAGACGATGACTTACGTCTTGCTCACACCGACGAAGATTGGGGACAAAACCAACCGGATGATACCTGGTATGTGGGAGAGGTGGACCACATGACCATAAGTGGGCGGTACTTCAAGCCCCCACATTTGGATCAACCAGAGGCGTCTGGGAAGGACAAGGAAGTGGAGAGGCAGAAGGAAAAATTGCTCGAGGAGGCTATACTGAAATAGCTTAAGAAGATACAAGCAGACATCTCCATCTGGGGACTGCTTATGGCCTCAAGAGTTTATCGACAAGCTGTCCTTTCTGCAATGGACAAGGCCAAACTTTCAATAGACACCACGCCTGAATAGCTGGTGGGATTGGTTTTTCCGGGAGGAGCTTCCCCGACGTTGACCTTCACTGACAAGGAACTGCTGCCTGAGGGCTCAAACCATAACAAACCACTCTACATCTCTGTGGAGTGTAGAGAAAAATGGATACTGGTGGTTCTTGTTGACACAGGATCTGCTATCAACGTGTGTCCGTCGAGGACGGCATATGCAATCGGGTTGAAGCCCGCGGATTTTGTGCCAACTGCCCAGGTAATACGGGCATGTGACAATACCAACAGAGAAGTGATGGGGACTGTGCAGATTCAAACTCAGGTTGGTCCAGGACAACACGATATTGACTTTCATGTCTTGGACGTTCCCGTAACCTTCAATCTACTCCTAGGGCGGCCGTGGCTGCGCCAGGTGAAGGCAGTCTCTTCCACCCTACACCAGATGCTTAAATACCCCCACGGGAAGGGGGGTGGCGATTGTTTTTTGGGAATTCTTCAATCTATCTACCGCCAGAGGTTTCTACGCCAGTTTTGGAGATCGAGCATGGCGCGGAGGATGTGTTCCTGTCAAGATTTACCCTAGCTGAGGCCCAGGTTGTACAGAACATACTGGCTATTGATGAGGGGTTATATGTCAGTGCACAGTCTGTGTACCTCATGAACAAGCTCCAGCACATCCCCGGGATAGGATTAGGAAGAAGTGGCCGGAAAGGCGTTGCAGTATCAGCCGAAGTGTCGCACAACCCACATACCTTTGGTCCGAGAGGGGGAAAACTTCCTATTCTGCGGCTTTCTAGAGCCATGGCTAAATGTAGAGAGGCGGCGGTTGCTGGGATTCGAGATATTCTTTGACTTGCAATTGTCTGGGGATGATGTTGCTGAGGAGCAAACAAACCCACCAGCTGAGGCTGAGCAGTTCAAGGGGGATTCCGAGAATACAGAGATTGAAATGGGGGTAGCACTAGCTTGTCTACATTCAAATCCTCCGATCGTACATGAGTGCTTGGGGAATGACTTCTCGGTGTCCATGATTGGGAATGAGGCAGTTGCGAGCCCATCTTCAAACATTCTGGATGCATCCGTCTCACCATCCCTCGTCTGGCAATACGAGGAGGGCTTCTTATCGAGCAGCACCGGGTCAGGTAGTGAGCCGGAATCTGATTCCACTGAATCTGTGGAGTCGGAATCAGGTTCCAGCTCGTCTGAGTCTGAGTCCGGTATTCTTGGGGGTGACAACCCGGATGCCACAGTCCTGTCTAGGTCGTCTTTTTCTTTTTCCTTTGAGTCTGTTGTAACAGAGGAATCAGGCAGACTGGATGTTGTTATTAATGAGAATGGAATGGCTGTGGCTTCCGAGTACTTTTCTGTGCCATTAATTTATTGCATTAATCAAGACTTTCAAAATTTTGATGCAAACGACGAGGAAGAAATTCCTCCGGTTTTGAAATATTTGCTTGATCAAGAGCAGGAGAGGTTTGTAAAACCCTTGGTTGATGAAATCACCACAATTAATGTTGGTACTGAGAAGGACCCGCGGCTGGTCCAGATCGGGTCCACGTTGTCTTCGGAGGAGAGCGAGCGCTTAGTCGCTTTGTTAAACAATTTCAAAGACGTTTTTGCGTGGTCCTACGAAGACATGCCTGGAATCGATCCTAAGATTGTACAGCACTGGATCCCTCTTGACCCAGAGGCCTGACCTGTTAAGCAGAAGCTCAGAAGGATCCGCCCGGACTGGGCTCTTAAGATCAAGGAAGAGGTCACCAAGCAAATTGACGCAGGGTTCCTGCTGGTATCAGAATACCCAACTTGGTTGACTAATATAGTTCCGGTGCTGAAGAAGGACGGCTCGGGTATGTGTGGACTTCAGGGATTTGAATAAAGCCAGTCCGAAGGACGACTTTCCTCTGCCACATATCGATGAATTAGTGGATTTTTACTGCTGGGCTGCGTTGCTCTCGTTCATGGATGGGTTTTCAGGCTACAATCAGATATTGATGGCATCCAAAGATCAGGAGAAGACTGCTTTCACCACCACATGGGGAACCTATTGTTATAGGGTGATGCCGTTTGGGCTGAAGAATGCTGGAGCTACGTATCAACGGGCTGCGACCACAATTTTGCACGATATGATCCATAAAGAGGTTGAGGTGTACGTGGATGACATGATTGTCAAGTCCAAGGAAAAGAGAGGGCCACTACACCGCCTTGCAAAAATTCTTCCAAAGGATCAGAGAGTATCGGTTGCGGCTGAATCCTCAGAAATGTACATTTGGTGTTACAGCAGGAAAAATGCTAGGTTTCTTGATCACACAGAGAGGTATCGAGGTCGATCCTTCCAAAATCAAGGCTATTTTAGAAATGCCACCACCGAGGACTGAAAAGGAGGTGCGAGGCTCTCTAGGTAAAGTGCAATTCATAACACGGTTTATTACAAAATTAACCTTGACTTGTGAACCACTCTTTGGTCTCCTGAAGAAAGGAAAGAAGTTCCAATGGGACGGCCGATGCCAAGCTGCTTTTGAACAGATCAAACAATATTTACAAAACCCACCTGTGTTGTCACCGCCTGAGCCGGGGAAACCGTTGATTCTGTACCTTTTAGTGACTGAAACTACAATGGGCTGCATGCTTGCACAGGAGTCTGAGGACAAAGTGGAGAAAGCTATCTACTACCTGAGCAAGAAAATGCTGGATTACGAGACCCCGCTACACTCCGCTGGAGAAGGCTTGTCTGGCCTTGGTATGGGCTACCAGGAAGCTGCGGCACTACCTGCTAGCTCAACTCCGTAATACTGGTTTCGAGATTAGATCCCATCAAATATCTCTTCGAGAAACCGGCACTTACGGGTAGGCTAGCCCGTTGGTTGTTTTTGCTTTCCGAATTCGATCTGAAGTACAGGACACGCAAGTCAGTGAAAGGGAGAGCGGTAGCGGAGTTCCTAGTTCTTAGCCAATCACCCAGTGGACGGGGATGAAGCAGTTGAGTATATGTTCCCAGACGAGGCCATTCTGCATGTCGAAGAAGAAACTTGGACGATGTACTTTGACGGAGTGTCAAACCAATACGGGTATGGGATAGGGGTGTTGCTGATAGCGCCCGACAATTCCCGCATACCCTTAGCATTCAAACTCCGATTCAAAGTGTTGAACAATGAGGCAGAGTATGAGGCATGTATTGCTGGTTTAGAAGCCGCCCTAAAACTAGGGGCAAAACGATTGGATGTCATCGGGGACTCGAACCTTGTTGTATCTCAAGCTAAAGGAGATTGGAAAGTAAAAGAAGAAAAAATAAGAATCTATCGCCAGACATTGGACGTGCTGATTCCTCGATTTGGGAAACTGAATTTTGCCCATCTGTTAAGAGAGAACAACAGGTTCCCTGATTCATTAGCAACTCTATCTTCTATGATAGACATTTCTTTCGGAGTCCGGATGCGTCTGATCATCATTGAACAGAAATTCGTGCCGGCCTACGAGCTGATTGCTACCATAGATGAAGTACAAGATGAGAATCCCTGGTATTACGATATCTGGAACTTCTTGGAAAAGGAAACGTATCCACCAGGGGCAAATACCAAAGATAAGAGGGCAATTCGAAGAATGGCTGCTCAGTTCATCGTCTGCGGGGGTAAACTATACAAGAGGGGTCATCTCGGGATGCATAAACTGTGTGTTGATGCTGAAAAATCCAAGCGCCTAATGGAGGCCATCCATGGAGGAGAGTGCGGAGCGCACATAAACGGGGTGATGCTAGCTCGAAAGATCCTTAGACAGGGTTATTACTGGTCCACCATGGAGGAGGATTGTATTGGCTTTGTCCGGCGATGCCACAAATGTTAGATCCATGCAAACCGCATGAACATTCTGCCGTCAAAGCTGTACAACATGACTTCGCCATGGTCGTTTTCAGTCTGGGGGATTGATGTAATTGGGGCTGTCACTCCGAAAGGGTTTGTAGACGTCCCGAACATGTCACGACCCACTCCCGTACCCAAGGGTTAAGCATCGTGATGGCCAGTAACCGAGGTTACCTACGACCAAATCTTTAAACAAATTAATAAACGCAAGCGGAAGAAATATTTAAATAAGGGTACTAAAATAATCATAGGAGTTTTTATTTTTATTACAAAATATTTTGATCAAAAAGACCGATATTTACAAATATAATAAAAGTGCTTTGTGCCTACCCCACACGCTGGTCTTGACATGCCACCTGAAAGTGGTAAAAAACTATAAGCTCAAGGCAGACTGAGAAATATTATACTAAGAGTATAAGGCATAAAATTCACCATGGATAATTAGTTGGGCCAAAAAGAGCTGGATGCATATCATACGGAAATCATTTGACGTATAGTTCAGATCATTTAACATGTAATACGGAAATCACTATACAACCATAACCACGGTACATCACTAAGTGCCAAGCACTACACTGGTCAATGGATCCACGACAAACACTGGACCACAAAGTGGTCAACCACTAGCCAATGGTTATTTAACTCCCCCAAGGCCTGGGACTCCCGTTGTGGTATTCACAAAACGTATTTTCATAGAAGGTCATAGCCAAATATTCTTTAAAAGTAAAACAAACATATCCACGGGTTTCTTTTTAAACAAATAAGGTTCAGAAAATAAACCATGTAACTGAAACTTTTATAAAACATAACTTTTATTAATATACTAATAAAATATAACTTTTATAAATTTTGGTAAGTCAAAACATACATAAAATACTTTTTGGAGACTCAAGGTATAATAAGGTCAATGGTTATTTAAGTCCCCCAAGGCGTGGGACTCCCGTGGTGGTACTTACAAAACATAATTGTTTATAAGGTCATAGTCAAATATTCTTTAAAATATAAACAAACATATCCATGGGTTTTCCTTTTAAGCAAATAGGGTTCAGAAATAAAATCACATAACTGAAATCTTTATAAAACATAACTTTTATTAATATATTAATAAAACATAACTTGTATAAAACAGATTTTGGTAAGTCAAAATATAAGTAAAATACATTTTGGTGACTCAAGGTATAATATAACTCACCTTAACTTTAATACCCCACTATTTCTTTCCACCACCAAAAACCCTTTCAGCTTCCATTATTTTTCCTCTATTTTCTTCCTCTCTTTCTCTCCTTTCTCTTCTTTTCCTTTCCTTTCCTTTCCTTCTTACTGAGTCAACTTCTCCCCCATTTATACAAATTCAATTCGTGAGCCCCAAGCCAACTGCCACGTGCCACCTTCTTATTAGTTCTCTATTAATTCAAAGCTTATCCAAATTAACTTAATTATTTATTTATATTTTGATCCCTAAATTTTTAATAATTATATTATTTTACAAAATTGCGCATAATAATATATAATAAATTATATATTTTTTGAACTGAGATTAAATAATATTAGTATAAATTCTACAGAATAATTAAAAATCTGAGTTGTTACAGAACGTCCCGGGAGGGAATCCCGTTTTGTTCATTTGGGCTCACTACAGTTCGGACTCAATGTTGCGGTTCTGAATCTAATCTCGCAAAGTGCAATGCAAGACTGATAAATCACCAAAGAGTCCAAATCCGGCAAATCGTTTTGAAAAATTGATTTTTAGAAAGAAGTGCCAAACATGGACTGCTTTTCCAAATACAGAGTCGCCACCTAAATATTTTATTTTGGGAGAATTCAGGAAACCCTGACTCGTGCCTAAGGCCACGTGTCCGTCATCACCAAAGTTGCCTCGGCTCGGGAACTTGGGTACGATTGGGGAAGGTCACTTCGTGAGCACCCCCGCTCGCCCCGATCAAAGATCGGCCACTACTAACCATGATATCGAGTTTTGAAAACATTATGTGCTCTTATCCCGGTTATTAGCCTAGAATTACTATATGATGCGCGCAGCATACAAGTATAGACTGGATCGCCTGAGTTGGAACAAAACATTTCATGTTTGTTTTTAAAAGCGGTTTGCTACTTGCAAGTAGGCTAAAATGCGGATTTTGCCACCCTCAAGTGGGCTTAGAAAATATGATGATTTGCCACTCTCAATTGGGCTTAAAACTCGCGATCAATGAATTGTCCCAATTCAGGCAATCTAACCTTCACCCACAGGCATTCAGGCAGTTATATCACATAAGCAAATAGCCTCATGGTAAGCATGCTATCATGGCAGTCACTCACATACATGCAAGGATGCTAAAGTATAAATACTTACCGAATACTCCAAGCCAAAGAAAGAAGCTGATTAGAAAACATGCATGAATCCTAACTATGCTGAAATCCCTAATGCAACACATGCAAAAATGCAACTAAGATAGGCTTGGCTGTTCTAAAATGGCATATGAAATGCAACAACTGATTACACGTATTCAACTCGGAATTGAAATACAATGCAGTTTGTATGATGCACTGAGCCCGGTGCATGCAAGACAGAATGAATGCAAACATGCGAGCATAAGTATGCTAATTGAAACATGCCCTAATCTAACCATCGTAAGCAGGTAAGTAAAAGGGAGAAAGACGTGGGGTTGGAAGACATACAACACACACACGCACACTTATTACAATTGTGCGCTCACTCGGAGGGTCTGAAAGAATAATACAAATTAACTAACTAACAAGCTAATTAATTATTACACAACACTTAACTAATTAAATGAATTAATTAAGCTAAGAAAGCAGTAAAGAGGCCTCAAGAAGAGGGATGAATGCATGCATGTTCAGTTTCGCTCGGAAATCCATCGCCATACTCATGCTGCCTCTGTTTACGCTGCTCTGCACTTCTGAAAACTGCACAAGTCTCCAGGATGTTTCTGAACCACCTTCTGAGCACTGTGGAAGGTCACCGGCCAAAAGGCAAGGCCATCGGCCATGGGAAACTGGTCATCGACCATGTGTGAGGCTCTCGGCCAACAATGCATAGCCGGCCGGCACTGAAGATGGCCGATCAGCCATCTCTTCCTGCAGAATCCTGTTTTGCTGCAGCAGATGGCAAACAGAGCATAGCAATGCATTTTCAAAGCAATGTTTGCATAACCACCCTCCTTATCATGTTTAAGTCTCAAAGGAGTATGGTTTTCGACCCTCGGACCATCAATCACGCATTTCAATGCATGATGGCCAAAGAAGCCAAGTGTGCAACTCAATATGGAATGAAATGCACAAAACACATAAAGGGCCCCAACCTCTATCATGATTGATCAAGAGGCAAGAGATGCACACACAATGCAATGCAACCTAGGCAAGCAAGCAAGCATGCAAATAACTCAAGTGTGCAACAAATCTAATGCAACATGAGCATGTTGACATGCAATATGCAATAGGCATACAACCTAAACATGTGGACATGTATAGCATGCAACAACATGCAAAATGAAACAAGCATGCAACAACATGGTGAGATGGACTTACACTAACATGGGTAGCTCTCAAGCATGCCAAAATCAGTGGCCAAATGAGATGAGAACAAGGCCCAAGATTCATGCAAACATGCACAATGCAAGGGCTCCAAGCCTAAGGCACAAAACGCAACTCTCCAAGAGCAATGCAAGGATGAAACATGGCATACAATGGCATACATTCCAGCTCTGAAATATCATATTCAATGATGTCAAATCACTAAAATGCCTCAAGCAATGCATGCAAGGGACCCAAAAACTCAAAGGTAAGCAAGGCTATTACACTACAACCATGCATGGAAAACACCAATCGACCAAGAGGCCTAAAAACAGAACTAAGGCAACCCAAAATATGAACAAAACATGTTTGAAGCATGGCCAAAATGTGCTAGAATGGAGGGCCAAAAAACATGCATTCTAAGCTAGTAAGCATGAGTTACACTACAAGCATATGAAGCATGTGAGGGACTACCAAACCAGCCAAAAACAGAAGCATGGCATGCCAAATGATGGCCAAAAACCACTGAAACATGACCCATACATGCAAGAATGAGGTGCTACTTTGATGAACTATGAATGGGATTACTCTACACATGCAAGAGGCAAGTCCAAGGTGACCAAACCAGCCCTAGACAGAGTCTAGGAAGGGCCTAAAAGTCACCAAAAATGGCCTGAAACAAGGCTTGGAAGCATGCAAATATGGGCTCCTTTGTAAGGCCAACAATGCAAGTAAACAAGACAATAAGGAGAGGGGATGGCCCTCTCCTTCTTAGGACCTCAAAACATCATCCCTACCACTGAAATCCCTCTGGATTTCAGTGGTAAGAAGGCCAATACAAGGTGGTCCCGAAGTTCACAAAAAAAGCACAAAAAAAAGGCCAAGCAAGGCCTAAGAGGGGGGAACAACCCCAAACACAAAGTGACCTTAAACAAAGTTCAAAAGCATGCAAAAATAGAATTTTTATCAGTTATACACTAAGCTCAAAACAGCATGCAAGATAGGCTAAAACCTTGTGCAAAAATGGGGAATAAAAGAGGGAAAAAGAGTTACCCTTGTAGCTCAGCAAAAACCAGCAGATTTCTGGACCAAAACCCAACCTTTGAGCCCTCTCAAAACCCTCCAAGAACCTTAGATGAGTGGTGGAGGTGTGTGCTTAGGAGTTGTAGTGTAAAGGGGTCAAGAACCAAGCACTTTTGAGCTCAAAATAGTGAGATATAGAGATATATATCTTGGAGCCTTAGACAAATTTTTTGGAACCTCTCTAAAGGAGAGGGAGGCCCTCTCTTATAGAGAAACAAGAGGGTTCAAGCTTCTTGGAGAAGCTAAAGAGGTTCAAGCTTCTTGGAGAAGCTAAAGAGGTTCAAGCTTCTTCAAGAAACTAAAAAGGTTCAAGCTTCCTCAAGAAGTTAAAAAGGTTCAAAAGGTTCAAGCTTCCTCAAAAAGCTAAAACAAGGGTTCAAAAGGTCCAAGCTTCCTCAAGAAGCTAAAACAAGTGTTCAAAAGGTTCAAGCTTCCTCAAGAAGCTAAAACAAAGGTGCAAATCCTCCATACACGTGTATGGAGGATAGAGACTGTGCCACCTGGCACTAAATATCAACATAAAATAGATTAACAGGGTTCGGCCAGCAGAAAAGGCCGATCGACCAACACAAAGGGCCGGTCGACTAAAAACATTGCCGACTAGCAACACTTTTGGCCGGTAGCAATAAAACAGGGCCGGTGGCAACATGCCAAGGCCAGTGGGGTGTGGGGATAGCCAACAAGCCATTTCCGCCCTCAGGTGCAAAGATCACAAGTCTTTGGTCCAACCAAGCACAAAACAAATAAGTCGAGAGATCTTGAGGCAAGGCGCGCGACCGAGACCTCCGAGAACTCAAGACAAACATGAGCATGGATGATCATCGAGTGCTCAAAGGATGACGTCCAAGTCTTAAGGACGGTCAAAAATGGGGTGTCTATAGGGTCCAACGGGCATGAGTACATTTTGGTAGCGATAGACTACTTTACGAAGTGGGTCGAGGTCCAATCTTACGCGGTGTTGAAGGCATCGCACGTTGCTAAGTTCATCAGAAACAACATCATCTGTCGCTACGGGGTCCCGAATGAGATTATTTTGAATAATGGTTCCCACTTCAAGAAGGAGGTGATCGACTTGTTGGAGAAGTACAACGTGGCTTTTCACAAGTCATCTACATATCGGCCGCAAACCAACGGAGCAGTTAAGGCCGCCAACAAGAACATCAAGCATATTCTGCAGAAGATGGTGGAAACCTACCGGGACTGGCCAGATAAGTTGCCATTTGCTCTATGGGGCTACCGGACTTCAATTCGGACTTCTACTGGGGCAACTCCGTATTCATTGGTTTATGGGATGGAGGCTATTTTACCTATCGAAGTTGAGGTTCCATTATTACGGGTATTGGCTGAGTGTCAGATAGCTGAGGCAGATTGGCAGCAGAGCAGATTCGAAGAACTCATGCTCTTTGATGAAAAAAGGCTAAAAGCGTTGTATCACGTCCAGGGTTATGAACGAAGAATTGCCAGGGCTTTCAACAAGAAGGTTAAGTCTAGGAATTTGAAAGAGGGGGATCTTGTGCTCAAAGACAACCGAGCTCCCATCCATGACCCTAGGGGCAAGTTTAGACCTAATTAGACTGGCCCTTACATTATCAAGTCTATCTGGTCAGGTGGAGCTATCGTTCTGATGGACCTAGATGGCCTAGAGTTCTCCCAACCAATCAACATGGACAAGTTGAAGAAATACTATCCCTGAGTGGCTCGCTAGGTCGAAAATCCAAAAGAGCGACCTAGGCAAAAGTTAGAGCATGAAAAATTTGAAATAATAAAAACTGAGCTCGCAAGGTTGAAAACCCAGAAAGAGCGGCCTTGGCAAAAGTTAGAGCGCAAAAGGAGAGTGTTAATACACGAGTGAACCTGAGCCGAACTACGTAAGGCTTGATTCCCATCTTTGGGATACGTAGGCAACTTCATTCTGAAGTCCAGCCATAAACACTTCCCCGATCAACTTTGTCCGTGTGATCTTGTTAGTCATCTTTGTCTATTCTTCATTCAAGAGCTCGGTTGTGATCTCCAGTGCAGTGCTATTCAGACTAGGGGCAACTTTCCAGTTGCTGGGATCCGGGGTTGTACATCTCAGTGATAGATCTCGGGCGTGTCCAGTTGTCATCCATATCAAAAATGGTTTTGAAAAGTTTTAATAAAAGTTGATTTTGCTCAAATTAATCTTTTTATGACTTAGACCATTTTTGGACCAAACGGAAAATTTTCAGTACCCACAACCATCAATTACATTGATTTCAGTACAGAGTTCTCCTACTCTTGAATACAAATTGAAGTTGCTTTTTATTACATTCATAAAGAAAACTTGAAAGCACTGATTAAAGCAAATAAATTCGGGGCATAGTCAGGTGTTCCTGAGCCCCATCCCAGAGCTGGTCGAAGCCTCTGATGCCAAAGTAGGCCCAACTTGCACCTCTTCATCAAGCCAAGCTATGCACTCATCAGAGAGGGTGCAACTGAAAGTGGGAGCGGGGGCCAGAAGTTCCCTCATCCTCCATGTTGTGGCATATCGAGCTAGTTGTGCACCTCGGACTGAAAATGCAGCAGGGTACTCTATCCCTTCCTCCGGGCAAGTCTGATCATGTCCGAACTGGCACCAGAATCGGAATGGAAAGTAAAGGATATAGTGTGTCAGGCCGATGAACTGAATCCCAGGCTGGTGAGACATGCTGTAGCTCATCGCCGGTAGATTAAGCTAGAGGCAGTGCCAAACAATGTCAAGAGCAGTCAAACTGCACCTCCATTCATACCACCATCCCTCATCCGGGGCATCGACTAGATGTCACCGGAAGAAATAGCTGCAGGCTGAATATGCTGGGTATGAGTCCATGACCTTCAATTTATCCATTAACCATATCTGGGGAGGGATGAAAAATGAGAGATTAAACAATAGATAGGTGTACGTTGAGAGAAAAGTGAGAAACGGGTTTTGAGAGAAAAAATCGAGCCTGAGGGCCGAGTGATGTGAGAAATATATGTGAGATAGGGTGGGAAACATTACCTGCAGCAGTAGTGGACTCCCCGCGAATCTAGTCGTCTCTCGGCGATGGAAAACATCCAAACCCATCAATGTCTCAGCCAGTGTCATGGCAATACAGCTCTTGCCCTCTTTTAAACCTTGGGCAACTTCGATTAAACAGATGCTAAACCCTCCGGAGCCTGGGGCAAGCAAGAAATGGGACAACATGCACAAGCAAAGCGCATCTCGCCGAAAACCCTGCCAGTCATGATCGCCACGGTCATCGGCATCAAAAAACTGACGAATCAAGCTCGGAATGCCCAGCTCTCCGTCGCGAGTCAATGACCGAGTGTCATGCAAAGTAAGCCCACACATCCGTCCTAAGGCTTGGACGTGGCCGAAACAGAACTAGGGCAAGATTTCCTCGTTGCGCTCGGATTCCATCAAAACTTGGAAGTCTTCGAAAATAGGACACATCTCTTGTCCGCCAAAGCTAAAGACGTGTGTTACCGGATTCCAAAACCTTGCTGCGACATGAAGGAACGGAAAACGCAGCGGGGTGCGGCCCAGCGTGAATAGTGCACTTATGCCGAAGCCTCGGAAGTTTAGATTTTTCGAGCCATCTAAGTTGGCGATCCAATTTATGAGATTTTGGACGAGAAATGCCTCCATTTTGGTGCAAAACTGAGTTGAAATAAGGGAACCATGAAGCTGGAACCTTTTTAGACGGTAAGGCACTGTTTGAAGGACAAATGTCAGAAAACTGGAGGTCCCCAGGCCAAGTGGTCGGTCAACCACTTTTTCTGGTCGGCCAGCCAGTTTTTTTGGTCGGCCAGCTACTTTTTTGGTCTAAAGAACAAAGAACTGGTCGGTAAGCTCTAAAAGTGGTCGGCCATGTGCAAAAATGTGGCCTCCAGCTCTCCCTTGTCTCCAGAAGTGAATCCCTAACCTTCCTATGCGCTGAGAGTGCTGAAGGTTTGAAATTTACCTCTGTTTCGAATGCATTCTATCGCTTGGTTTCTCCAAAATGCATTTGCTTATTGAGTTGTTAAGTTTTTGCTTATCGAGTTGTTAAGTTTTTGCTTATCGAGTTGTTAAGTTTTGCTTATAGAGTTGTTGCTCATTTGTTTATGGAGTTGTTGCTCTTTTGCTTATCGAGTTGTTGCTCTTCGCTTATCGAGTTATAAATTTGTTAAAGTTTTGTTGTTGCTTAATGAGTTAAGTTGTTTAGTTTGTTGTGTTGGTTCACTGCCTGACTTGGTAATGCATGCGATGTTCAATTTCCATTCAATCTCATTTTTGTGCAAAATGGTGC
The DNA here is from genome assembly GCA_036172215.1 of Camellia granthamiana. NCBI lineage: Eukaryota > Viridiplantae > Streptophyta > Magnoliopsida > Ericales > Theaceae > Camellia > Camellia granthamiana. The sequence goes on along the minus strand of CM069911.1, from coordinate 79,383,376 downwards.
GATGCGATGCATAGAATACAAATACAACACTTTTTGAACAAAAAGCTGTTTTCATTCCATCATGTTTCCTTTTTACAACATTTTACAACAAGGGTACAAGTTTTGAAGAAGATAAAACTGCCTAAGCTGTACAATGTGCTACAACTACATGTAAAAAGAAAAATAAAGCAGGAACATCTGCATCAATGTTATCAAGCTCAAGACCGAGAGGCCCTCTTCACCCTCTTCGGTTGAGTAGCCTCTGCACCACTACCGCCGGCACCACCATCTGAATCGGAGTCGCCATCCTCGGAGTCCTCCTTGGCGTCACCTCCGTTCTCAGAACCAAAACCAGAGTCGTCATCCCTACCTGTAGATGTCTCTGACTGTGGATGTGCTGACTCTGCCTCCTCCTCGCTGGACTCCTCGTCATGTCTGACAGGTGCTTTATGTCTCCCCGGACCGTGAGTCGAGACTCCTCTCCCAGCTGATCAAGAAGGCCTGGATGGCCCGGTCTGTAGAGGTGCGACCTGAAAAGGCAGTTTTGAATACATTAGCCAGAGTATGTATATTAGGTATCAGATGCAAGTATGCTACATACAGTGAGTGCATGCAGACATGGTATGTGAATGTGATGTGTCAGATGTGCTCTACACATGTAGCGAATCAATACAGTGAAATGTTCAGTTTCCATATGTCATCCGAAGTATGATAAATGCAAGGAAATTGAAAAGTACCGGAATACCGGAGGCGTACAACAGCGTCTCCCTCCGCAAGACCATGCTCTCGAGTGAGGCCACCATTTCGAGTAACCCTTCAGTATACTCTCTGGGAGGCTGCAAATACAAGTTCAAGTCATCAGTGCATGAATGAACGTCTAAATATCTGAGTGATAAACGAAAACTATGGAACATACCGGCGGTGAGTCAGGGTCACTGACGTGTCGATGATGAGGCAATGGAGGCTCCAGTGGAATCGGGTAAGATGTCCCATACTGCTAACCCGTCAGCTCGGTCGGAAGATCTGGCCACCCAACGTACTGACAAGTTGAGGGCATCCCTCTAGCCCTGCCCCTTGATGTGTTAGCCCTGCTAGTGGAAGGGATGTCTGCAGCTCGAGCGCGACCCGATGATGGCATATCAGCAGCTCTCCTCGTAGGAGTACTGACACCTGTCAGCTAAAGGCATCAAGTATGTACGCGGTATGTCGCGTACTCCCCCTCCCCCAGGAAAAGAACAGCGTCAACACCCAGCATAAGGTCGTCAACCTCCCGGGAAGTGAGACTCTCCGTGGACCGTATGTCCAGTAGAGGCGGTGAGGGGATCTCCTGTGCGGAATTGCCCATCGTTTGACACATGAAGCGATCCCTGAGGAACCAGGCTCTGCCGACTGGTCCCTCAAACAAAACCCTGTATCGGGAGGCGCCCATGCCCTGGCAAACTAGAATCAAGAATACCTGGGCATCTCCAGCCAAGGCTGCCAAGTGATCTACAGATAGCAAGTGCATAAACTCATTAGGTGTCATAAATATGCAAGATGAATCAAAGCTGAAAGCAATGTTTTAAAAACCGGACCGGTGAACGAACCGGAAAAAGGGATTGGGCGGATAGGTCACTGGTTCAACCGTCGGGTTGAACCGGATCGAACCGTGACGTCATAATTACGTCATAAATATTTTTTTAAAATATAAATTAATAATATATAATAAATTTTCAAATTTTTTTTAATTCTTAAATATTTTCAGTTATGTTTTTCTAAAAAAAAAAATTAAAACTAAAAGCATCCAGTACTTCACATGCTAACAATAAAGAAAATTTAAAAAATAGAAAACCCATTACTCAAAAAATAATTAAAAAAAAGCCCCTCACTCACACTATCTCTCTGCTCTCATTCTCAATTTTTATAAAGATGAAAAACCATTGCTCAGCCTCAAAACAAAGGGCCAAAAATAGGGGTTCTCTAAAATGGGTTCTCAGAGTGGTCTTTCATTCAAGAGAGAGAGAGATCAAAATCTACCTCACTCATTCAATGAGCAAGCAGCAGCATGGAAAGAAAGAGAGATGCGATGGGTGTCTTCTTCTTTATTGACAATCAATAGGGGGAAAACAAGTAGTGGGTGTCTTCTTCTTTATTGTAAGAAGAGTTGAGGGCTTGAGTTGAGTTGAGTGATTTGTTAATGGTGATGATGATTGATGAAGAGAGAGAGATGTGGCTGTGCAAGGTTTTGCCGAAGATCTGCTGCCGCTGAAGAGAAACGAGACAGATTTGGGTTTTTTTTTTTTTTTAACAAAACCGTTCCGGTTTGATTGACCCGTGAACGGGGTCGGACGGTTCGACAGTTCAACCGGCGATTCAAACGGTCTCTTTAAATACAACGGTTTTTGACTTTGAATGGTTTGGGAGGGTTGACCGGACCGGAACCTCACCCGGTCGACTGTTCAATCGGTTTGAACCGGCCGGTCCGGTCCGGTTTTCAAAACCTTGGCTGAAAGCATAAAGAACTGAGAGTTCTGGTTTACCTCGGTCTCCCGCACAATGTTGAAATACTGCTGGAGATATGGCAGAGTCTCCCGGGGCCTGGGTCGGCACCGACCATCGAATCTGTGTGAGTACGGTATCTCGAGCAATGCCTCGACCTCAAGCTCGGGGGGCGAGCGTCGAGAAATAAGCGTAAACCCACAGCTGTGAAAGGCAAGACAGTGGTGATGAGTACAAAATGTACTAAGAATGCAGAATGCTTATGCAGAATATGAGTACAAAATGTATAGAGAATGCAGAATGCTGAGTGCAGAATGCTGAGGGTAAAATGTTGAGTGCAGAATGAGAATACAGAATGTACAGAAAATGCAAGATGTTGAGTGCGGAATGTAGAGTACAGGATGTAATATGTGCAATGTGTGCAGTGCGCAGTATACAGATAATGAAAAGCAAAAATGTAAATCAAGAGGGCAGAAGGTACCTCCCAGGCTCGCTAGTAGCCACCTATTATGGTCCTCCGCTCCGGGGAGGTCGCGCTCATGTAGCAGTAAAGGATAGCGAGGCCAACGCCGCCCTAGTCAAAGTGCCAGACCTGTGATAGGTCTACCAGAGCACTGAGAAGATAAAGCCCGACCGTGTTTCCCCTGTCAGAGAACAAAGTGGTCCCGAGGAGGAACATAAAAAATCCCCGGGCATACTGCTGTACGGCCTCAAAAGTCTCAGGTGTAGTCCTCCTATACTGCTCTGCAAACCAAGTGTACCTCACCCTGCCTGATGATCTGTCGGTCGGCGGATGAGCTCCGAGCAGATATGTCCAAACCGCCTCCCACTCACCCATATCGATATCGTATGGAACCAGTCGGCCTGCCACGTCGAGGCCCGTCAACATCAAGAAGTCATACGGGGTCATCGTCATGTCCCCGACAACAGAGAAATGGAAAGAGTTGGTGGTGTCCCACCATCTCTCTACAAGTGCGCCTAGAAGGGTCCTGCTTGCCGGACGACGCGACAACCCCATACAAAATGGGTAAAACCCTACCTTGTCCACAATCTGCCGAACGACATCTAGGAGCTCCATGGACTACTCCCTCGCAATAATCGATCCGTACCCCCGTGTGAAACGGGAAGATACCTGCGGGTAGAAAGAATAGATGTATTCAGTTCAAAATTAAAAGAATACTGTGTTATGAGCCGTGTGTTCAAATTGAGCAGTGTTATGTTATAAGCCGTGTGTTCAAAATTAAAAGAATACTGTGTTATGAGCCATGTGTTCAGATTGAGCAGTGTTGTGTTATGAGTCGTGTGTTCAAAATTAACCGAATGCTGTGTTATGAACTGCGTGTTCAGATTGAACAGTGTGCTATCTTATGAGCTGCGTGCAAAATAAATTGAATGATGTGTTATGAACTGCATGTTCAGATTGAACAGTGTGCTATCTTATGAACTACGTGCAAAATAAATCGAATGATGGTTATGAATATGTGATCAGATTGAATAGTGTGTTATGTTGTGAGCTGCGTTCAAAAAATTAACCGAGTGTTGTGTTATGAACTGTGTGTTCAGATTGAACAGTGTGTTATGTTGTGAGCTGTGTGCAAAAAATTAATTGAATGTTGTGTTATGAACCGTGTGTTCAGATTGAACAGTGTGCTATGTTATGAGCTGCGTGCAAAATAAATCAAATCCTGCGTTATGAATTGTGTGTTCAGATTGAGCAAATCCTGCGTTATGAACTGTGTGTTCAGATTGAGCAAAAACTACATTATGAACTGCGTGTTCAGATTGAGCAAAAACTACGTTATGAACTGCGTGTTCAGATTGAGCAAAAACTGCGTTATGAATTGCGTGTTTAGATTGAGCAAATCCTGCGTTATGAATTGTGTGTTCAGATTGAGCAAAAATTGCATTATAAACTGCGTGTTCAGATTAAGCAAAAGCTGCGTTATGAACTGTGTGTTCAAATTGAGCAAAATGCTGTGTTATGAACTGTGTGTTCAGATTAAGCAGTGTAATGTGCTGTGTGTCCAAAATGAGCTGTGTGCCCAAATGTGTTGTGTGCTTGAAATGAGCTGTGTGCCTAAAATGAGCTGTGTGCCCAGAATGAGCTGTGTGCCCAAATTTGCAGTGTGCCTAAAATGAGCTGTGTGCCCAAATGTGTTGTGTGCCCAAAATGAGCAATGTGCCCAAATGTGTTGTGTGCCCGAAATTTGTTGTGTGCCCGAAATGAGCTGTGTGCCCAAATGTGCTGTGTGCCCAAAATGTGTTGTGTGCCTAGAATAAGCTGTGTGCCCAAATAGGCTGTGTGCCAAGTCAGTATCGTGTTGTGCATGAGCTGTGTGCCGAATGAGTAGAAATGTTGTGTATGTGAATGTGTTCAGAACGAGCAGATATAATACATTGTAGAGAATGTAAAAATAATGTAAAAATGAAGTACGCACCTCTCGCGCATGATGAGATAGATGAAACTCTAGCTCCCGTAGCAGTAAGTCTGCGGGCGCCTGTCGCGCGAAGTCTGTAAAGTGGTGGAAGGTGCTAGGAGGGTAGGATGTGCTCCTGCGGGTGGTACCCCTCCGGGTCGAATGGCCATATCCTCAGTGGCAACGGTATAATGTCGGGCTCATCCTCTACTCTCGGGGAGCCTCCGCCGTGTGGGAAAATCGTTGGCCATCTGAAGAAATCTGCAAAAATGAGTGGAATGAGCCAAAATTGCAAAAAGTCAACAAAAGTCAACTCTTGAAAAAAGAAAAAGTCAACAAAAGTCAACGCCAGGAAAAGGTGCTAAACTTTGAGACAAACATACCTCAAGTGGGTGGAAATGGAGAAAGAAACTCCGAAAACAAATTCTAATCGTTTCAAAATGAAGAGAATCGAAAGTTTTCGCGAAACAACTTCGCGTGGGGCATTGGAAAACGCGTATAAAGTGCAGATCTAAGAGAGAAAATGGTCTAGGGAGGAAGAGAAGTTGATTTCGGCCTTGGAGGTGTGATGAAAAGTGTTTTGTAGTTGAATTTTTAAAGACCTCCATGTGAAAAGACCAAAGTGCCCCGAAATTGTGTAAATTGGTCGGCTAGCTAGTTTTTTCTGGTCGGGCCGACCACTTTGGTGGTCAACAACTGGTCGGCCATTGATGTAGGTGGTCGGCCACCCTCCTGGTGGTCTCCAAGGTCCCATTATTCTCCCTGTGTATTTTGGTGATGATTGGAGTCCTCGGCTCTCGAGAAAGTACAAGAAAAGTACACTTTTTGGCGCGAAATTGTCCCCGCGGGAACTTCAATTCAAGTCTGTGATGCGTAGCTCATCATTACTCGTCAAGAGGCAAGGTGTATCCTTTTGAATACGTTTATGACCCCTCCAGGAGGGTAAATCAGAGGTTACAGTTAAATTGCTCGCGTTAAGGCTTGTATTTCCTTAGTCGGTGTTTTGTTTCAAACATGCTTTTGAAGTTGTATCTCTCTCGCATTGTTATGCACGTTTCTCTCGCATTGTCATGCACACTTTATTTGCGTTGTCACGCACATTTTCATCCGCATTGTTATGCGCACACTTAGGTTGCATTGTCATGCACCCCTTCATCCGCATTGTTATGCGCACGCTTAGGTTGCATTGTCATGCACCCCTCCACCTGCATTGTTATGTATACACTGCATTGTCATGCACTCCTTCATCCACATTGTTATGCGCGCACTTAGGTTGCATTGTCATGCACCCCTTCATCTACATTGTTATGCGCACACTTAGGTTGCATTGTCATGCACCCCTTCATCCGCATTGTTATGTGCATACTTAGGTTGCATTGTTATGTACCTCTCCATTTGCATTGTTATGCACCTCACGACTCGCATTGTCACGCACTTTTCACTTGTATTGCTACGCACCTTTCCATCGGCATTGTGTATGCATGCGTTTATCTCGCATTGGAATTGTACCATGTTAAAACATTGAGCATGTGTTTCTAACTATATTGTACCTGTTAAGTTTCTTTCTTTTACAGGCACGATATTGTATGTATGGTTCATTTGAGGCTGGTGCGACCAGACGGTATTGTATGTTTTAGCCTCCTTCGCGTGAGATGCAGTGAGAATTGTATAATTTTCTTACATCCTTTCTGCATGAAATGTAGTTTGGTTCGTATTCATTCGCTTGCTTAAACTGTTGCATTTATTTTGCATAATTGCTTCATTACAGCTTTCTTTGCATGATCATAAGTTATGTTCGGCTTTGTGCATGTCATTTGCATCTTGCCCCTGCCTGCGGGCACATCTCTTTGTTATCTTGCCCGTTTGTCTAAGTCTTTGGCCCTGTCAAAAATGGGTGGTCTTTGGGCTTTGACACTCACTCCCGTCATCTTATGACTTCCAAGTTCTGTCAAAGAGGGGCAATTGTAGACACCCCATTTTTGACCGACCTTAAGACTCAAATGTCATTGATTGAGCACTCGGTGATTGTGCATTTTGTGCTCGTTTCGAGTTTTCGGAGTTTTCGGCTGAGTGCCTTGCCTCCGGGCCTCTGAACTCTTTGTGCTTTGGCTCGGTTTGTGGACCAAGCCTTGTTTCCCTTCCCTGGAGGGAGGGAGAGGCCTGTGGACCACCTTCTTGTGGTCGTAGACCACTTTTCCTGCTTGGAGACTAGTTTATGATTTTCAGAGCCTTCGGTCGTGCGCTTTGTCTCGGGACCGCTTAACGTTCTCCGTTTGGCGTGGTTTTTGAACCACACCTTGTTGCCTCAGCCTAGAGGGACACTGTGGTCTGGGAGACCACTTTTGTGGTCGTAGACCACTTTTGGTGCTCGTAGACTAGTTTTCGGGTCTCTCGGCTGCGCGCCTTGCCTCCCGGACTCGCGTCTTGCATCCTTTTTGGTTTGTTTTCGGTACAAACCTTGTTTTCTTTGTTTGGAAGGTGGTACAAGGGTGGGAGACCAGGTCTTCCCCTTGGAGATCACTTTTCTTCCTGCCCGCCAGTTTTCTGGTCGGCCAACTGGTTTTCTTGATCTTTGGGCCACCTTTTCTGGTCAGCTACCACACCATTAGCTTGCTTTCATGTTGCTGACCTCTCCCTCCCATGGCCGACCACTTTTTGCTCTGGCCGACTACTTGCACTGGTTGGCCGACCAGTTGAAGTAGCTGGCCGACCACTTCAAGTGGTCGACAGCTTTCCATCACCTTTTTGGAGATATTTTCTTTACAGCTATGCCAGCTGGAAGGCACAGAAGCCATCCTCCATATGTATGGAGGGGTGGCTTTAAGCCAAAAGCTTGTCTAACAAGCTTGTTTCTTGTTCTCTATAAGAAAGAACCTCCCCCCTCCTCCTCCAGGTTCAGTTCTTGAGGCTTGAGAGATACATACACATCTTTGTCTCTATATTGCTCTTGCTCTTCATTTTTGTGCCTTAAAGTGTAGATTCTTCATACTTTAACACACAAACACACACTCAAACACCATCTTTTTGTTGCTGAGGTACTTAGGAGCTGGTTTTGGAGTTTTTGGTTTGGTTTGAGCTCAAAAAAGCTGCTGGAGTTGTGGTTTTGAAGGTGTTCTTCAAGAGTGAGTCAACTAGCCTTTAAACCCTTGTTTTTGCTTAAGCTTTTAGCCCTATTTGCATGGTGTTTTAGGCTTAACTTCCTACTAAAAAAAGTTCTATTTTTCAGTCCTTAACATGTTTGTTTAAGGTCACTTTTGTGTTGGGGGTAGTCTACCCCTCTTAGGCCTTGTTTGGCCTTGTTCTTGTGCCATCTTTCTAAGCCATTGGACCACCTTTGCATGACCTTTCTACCACTGAATTCCAGAGGAATTTCAGTGGTGGAAATGGTGTTTTAAGGTCGTAAATAGGAGAGGGTCATCCCTTCTCCTTGTGTTTTGAATGCTTGCTTTGAATGCCTCATGTTTGAGCATGTTTATTAAGCTTATGTTGGCCATATCTTAGCATGTATTTGGGGTTATTTCAGCATGGCATGCCACTGTTTTGGTTTGGTTTTGTCACCTCTTGCATGCCTTATACACTTGTAGTGTATTTCTCACAAACTAGTCTTGTATGCTTCATGAAGTAGCATGTCTTTCTAGCTTGTTTTGTTTCTATTTCAGTATCTTTTTGGTGATGTTTTGCCATGTCATACCTCTGTTAAGGTTTGCTTTGGTTGGCCCTTGCATGCTCCATGCACTTGTAGTGCAATTCCATGAACTAGCCTAATGTGTACCATGCTTTAGACCATCTTTCTAGCATGATTTTGGCTTAACTTTAAGAAGCTTTTGTCCATGTTTTAGCATGCTTTAGCTCTGATTTGTGTTTTTTTGGTCATGCATGCCATGCTTTGTATAGCTATAATGCATTCTAGCTTGTTAGCTTTGTGTATCAAGTCCACTAGCATGCATTGCTTGACCTATTTTCATGATTTGACATCATTTGAAATGTGATTTCAATGCATGTTTCATGGTCATACACTCACATCTTTCACTTATTCCATTCTTTGAAGGGTTGGTCCTTTATGCCTTAAACATGAGCCATTGTGTATGCCTTCATGCCTATGCTTGTAAGCTATCATTTCAATGTGTTTTTAGGGTTATTGTGCCATGATATAACTCTGATTTTTGTTGGTTAAGTCATCTTATGCTTGGTCTTAATAGGTGTAGTGTAATTTACCTTATTTACCTTGTATGCATCATGCCTTATACCCTTCATCCTAGCTTGTTTTGGCTTCCTTCCATGTATGTTTTAGACTCATTTTGACATGTTTTAGGACTGTTTTGGGTTGCCTTTGCCATATGCTCCATGTTTAGCATAGTTGTAGTACATATGTCTATGTTAGCTTCAAGCTTTGGGCACCATAGCATGCTTCATTTGCATCATGTACTTGATTTGGCATCATTTCATATGTTTTTTCTGAGCATGTAACATTGCCATGTTTCCACTTCATTCACTCTTTAAGTGCCTTTGAGTGTTATGCATTATTGCCTTGTTTGTGGCCTAACATGTATGCCATCTTGCCTAGGTCCTTGATCCTCCATCTTAGCATGTTTTGGTCTTTGTTTAGACCTACTTAAGCTCTGTCCATGGTTGGTTCATGCATTTGTGCCATGTATTGCATGCCCCCTCCCCCCCCCCCCCCCCTTTGTAGTCCTATTTACTAGTTTCATGCTTTAAGGACCCTAGCATGCCATGCTTGTGTTGTTTGAATGATTTGGCATCATTTCACACTTGATTTCAGAGCCTTTAGTGTTGTTACACTTCCATGCTTATCACTTCTTGAGCACTCTTGAGGGTTGTGCTCTTAGGCCTAGTTGATAGGCCAATGCATTGAGCATGCTTGTCTTGATCTTCATGCCTTAGTTTCATTATTATGCCCACTAATTTGGGCATGACTGAGGTTTGTCCATTTTGGTTTAAGTTCATCGAGCATGTTATGTGAATGTTGTTACATTGCCTCATGTTGTTACATGCTTATGTTGCCTTGCATTGTGTGTGTATGCATGCATTAGCCTTGACAGCATGCTCATGATGCATTAGTGTTGTTTGCATGTCATTAGCTTTGTTAAGTTGATCATGTCATATTGCATTGTGTATGCCATGTTACATTGCATTGTGTATGCCATTTTGTTGCTTTGCATTGTGTATGCATGCCATAGCATTGGTAGTCCATTGAGCATGTAACTTGCATGCTTGTCCCTTGCATGATTATTTGCATGCTAATGTTGCATTGCATTGAGTATGTCATGTAGTTGCATTACATTTGTTTGGATTAAGTATTAGTCCAAACACGAGAAACGAGGGACGTTTCATACTTGAAGTGATGAAACGTGTCTCAATTCTCGGTCGCCGACGCTCTTGATCATACATGATAGAGTTCTAGGCTTTATGTGTTTATGTGTGCATTCATTTCATGTTGAATTGTGCAATTTGGCTTCTCGGCCATCATGCATCGAGATGCGTGATTAGTAGCCTGAGGGTCGAGAACCACACTCCCTTGAGCTTATGAAATGATAGGGAGGGTGGTTGTGCACACATATCTTGCAAATATATTGTCATGCCCTTTCTTGCTCTCTATTGCAACAAAATGGAGAAGTGCATCAAAAACTGGTCGGCCGACCAATAAAAGTGGCTGGCCGACCACTTTTTCTGGTCTACAGCAAAGAAAAGTGGTCGGCAGGTGGTCTCCTTCATCAACAACTGGTCAGCAGCCCTCCCACAGGTCCCCAATGTGAGCTAGAAGCTTTCTGGAGCTTGGTGCAAGGTTCTGAGAACAGTTGCAAACAGAGGCAAATCGGGGCATCGCGACGGATTTCCGAACGAGGCGACTGAGCATGCATGCACTTCTCATCTCGAGGACCTCTCTTTACTGCTTTCCTTAGCTAGTTTATGCTTGGTTCTGTACTTAAGTAGTTAATGCGTTTAGCTGCTTATTTGTTTTGTAATAATTAGTTAACTAGGATTAGTTAATTAGTTTTGTGATGTAATAATTAGTTTAATTAACTTAGATTAGTTAGTTAGCTTAATTATTTGGACCCTCCGTCGAGAGGGCGTACTGTTGTAATAAGCGTGCGTGTGTGTGATACATGTTTTCCAACCCCTATTTCTTTCTCCCTTTTACTTAACCGTTTACGATGGTTAGTTTTAGGGCATATTTCGATTAGCATCCTTATGCTTGCATGCATGCATCATTCATCTGTTTTGTATGCACCGGGCTCGGCGCATCATACTAACTGCATTGTATTTCAATTCCAAGTTGAATAAATGTATCAAGTTGCATTTCACATGACGTTCTAGAATAGCCGAGCCTATTTTAGCTGCATTTTTGCATGTGTTGCATTAGCCATTTTAACATGAACTAGGATCATGCATGATTTCTAACTAGTTCTCTGTTTTGGCTCGGAGTACACTTTGAGTGTTTACGTTTTAGCATACTGCATGAGATGTGTATGTTGCCATGTTAGCATGTTTGACATGAGGCTAACTGCTTAACTGATATAACTGCATGAATGCCTGTGGGTGAAGATTGGATTGCTTGAATTGGAACAATTCATCAAAATCCTCGATTTAGCCTACTCGCGAGTAGCAAACTTCAAACCATTTTCACAAACGAACATACAATGTTTTGTTCCAACTTAGGCGATCTAGTCTATACTTGTTTGCTGTGCGCATTACATAGTAATTCTAGGTTAATAACCGGAATAAGAACACATGTGTTTTTAAAAACAAAATATCATGTTAGTAAAGGCCGATCTTTGATCGAGCGAGCGGGGGGTGCTCATTGCATGACCTTCCCCTCTCGTACCCAAGTTCCCGAGCCAAGGAAACTTTGGTGATAACGAACACATGGCCTTAGGCACGAGTCAGGGTTTTCTAAATTCCCCATAAAATAAAATATTTAGGTGGCGACTCTATATCTAGCAAAACAGTCCATGTTTGGCACTTCTTTATAAAAATCAGTTTTCTAAAATGATTTGCCGGATTTGGACTCTTTGGTGATTTATCGGTCTCACATTCCACTTTGTGAGATTAGATTCAGAACCGTGACACGAGTCCGAAGTTGTAGTAACTAGAGAACAAAACGGATTCACGCCCTCGCCGTGCAGAGCCCCGGAGTTCTCGGGGTGGTCTATAGGAAGTAGGTTGGCTTTTTGGCTTTTTTGGCTATTTTAGAATGGGCTAAAAAGCTTGGTTTGGGAAGGACTTTTTAGTTTTTTGGCTTTTTTAACTTTTTTTGTGAGAGAAGAGTGTAATGATTATGGGTTGGATGTGATATTTTGTTCGTTATGGCTAAAATATCTTATTTTGTCTTTTGTGACTAAAATAGCCAAAATAGCCCTTTCCAAACGGAGGATAGAAAAATCTTGTCTTGTGACATGAGGAGAAGGCTTGGACACTAATTTTAACATTTATGTAATACTAGTGGAATTCAAATAAGAATAAAAATAAATACTCTTTCTGTCCCAAAATATTAGTCATTTATTTTATTTTTCATTATTCGAAAATATTAATCATTTTTTCAAAATCAAGAATTAAAATAACATGAATTTCTTATTTTTTCCTTCTTTTAAATTCATTAATATTAATATTTTTTAAGTGTAATAATTGTACTACTAAAAGTAGTTTTGAAAAGTTAATATTTTTGAAATGTAATAAATATACTATCAAAAAAGTTAAATTTTTCAAAACAAACAAATATTTTAAGATGGATGGAGTACTAAAGAAATAAATATTACAATGGAGTCTTTTGGAAAGTTGGTAAAAAATCAGCTTCCAGCTTTTTATCAATTTTGAGTCACATCATCTCTCACATAACTTACCCACAAAAAGACAAAATAAACTAAAAAAGTCAAAATATTAACTTTTTACCAATTTCCTAAAACACCCCAATATACATATTGTCTAACTAGTAATAGTTTTTTAATAAAAATCTAAATCTTGAATTCAAACCTTATGTACGTTTTTATATAATTTTTTTTAAAATAAAAAATATAATAAAGAAGGTTTGAACAAGTTTCGTATTAAAAAAAATTGATGGTGTTATAGTTAATTGGTGAACAAAAATTAATTCGATCAATATGATTTCGATATCTGATTAATGTGATTTTTTACAGGCATATAGTACTCGACGAGTTCTACATATTGAACAGTTCAGATTATCAAAATGGGACTCGTGATGGGCCTCACGGGGCCGAACAACACAGTCCAAATAGTTACTCCCGAAGGAGGCAATCATTTCTTTATCTCCTACAATCTGCCCAGAAAAAGGTGTCGTACAGTCTATTATACTTACTTCTCCTCTACGTTAATTTATATAATTTTTTATTACATATTTTTTTCGTAAAAAAATAAAAAATTAACCCAAACGTCCATCTTTTTTTTTTTCCTTAACTTTTTAATCTAAAAAAATAAAAATATATACTTATTTAAGACACCCCAAATAACTTCTAAATTCAACCTTGACTTAATAATATGATAGATGTTACAAAATAACTTTGGACTTTATAGATTGGCCTTTTCTTGATGAGTGTGACCAAGTTCCACTAGAGGCTAATATTGTGGCTGAATATTCTGGCAGCACACAGAGATACAACAAAAGTACGTAATACATGCAAGGTGACAACAACAACAAATCATGATATTAAATTCATGTACGGGTGATGTGTATCTGACACGTTGTCTACATCCTAATTTTATTCACATAAATAAAATTTATTTTGTAATTAGTCTAGAATAACAGAATTCACAATTTTAAGTACATAAACAAACTCAACTTGTGATTGATGTGAACGAATGGACCTCGTATTGACTCTATTTTTTTGTTTAATAGAGTCCATCTATTTTTTAAATGAAAGGTCCACTATTTTAGCGTAAATTATAAATATTTATTTAAATTACGAATTATTTTTTATAATTTTAAAATTTATATTATATCATTTAAAAATCTTAATTTCATAATAAATAAAAAATTTAATTAATAAATCATCAACTTAATTAATAATTTTTAATAATGTTAAAATTTTATTTCAATTAATAATTTAAATAGTTTTATTATTATATATGAGAACAATTACAAATTTTATTTTTTTTAGTCAATTCTATTAAATAAAAAATTCTGACAAGAAAATATTTATAATTTTTCAAGCCATAAGAAGTAATTCATATTTTAATTAAATCTCAAATAATGCATTTATAATTTTGCTTTTTTATTTATTAAAATGTGAACAAAATTATTTTTTTGAGTGATTTATATTTTGTATCATATCTCAAACGCCGGTGATGAAACAAATTTTTTTATGAGTAAATTACAAATACATTCTTTGAGATTTGTTTAAAATACGAATTGTCCATTGTGATTTGAAAAATTACAAATACCTCCCTATTAGAATTTTTTATTTAATAGAATTAATTGAAAAAGTGAAATTTCTAACTGTTCACCTGTATAATGATAAAATTATCTGAATTATTAATTAAAATAAAATTTTAACATTATTAAAAATTGTTAATCAACTTGATGGTTTATTAATAACATGACATATTTATTATGAAATTAGAAACTTTAAGGGGCATAATGTAATTTTTAAATCACAAGGGATAATTTGTAATTTAAATAAATCTCAAAGAGTGTGTTTGTAATTTATAATTTTTTTTAGTGTTACGAGTGGTATTGATGTGACAATAAACACTACCTTCACGTACACATTGGCCTCGTTTGGGAAGTGGCTATTTTAGAGGCTTTTTGGCTTTTTAGTTATTTTAGTAGGCTATTTTAGTTTTTGTGTTTGGGAAGATGAGATGGATTTTTAGTTGAATTGTTGTATTGGAAAATGTGTTGAAATGATGTTTAAATTTAAAATGACCAATTTGTCCTTGAATTATAATTTTTTAAATTGATGTAAAGGGCTAAAATGGTAATTTAGCCGGTTGATGATAACTTTTCAGACTATTGACAGTGTAGGCTGCCTACACTGTCCGGGCAGCAGGCTATTTTTCTTTTTCTTTTTTTTTTTTTCTGAAAAACTGTGAACAGTCTAGCTTTTTTGCTTATTTCTCAATTTAGGCTATAATAGCCTCAATCTTTGTTTGCCAAACACCGCCATTATTAAAGTTACATTAAAACTCCCAAACATTATTCACTAAGAGCATGTTTGATTCGGTGGATTAGAGTATGGGATTGAGATTATTAATCCGTAGGCCCAATTATCCTATGTGGGTGTTTGGGAAGTGAGTTTTTATGTAGATTTTATTAGATGTAGGTTTTTATGAGATAAAAAAATTTTAGTGTTTGGGAAGATAGTTGGGTTTTTATGTGGTTGGATGTGATGTTTGTGAGAAAAAAAGTGAAATGATTATGGGGTTGATGTGATATTTTGTTTGGATGTGTTTTTTTTGGTTTTGTAAAACTTTTGTCTTTTAGTGGAAAAAATGAAAAAAAAAATTGGGAACTTGCTTCCCAAACACCACCTATGTTTGTTTTAACATTTTGGTTTAGGATTATTAATCCAATAGATAATTAATCCAACAAATTTTTAGGATTATTAGTAATGGGATAGGGTTTGAATTATTAATCCAATAGGTATTAATTCAATTGAATAGTGAATACCACACTAATTTAATAGAATTATTAATACTTCACTATTAACCTTTTCAATCAAACATGACCTAACATAAAATATTTGGGGGATAAGATCAAGAATATCTGAGCCCCATCGCCACCGTCATCATCGGTATATAAGATATATATTGACTACCTGTCATCATATCTATATAAGATATATATTGACTACCTGAGAATGAACACAAAATTGTATTTGGTTAAGGAATTTAAGATTTTCGGCAAATGGGTTCTCTAATGGCAGGTTGGGACTCACAAGTCCCTGATCCTAGAACTGGTAAGCTTGCAATTTCTTTGTTTTTGGTTTCATACAAAATAATAGTCTTAATGGTTTTTCTGATGGAGAAGTGTGATTTTGCAGCGGAAATCCAGAGGAACCAGTCATTGACAAATGAGGGGATTGAGGCTTACTGGAGGTCAAAAAAGAAAGTTGAGGAAGAACATCTCAGAGCTATTTCTGATCTACTAATGAAGAGCAGTCAGGTGTGTGATCTCTATCATAAATTAGCCAGTTTATAGTTCTATGTGAGGACCTAAATACCTATTTTTAAAATATTTAATTTGTCTCAATACTTTTTTGACATATTGATAGGTAAAAAATAAGCACCGCGTATAAGTAAATAAATTTGGTCAATAAGACGATGTTTTTACATTTTGGGTAAGGGTACAATTTGGATGGCCCAACTGAGAAACCCGGGCCTAATCTGAATAATTTATTTATTTATGTATTTTTTTTTGGACCAGGATAACATATTTTCAAATTTTATTGTGATCAAAGGGCAGTTAAAAAGTCTAAATTAAATTGGAGAGATATACTTAGAAATTTGAACAGTTTGAAACCCAAATTATACATGTCCATATAGTATTAAAAATGTTAAATGTAATGTAAACTATTAGCGGTTTCATTATACAAAAATTATCTAAAATGTTAGATTGACTTAAGTATGTAGACTTATGATTGATTTATTTTATTTTTCAATGTTAATAAGACTCATTTTTTTGAAAAAAAAAAAAAAAAAAAAAAAACTGACCAATCATAGGCCAATGGGGGTTCGGATCATTTTTCATAATTAAAAACTCAATATACTTTTTGCACATATTTCAAAACATGATTACATTTTTTTATACATTTTTTCATGCATTTCCTTTAAAAAAATTAACCCAAAAAAAATAAAATAAAAAAATAACCCGGTTCAAATATGTCATTAGCTTGAGTATACCTCTAGTTCAATTTATTGCCTTCGGTTCGACTTAAGTTGACAAGCTCAAGTTTAGAGTCAAGCTTAGATGGGTTTCACAATTCGAGAATTAGGCTTGGACAATCCCTCAAACTAACCAATTTTGGCCGAATTACAGCCTTAATTTTAGACAATTTTGGGTTGTTTTGAGAAAATAGGTAAAATCTTCTCTCTTTTTTTTTTCTTTTTTTTTTTTTGAAAAAATGTATAAAAAATGTGAGAAATGATGTGATCCAAAATAGATTAAAAGTTAGAAGATAACTTTTAACCATCTTCCCATTTGTCTTTGAAGTTTAGTATGGTACAATTGGAAAAATTTTATGTACCACAAATTTTTTTTCTAAAATTTATCTTGAAAATAAAATGAATAGTATAAATTTAGAATTTACGAAATGTTAATCACGCTCAAAATAATTGTTATTTATAGATATACATTTTTTGAATAATTTTATTGTAAGATAAAATTGAACAATAGTGGTTTTGAAATCTTTATGACAGGAAAGCATAATCATGGAGTCTGAAAGAAAGAGATCGAGCTCTCTGCCTTTGTCCAATACAAAGGAGAGTCAGCTGGAAATGGAAACTGATCAGACAAACTCGGAGAAACTTATAAACAAAAATGGATGGTTTGTATCTACAACTTAATTAAATTGACCCTTTTGTTATCATGTGTGCTAGAATGAATGGTTGAATTATTTATTTTGAAGTTTAAGTTGTTAAAAAAATGGTTGACTTTATTATTTATGTTTTTATTATTTACTTATGGTAAAGTTATTTTTCATAAAAAAGTCAAACACTTAAAAATATTATAATTATAAAAAATAAATTAAAAAATCCAAACACATGGGTAGCGTTTGGTAGAGTTTTGTAAATGTGATTTGAAAGTATGAGTTGTATTTTGAGTTTGTGTGTTGTGGAATTATGATTTGAGCGTAGAAAATTTGTTTGGTAAAGAGTTTTGAAAATAGTTTTGAAAAGAGTTTTGATTTGAGTGGGGAATTGTTGATGTGACATTTGATATGTGATATAAAAATTTACAACTCATAACTAAACATACAACTCAAAATTATTTTAAAGCACATAAAAAATTCAGAAAATATTTTTTTCGATTATAAATTAATTAACATATCAATTGTAAAAAAAAAAAAAAAATGTCAGCCGGCCGGTCAACCGGCCGGACGACCCTAACGGAAAAAAAAATTGCAGACAACGCGCAGAACAGACTCAGAAAAGACAGAGCTTTCGGCAGAGTTTTGGAAAATTAATTCCAAAACTCTTACCAAACATGGAGCTCAAACACACATGTAGAATCATGATTCCAAAGCACAACCAAACACAGAGTTTTTGCTCTGACACTATATCATATCACTAATTCATTTTAAAATGTTTAAAATTTGATTTTTTGGCATGAGTTTTAAAAAATTGAATAAATTATAAATACACCTCTTAAAATTTGCTTAAAACATAAATTGATCCCTGTAGTTTTAAAAATTATATCCCGCCCTTGAAGTTTTATTTTTGTAACCCTTTTATCAATAAATTATTAAGTCAATTAACAATTTTTAATAATGTCAAAAATATATTTTAATTAATAATTCAAGTAATTTTATTATTGTATAGGAAAACATATGAATTTCATTTTTCTAATTGATTCTATTAAATAAAAAATTCTTACAAGGGGATATTTTTAATTTTCTAAATCATAAAGGCAATTCGTATTTTAAGTGTACCTCAAGAGGTGTATTTGTAATTAATCCTTTAAAATTAGACAAATTACACCAATAGTGTTTGTATTATGTCATTTGTGTCATTTTGATTCTTACTATTTTCATTTGCTCGATTTTGTCTTTGAATTTTTGTTTTATTCAATCATGCTACATCACATCAATATAACACCCTTAATCTATCTCTAATGACGTGAAAGATAGAGAATAGAGAGGGGAGTGTAGGCACAATCTTTCACATGATCTATTCCGTGTTATTAGAGGTAGATTGATGGTGTCAAATTAGTACTCCCAATCATTTTTCTTTAAACTATAAAGATTAAAATGACACAAAAAATATATATGTATATACATATATGGACTACCGATATAATTTGTCATTTTCTATTTGCTCAAAATTTATGTAACAGCATCATGGGTTGCAGGTGGACTAGAAGCAGCTCTGCATTTTTGAATGAACCTCCTGTAATTGCAGCAGAAAGCCCTGCTAACAAGTATGCATCACAGTACCATGTAGCAGCTGGCATTGCCACCTCCAAGCCATCCTCCATCACTGGAATTAGTAGCTGATATATATATATATATAAATAGGGTCCTGTATATATTTTATATATTATATATCTATGTATACTGCATATAACAGAGTTGTGCTTTGCTAGCATGTACAAACAGTACATGCAGTACCTAAATCTTTTATTAATTTATGGATTCACAATTTCATATTTGATTGTAAATTTTATTAATCGAATTACATGTACAACGTATATTTAATTCGACCAAATTGACGAATTTTTAATATTGAAAGAGGTTGAAGATCATAATTTCAAGTATAAAAAAAAAAAAAACAAAAAACAAAATAAGATGAATACATAATAAATGATTATTTCACTAATTTAATTGGATTACTAATCCTATACTAATTCATGAGATCATTAATCTTTTTATTATTAATCATGTTTTACAAACAAAGAGTTATGTAAGTATACCTGGAATGAATTTGTTTTCAGATTTTGCTATGTATGCTTCTTATTTTGTTCAATTTGACGGAAGATGATTGTTGTGAAGAAGAAGAAGAACACAGGAAGGAAAGCAAACTTGCATTTACTTTATAAATTCCTTTTGAAGTCTTACTAATTTCTAGCTTGCCTTCTCTGACTTACCTCTATTAAAATGATGATAATAATAATAATAATAATAATAATAATAATAAATTTCGTGACAAATGGGGGTGCAAGCCAGCCGAGCCGAGTAGCCGAATATCATAATGTTCAAGCTCGGCTCGAATAAATTTTCAAGTGTTCAAGCTCGGCTCGAGCTCAAATTGAACTTAACACCCCTAAGCTCAAGTCGTTAGGCTGAAGCAAAACTCGAGCCGAGCTCGTGTGGCTCGACTTTTTAATAAATAATCACTTGAACCGCAGAAGCAAAGGCGGGTTGATGGCTTCCTCCACTTATATGGAGCCCTTATCCCTATTGAATGTGTAAAAGAAGCGATGTGGGACACTTGAACAATCCCAAACCTGGGACACATCATTTACAATTCTTTTTTTTTTTTTTTTTTGGTGAAATTCATTCAGTGGCTGTCCCACATCGAATGATAAGGAAACTTGAAGTAATCTCACCCTTTATAAATTGTTTTTCCATTCTCTCACTTTCTATTGGACAATGCTTTATTATTTGTTTATTATTTCTTGATGACTTGGAGACTTTATTACTTGTTGATGATTTGGAAACTGAGTTATCATTAATATTTTCAATTATTTTTTTGTTTTGTTTGTAACTAATATATAAATATGATATGATATGATATAATATAATATAATCGAGCCAAGCCTAATCGAGTCGAGTTCATATTAGTTCGATTCGTTTAATAATCGAGCTTGGTAACAAAGCTCGAGCTCGACTCGTTTGGTAATCAAACGAGCTGTTAACGAATCGAGTCGAGGTTTAAAGTTTCATTACAGAATACTCCCTCAGTTAGTTGACTGTTAAGTCAACTAACAGATTTTGTTGATGTCAGTAATTTAATTTTTTTAAATACCAATTTTGCCCTCACTGGATAAATTACATTGACACCCCTCACATTTTAGAAATTACAATCCCCTCCCCAAGGTTTAAAGTAGCATTACCAATTGCCCCCTCGGTTAGTATTAGTTGAAAAAAAAATTATTTGAAAAAAAATTTTGTTAGTTAAATTTTTAAATTTATGTTTAAAAACCAACGTAAACTCATTTTTTGAATTTATGTTTTGTTCTCAAATTTACAAACTGAGACAACCATTTATAAATCAAAAAAATTATCAAATAAGTTTTTATGACAGGTTTTTTAATTTTTGTAAATATAAATTGAAAATTGAAAACGAAATGATTACCAAACATGCCTCAGATGGTAAAAACGTTGTAAAATTAACAAATAATTAAATAAGTTATCAACGTAAAATATGACTTATCAAAAGATTCTTAGGCTATGTATGATTTGATTTTTAGAATTTTTTTTAAAAAATTAAAAATTAATTTGGTTAAGAAAGAAAAAATAAAAAATAATTATCATTTTTATATAATTTTTATCTTTCGAGTGGTTAGAAATAATTTTTTACAAATTAAATATATTTCTTCATATTTATTTTTATTAAATTAATTTTTTTTTTAAATGTCAAGGAGGGATCTGTATTAAATTGAAACCTTAGGGGGTGTCAATGTAATTTACCCTTTAAAATATATGTAAAGGTTAAGGGTAAATTTGTCATTTTAACTTAAAAGTTGACACCGTCAAATAATTACACTGACAAGGGAGGTTAGTGTAATTTTCCAAATGTGAGGGGGAAACTGTAATAAACATAAACCTCAGGGAGTGTCAGTATAATTTACCCTATTTATTTTGATAAGGCACCACTGAATTGTAATTTCTCCCAAAACAAGTGTTAAATAATATTATTTTAATAATACATCCACTTAACCAAAAAGATGGGGAAACTCTAAGCGGTGTGTATGCACTTTTGATTATGATTATTGTGTTTTTGGTTGTAATCTATTGTGTTATTAGTTATGAGGCATTATGATGTTGATTATGATATTATTTTAGTTTTGATCTTAGAATTGTTTGGTTATATCTCATGTGATATTTGGTTATGTGGAGATAAAAAATATGAGCTCATCCCTAAATCCAATCACACTAGCCCAAGAAAAAAAGTGATAAGTCCATACCCATCCCTTAGAGCCCACGAAGGACAGTTGACAACAACTTGGCATCCAATCAAGGCGCATGAAAGGACAATCAAATATAAAAGATAATTTTCTGGAAGACAAATTTGTAAAATAAAGGAGAGACGTCGGATTAGGCATCATCCAATAGTGATGAGTGTAGAACAAACAAGACTAAGGCATAGGCTAAACCTAGTAGGAGGTAGACATGATACACTCAATCCCACCGAAGAAGCAGATGAACCAGAAAAGAGGAGAGACAAGAAGGTTGGCACACCTAGTAGGAGAGACTAGCCCTAACCATCAACATGATATACTCAATCCCACCGAAGAAGCAGATGAACCAGAGAAGAGGAGAGACAAGAAGGTTGGCACACCTGAAGGAAGTCATGCCCTTATCCGAGATCCCTACGAAAAGAGCACAACCATCAAATCTAAAGATCTCGTTTTCCGACAATGATCTAACGTGGATCCAACACCTATACAACGATGCCTTGATAGTAACCCTCTGAATTGGAGAATTCGTCGTCAAAAAGGGTGCTCGTGGACTAAAGCAGCTCCTCAAAAATCATGTACTACGAATTGTTCAAGAAATTAGGTTTGTCACGTGACGACCTACATCCATCCGAGTCACCATTTTTCGACTTTAATTCAAATCTGGTTTATCCCTTAGGCAAGATCTTTTTGTCAATAAGAGCAGGCATCGTAACTCAGTAAGTCGAATTTCAGGTTGTAGCGTTCCCTCCCCATACAATGCAATAGTGGGAAAAATGTGGCTTTGCAAGATGAAGAAAGTTCCATCCACTTTTCACTAGGTCATACAATTACTGATCGGAAATGAAATTGGTGAAATAAGAAGAGATCAAACATCCACTAAAAAATGTCTGCCAGTGTCCCATCCAACAAAAGAATCTATGAAATTCACACCGAAAAAGTATGTGAAGAACTAGTTGGCAGAGAGCCCACCACAAAGAGCGCCAAAGAGTTGGAGAAGGTGCCTATTGACCCAAAAGACGAAGAGAAATTCTTTCTCATCAGAAAAAGTCTTCGGCAACAGACAAAGACCACCTGAGCCACTTTCTATTGCAATATAGAGATGTGTTCGCATGGACTCCCTACAAAATAGAAGGTGTTGATATAGAAGTGGCTTGCCATAGGCTTAACATAGACCTAAACTACAAACCACTATCTAGAAAAGCAGAAGGTCGACACATCACCATGTCGAGGCAGTCAAGAAAGAAGTAATAAGACTATTGGAAGCAAATGCCATCAGGGAGTTTCAATACCCAGAATGACTATCCAATACTGTTGTTGTGTAGAAAAATAATGAAAAGTGAGAGTATGTGTGTACTTTACCAGTCTGAATAGGGTATGCCCAAAGGACAACTTCCCTTTATCGAAAATCAACCAACTAGTGGATGCCATGGCGGGGCATCAGAGGATAAGATTTCTTGATGCATATTAGGATATCATCAGATAGTAATGCATCCGAACTATCAGAAAAAGATGACGTTCATCACTCTTGTAGGATCATTCTGCTATCAGGTGATGTCATTCAGATTAAAGAACGCAAGGGTAACCTACCAGCGATTGGTGACAAAGATGTTCCATGACCTGATAGGACGAAACAAGGAAGTGTATATTGATGATATGGTGATCAAATCTTGAGAAAGTGATAATCATTTTGTAGATCTTCGAGAAGCATTCGAGATCCTTCGAAGGTTCATAATGAAGTTGAATGTAGGGAAATGTGCCTTCGGGGTAGGGTCAAGGAAATTCCTTGGCTATATTGTCACTTAGCGTGAAATAGAAGCAGGCCCCGATCAACATTACTCCTCCCACGACGGTCAAAAGAATACAAGCAGTTATAGGGATGGTTGTCACACTCAACAGATTCATCAGTCGATCATCCGATTGTTGCAAAACCTTCTTTCAATTGGTAAAAAGGAAGGCGCAGTTCGTATGGATAGTAGAGTGTGATTGGGCACTAGAAGAACTAAAGGAATACCTAGCTACACCTTCCTTGCTCACTAGTCCCGAACCAGGGGAAACGATGTATGTCTATTTGGTTGTCTCCAATCACGCCATGAGCTCGGCATTCGTTAGGATGTTGGAGGGGACGTAGTCATTCATATTTTACATGAGCAAACCTTACTTGACGTAGAGACAAGGTACCTACCCCTTAACCACTTCTAGGAAGTTAATGCATTATTTTTTGGCTCATCCTATCGTTGTGTACTCCAAGCATCCGCTAAAAAGGATTCTTCATAAGCTAAAGTTATTGGGGAGAATCTCTAAATGGGCAGTTGAGCTCAAACAATACGATATACAGTTTAGATCAAGAATTGCAATTAATAGGCAAATCCTGGCAGACTTCATAGCGGAGTTCACACCTAAACAAAGGGTGAAAGGGATGAAGATTCAAAACAATAGCCAATTGGATAGACTTGATGAAGACTTAACACTGAATCAACCAATTATGTAGTAGTCCAAGGCAGCATCTACTGCAACAGACCAAACAGAGCAAGAGGAGGTCAAGTTATAGTCCAAGAAAGCTGAACAAATGTAGACTTAAAATAAAGTTGTATCACAAGCCATGTGCTGTGTCACATCTAAGCAATTCACTTGTACAGTTAGTTTGTTCGATGATTAGTTAGTTTGTTAGGTGATTAGTTAGCCTATTAGATATACAATTAGTTACTGATATGTGAATATATAATAAACAATGTAATAGTTAGATGATCAATTAAGAGTTAGTCTTTCTTTATGGTATCAGAGCAAATAGAGCTCTAACAAGCATTCAATAATGGCATTATCTTTAATGCCAACATCTACTATTCTTCATCCAAATCTTTTTCTTCTTCTTTCAAATCTCAATTCTTTAGTCATAGTAAAACTTGACTCATCAAATTACCTAATTTGGAAAAGTCAAGTTCAGAATCTATTTCGAGCTACAGAATTCTTTGGATATCTTGATGGATCAGTTGATTGTCCTCATTCTACAATCGTGAATGCACAGAACAATCTAATCTCCAATCCGGAATTCAGCAAATGGAAGTGTAGCATGACTTTCCGTGCTCCTTTCAGAAGACGATAAGCCCTACAGTTCGGACTCCTATGGTTCTGAATCTGATTCCACAAGTGCAATATGAAAGAGATAAACACAAAAGAGTCCAAATATAGAAAATCTTTTGGAAAATCGATTTTGAATCAAAATGCCAAAAATGGATTACTTTGCCAGATACAGAGTAGCCACCTAAATATTTTTTGGAAAATTTAGGAAATCCAGACTCGTGCCAAAGGCCACTTATCCGTCATCACCAAGATCGTCTTGGCTCGGGAACTTAGGTACAAGAGGGAAAGGTCATGAATTAAACACTCCCGCCCACCCGATCAAAGATCGGCCTCTACTAATCATGATGTGATTCTTATTTACATTATATGCTCTTATTCCGATTTATTTGACTAACTTACTATGTGACGCATATAAGTATAGACTAATTTGCAAAAATTGAAACATTTGATTTCATGTTTGTTTTTAAAAAAGAGTTTGTGAATGTGCCACTTTTAAAAAGTGGGCTCAAATGTACATCGATCAAATCATCCCAATTCTAGCAATTAGCTTTCATCCACAGGCATTCAAACAAATTATCATTTAAGCACTTAGTGTCATATTGAACATGCTTGATATGACGTGGCAGCAATCACACGCTTGGTTATATGCTAAAACAAATAAAAGCTCACCTAGTACTCCAAGGCAAGCCAAAGAAAACAAAAGGATTAGAAAACATGCATGCCCCTATCAATATGACTAATGTAGCACATGAGATATGCAATCTAAATAGGCTCGGCTTACTTAACATGGCATGTGAATCAATTCGATAGCATGCGGTAAAACACGTATTTGAAGAAGTATAAACAATAACAATGCAAGTTAGAATGATGAACTGAGCTTCATGCATACAAGACAAGTGGATACAGAGCATGGAAAATGCTAAACAGAATATGATGCTCTATTCTAACCATCATAAGAAAGTAAATAAAATGGAGAAAGACGTGGGGTTGGAAGACAAACACATTATTACAAGCTTGGCCCTCGCACAGGAGGGGACGAATAAACTAACTAGCTAACTAATTACTGCGAATTAACTAACTATTATAAACCAAATGAAATAAACTGACTATGCTAACTATTTATTATAACATCATAATTAAGTAAATATTCTATGGAACTAACTAATTACTTACAATAATTAATTAAGTACAAATTAGAATTAACTAATTAATTACGACATGAATACAATCCAAAAGAAATAGTAGCTAAGCTAACTACTCTAACTACTCAGCCCCGAGAAACGAGGAATGCTTATGTACACGCACGGATTTCCACCCGAAAAGCCACTGTTCTACTGCTAGAATACCTCTGTTGCACAGGTAGAACATTTGCACTATTTTTCACCTCAGCCTCTGCCCTATCCTGTTCCAAAAAGTTACTGCTTGGTTTGACAAAAGTGATCGGCAAACCAGAAGCAGTGGCCGGTCGGCAACTAAAAGTAGCCTACTATTCAAAAAAGGTGGCCTGCCAGCCACCAAAGCTTGGTTCTTTCTGTTGCAACAAAAAGCATACATAGCACAAACAGAGTATTCTCAAGGGATGTTTGTCTATCCTGCCTCTCCTTATCTTCAAACAGCTCAAAGGAGAAGTAGGCTTGATAAGCAAGCCATCAATGGATGCAACTTCATTGCGTGATGACTTACGAACCAAGGAACACAATCTTAATAAATGGACAAATAAAGACTCACAAAACCCCCTCTTTGTTATGGATTGATCGAGAGAAGCAGTTGACCTTGGAAACTTGAACCATTTCATCACTAGCAAGTACAAAATGACTCAAGTTCCCATGTGTTCAATTAACGTCCGATTGAACACCAAATTGCTTATTATCTTGCATCATTTTTAATCCCAATTTTATTATTCCATTTTAATTACCATCTATTCCTTAGTTCATTAAGTCCAATAGTGATCTTTAAGTCCTCTAATGGACAGAAGCGTCAAACAAAGAGTTATTTTGGCCATGAGAGAGACACCATGATGTTGGTAACGAACCCCCAAAGGGATTAAACCATTAAGCACAATACCTTAATCTCATGCTTAAACAAGCAATTGGTTTGAAACAATTTTCAAAACAAAGAAGAAAAAAAACAAGAAAAGAAGGAGGTTGCAAGAGTAATTAGAGGTGATCACAAGTATGGAAAGTAAGAAATAAACACTATCAACTCAAATAGGTTGGTGGCTAAGGCCTAAACCTCCAAATCTATGAGAATCATTACACTACAAGCATGCAATACAAGGAATAAATGAAATAACCAGCCTAAAATAGTCCTAAAGTAAGCAAAAACAGTGCTGGAATTGAAGGCAAAAGAGCTAAAAGAGTAAGCTACAAAAAGGTGGCCTTCAATTTTTAATTCCCTAGGTATTTAAACCAGACTTTAGTGTCGGAAATTCCAAACCTTTGCGTTCTAGGCATCAGCCATTTGAACTCTAGTTTCCACCATCGCAGTTGGTCTCCTAGGAACTCATTGCAAACACAGCCAAGATGCCCCTAGCAAGGAATGGTACTCAAGGAGAGCACTTTTTATCATCATTCTGGCTTGAAGTAGGCTTGATCTTAAGCTTGAGGTAGAGGCACACTCATACTTCGGCGCATTGACAAGGCCTGAGGAAGTACATTCGGAATGTAATCTCGAAACTTGCTGAAGGTGAAACACACTCAGATGCTCCATATTTCCCTCTTTGCTTTTGCTTTGTAGTTCGGAACCTAAGTAGCTTCAGATAGGTCCTTGTTTTACTGTTCTCACATGAACTGGGTTGAACCCTGTAGTTTTATGAAAGAACAAATCATGTTTTGCACATATGTGGAGAACGGCACAGCACTCTGAGCACAAAAACGGTTCATTTTGAAATTAAGAAATGAATTCTTAACCAGGTATTGAGCCTACGACTGAACACAGCACACCACGACTCAACAAAGGAAAACAAAGGTAAAACAACCTAAACACATCTATTGACACTCGAAACGACTCTAAACAAGAATCGAGACAAACAAAAAACACACACACAACACTCAGATGTATACCACCAGTGGGAGGCCTCTCAGTTCACGAGGAGCCTGTTTCTTCAGGTATTGTTTTCCACCCTTTCTTATTTATGATTCTCACATCACTCTGGCACTCAATCTCTTTTTCTTTGAAAAAGCCCTTTTCTCACTTTTTCTCTCAACGCACATCTCTCTATTCTTTAATCTCTCTTCTTTTTTATCCCTCCCCTGGGTGGTTGATGGACAAGTAGGAAGTTGCGGGCTCTTGCCCCTAGTATTCTACTAGTGTAATAACCCGACCCTCATATATGTTTTCTGGTATGCTTTCAGTCCCCTATTTTGTGCATTTATATGCTTATTATGAAATTTCATGTGAAATTAAGTTTAATTAAGTGAATCTTATGATTATAGATTCATATCTGTCTAATAAGAGAAATATCTATTACAATTATAATGTTTGGATCAAAAATTGGAAGCCTTAGAAGCTTAATCATCTGAAATTGACTTTATATTTGAGATCAGCATAATTTTTAAGTCATAATAAGCATTTTTGTGAAAATTTTATTCAGAATGACTAAACTGATTACATTTTGTTTTATTCAACATTTATATATATATATCTACCTTTATACATTTGATTGGAAAAAACCTTAACTCAAAAATATCTCCTGAGAGAGAGAGTTAGAAAAGAAGATGGTTTGAGAGGAAGAGGAGAGGTTCATCAAGGTAGAAGATTTAGGAAGTTGAGAAGGGTTGAGGAGAATTAAACTCAAGGTATGTTTAACCCATTCTAATTGACCCCTCTCTTTGACTTGAGTAAGAATTTCTCTATATTATGTAAGTTAGGGTTTATAATATAGATCAAGCATGTGTTAAGTGATTACTTGAGAAGATATCTTTTGTGTTTGATTGATTTGGAATTATATTGAACTATATGGAGAGGAATTACATCTTATTCCCTTAATTGTGTATATTTGAGATCATCTATGTACTATAGGGTTATATGCATATATATGGTTGATAAGCATGGAATTGTCTACATGAAATCGTAAGGGATTGGCTTAGTTAAGCTTGTAATTCACATTTATGATGTTGTTATACTCTAATATTGCCTTAATTTCCCTACCTCTCTATCCTAATGCAAGATGACTTTGCTGAATTTTGGTTTGAATTCAGACTGCCCAAAACAAAGGCCACAGCCGCACGTGCGGAAAACAGGGGGAAATTAGAAGTTGCATTCTGAAATTACCGCTCGTGCGGGGAAGGATTACCGCACGTGCGGCCCACCTTTCCGTACGTGTGGAAGGGACTGCCGCACGTGCGGCCCATGCCGAAAAATTTCGTCTGCTCTGCTTTCCTTGTTTGACCTTCTGATATTATTAAAGTAATCATTTGATGCTCGTAAAATGGTTGTAAATTCATTCGAAGTGAAATGAATAAGATATTGTTTAAAAAGAAAAACGAACTAATTCTTAAACTGCGTGTGTATGTAGGGCACATACCGAAAGGAAGTGCCGCTCTATCACAGCACTGTGAGTAATAGTACTGTAGTAGTACACTTTACTTATTGCTAATGATTATTATTAGCACTCTGTTAATCGCAAGTCAACTGTGTTAACTTATGTGAATGTTTGGAAGAATCTGTGTACATCTGTATGATTCTAAGACTAGTCTATTCTGTTGATATCTGGGCCTAAGGCCAATCTGTGAAATCTGTTGGGCCTAAGGCCAATCTGTGAAATTTGTTGGGCCAAAGGCCAATCTGTAAAATTTGATGGGCCAAAGGCCGTTCTAAAAATATTTACAAAATATGATTTCCACACCTGTATACGTTATAATTCAGATTTATACATTGAATCATTTAAGTATTATTATTCACTGAGTTTCGCTCACTCCGTGTTATGTCTGTCTCTGTAGGTAATCAACCTGGAGGTCAGTCTTAACCCATCAAGTCCATTCCGCTTTTGTTAACTTCGATGCGTCCAAGCACTTAGTTGAAGCTCATTCATTCTTGTGGAGTTCTTGCTAAGCTTTTAGCTTTGTGCTCTAAGTTTTGTTTTGAATGTCAAGAAGTGTGTATAACCTTCCCTTACCAATGCTTTTGTTACACGCCCAATCATAGGGTTGGGTCTGTATATATGCGTGTACATGGCTGCCTCTCATATATATGTTCATAGTATGGTTGTTTATCTGATGCAATGTTTATGATCCTGGCATATTAGTGATAGCTCAATGGATACTGTTTATGTTGTTAATTGTTTCCGTTCAGGCCCCATATGTTATACATAGCGAATTTGATGTCCGTTTCTGAAGTGATCCTGCCCAAACTTTTAGGGGCGGGTTTGGGGCGTGACAACTAGATTCTCATTCTTCTGTTCACAACTAGTGAGCTTTCCCACAGAGGGGTTGTGCTACGACTGGATGTGCGGTAGATCTGCAACTGACATCAGTTAACGGTGCCCTCGGCTTTTAACTTGACCGAGCTTGATCGAGGTGAGTTACAGCAATGCCCCACCGGCCTGGTATACAATTGATTGGTCTCACACATTGCATTTTCTACGTCCCCATTTCGGATTAGATGCTAATTTGGATGTGATTGTCCGAATGAAGGAATAACTTCCAGCTTCATTTCCAGTTCGTGCTTCGCACTTGGCTTGATACCTCACTTCTAGAAGGATGAGAGAGCTTTCGGCCCTTTACTGTTAGCTTCAATTGTGCCCTTTTCTGGTGAATATGGTGCCCTTTCCGGCGAATATGGTGCCCTTTCCGGCAAGTAGAGTGCCCTTTCTGACAAGTATGTTGACAACGGGGAAAAGACAGGAAACCTAACTCAACTATGCCCCTAGTTCATCATTTTGACCATTTTTGTTTTGGCTTTCAACTAAAACAATTTTAATCAATATGAGAGTTTGATTAACACGCTTGTTCAATTTTCTGATTTGAAATCATGCAAGTCCGGCTATGAGCACTGAAAATTTTTCTTTTTTGGGTCCAAGAAATGGTCTAGTTTTGGAAAAATGGAATATTTTTCGAGAGAATCAGTCGACCTCATTAAAAAATCCTCAAAACTGTTTTTGCAAATGGCCACTGCTCGACCAACACGGAATTTACTTTCGAGATGCACAACCTTAGATCTGAACTTGAATTGTCTTGCAGCTGAATCTTCTAACAGAGTAGGACAATCAATTTTGAACGAAGATGAGCCAATTTGCACATGGATAAGATAGCCGAGTTTGAACAAGGATAAGCCAATCAACATGGATGAGCCAAGCAGGCTGAAAACGATTGGGGTTAGACTTCAAGATGAAATTGTCTACGTATCCCAAACATAGGAATCAGGCCTGACGTAGTTCCGGGTTAGGGTGCACTCTAAAAAAAATGGAAACAGGGAGAAGGCCCCCAAAACCCCCCCCTCCTCCTCTCCTTGGGAGAGGCCTCCCCCTTCCCCAACCTCCTTTCATTGGGGAAGGCCTCTCCAAACTCTCCCCCTATTAAACTTATGATTGAGTAAACAGTACTTATCAGAATCCACAAACCCAACATGTAATATAGTTTAATCATATTTATTTTTTTTAAAATGAATGTTTTATTTTCAAAATCGTGTTTATCCTCTATTTTTTGTATGAGAATATAATGAAATTATGTGATTATAATTATTGAATCAATTTAATTTAATTATTTTTATTGATAATTTGCACATTAAGGTGGTGTTTGAGTTGAAAATTGAAAATTAAAAACTGAAAATTAAGTATTGAAAGTTGAATGTTGAAATTTTTTAAACAAAAAAATTGTTTAATAAAAAGTTAAATGTTGAACTAAAAACAAATTATTTGATATATATAAGATTAAATTTGAAATTTATTATTTTTAAATTATATATTTTAATTTTATATTGTGATAATGGTGATGATGGTATGATGGTGGTGGCGATGGCGGCAGTGGTGGTGGTGGTGGTGAGTTTATAATAATGTATATCGATACTTATGTTTAGTATTTATAAATTCAATTAGAAATAAGTAAATTTCATATGATTTTTTTTTTAAAAAGTTTTAAACTACATTTTAAAAGACACTTAAATTCTTAAGTGATATCAATTATAATTATCAAACGTATTTAATTAATTATTACTTAATACATTCAATTTTAAGTGCTGAATTATGTTATCAAACACCTCTTAAGTTAAGACTAAAAAATAAACAAATTGAATTATCAAAATATGGCCCATAATAGGCCCACGACCCACAATAGAGATAAAAAATAAAAAATATAAAAAAACCCTTATTCTTGAGGTTATTTGTGTCAAGACTCCCTCAACTATTAGCGAATATCATTTTATCCTCTTTATTTATGAATTTGTACATTTTGACTCCATCAACTTAAAAATGTATTACTTTCACCTTCTACAGGCCTCCTCCAAAAGGAATATATTTGTACGATTTTTATAGTTAAAAAAGTAAATATATACAGATTCATAAATAAAAATAAAATAAAATAATATTTGTTAATAGACAGCTCTTTAATATAATTAACCCTTATTCATAAATTACCTATTTTGAAACGGTTGTCAAACTATAAAAGATCCTTAACTAGCCCATAAGGCTGGCTTTTTCCTACTAATTGTACCATTGAAAGAGCTCTTCACATAAAGCCAATGCTGCAAAGATCAAAACAGGACATACTTTGAATCATTTTATACCTTAGACTAGATCAAGAATGAGACGAGCTCTTTAGATAAAGCCAATGCTGGAAGATGAACAATGGACATATACTTCCATACGTCTCAAATATGTACACTCTTTATTTGGCATGCTTTTATAAACAAAATTACAAAACAGATTTGATGGGTGGGTGTAGATTTACTAATGTTTCAATTAAATGGTAAAAGAAAGCAAGGCATATTTTATGCAAATTTAATTATTATTATTATTTTTTTTTTTTTTTTTGATCCGCAATGCAAATTTAACTATGTTGAAATCATCTTTCAATTTTAAGAAACATGAGATATATGGGAAGTAAAAAGAGCAATCACCTTCAGCTATCAACTGTTTCCAATACATCTCACGGCCACGACCTCTCACGGGCAACAATCACCTTTGATAGTCGACAACATCCTCCAGAGTTGACCCCGACTTTATGGGGGTCTAAGGCGAAGTTAAAAAAATGGGGCCTTTATACATAATTACAAATATATATATATATATATTTATATTTATTTATTTTTTGTACCAATACAAAAATTTATTAAAATTATTAACTTTTTTACCTATGCTATGCACGAAAGTTATTTAGAATATTAGGTGATAAATCCAATTTGAAAATATTATATTAGTGAATAATTTGATTATAATTTTTTTTCAAAATAATTATAATTTGAAATAGATTTTGGACATTTTCGATAGGTAATGTTATTAATTTATTTAAAAAAATTTATGACGTAACTGATTGAATGTAAAATTTGATCAATTTCAGCTTAAAAAAATTATTTCTTAAGAGACAAATGTAACTGGTATAATCAACAATATTTTATAAATAATCCATACATTTAACAAATAACCATCCATTACAATTAAATAATTCACCACTTCAATTATTTCATTAAAAAAAAAAATCAATGAAACTTTATTTTTAAACTACTATATAATAATGTAATATTTGATTCACTAGAATGAAATTTAATAGAATAGAATGGTCATTTTTCATCCTCTCTATAGAATGACTATTCTCTCGCAATGATGATTTTATTTGTAATACTTTTTCATCATTTTTTTAGTGAACCAGGAGTGAAAATAAATATTATGATAAAATGATTATTTCATTTCAATAAATCAAGCCTAACAAACAAACTAAATCTTTCGGGCCCTAATTTTTACACAGAATTTGGGGGCCTGAGGCTGCCGCCTTGGTGGCCTTGCCTCAGGGTTAGCCCTGCCTGCCTCTGATCATTAGCCTCGGAGGTTGAGAATCACCTCCAAGCAACCATCGTCTACCATCAATAATTATCTTTGGCCACCAACCATCTCCACTCACCCCTTTTACTTTATTTGCAAAATAAGTTTTTGAATCATGTATGTATCAAACATTTGTATTTACTTTTGCAAAAAATAAATATAAATATGTTTAATATTATTTTGTAAATAAAAAATAAATAAGTTATAAATGGTTTTTTTTTTTTTTTTTTTTTTTTTTGAGGACAATAAATTATAAATGTTACCAAGCAACATTTTTGGAAAGTAATAAACACATTGATAACAGTAGTGGTTAGGTAGAGTTTGGACGGCCACGACGAGGGGTCTTAAAATTATCCAGTGAAGGAAAGAATGGAATTAAATTGATCTCTTTGGATTGGATTAGTTTGGTTTTAAGTGTATTAGTTTGGTTTCGAATCCTCAAATTATCAAATTAATAGGATTAGGTTGGTTCTTCGTTTAGGTCTTACCTAAACCGAACTAACCCAAGAAATGAACCTATTTATACATATATATATATTAAAATTTTATTTATATTGACATGTCTTCACTTTATTACTCTGTTACTTGATTACACCTAATAATTTTTTATATACAAGAATTATTAAGTAAACGAATGTAGTACCACAAGCTTAAGTCAAATTTCACAGTTGATTTAATTTGTATTGGTTGTATTGATGAATTTAATTTGTATTGATTATATTTAAGCATGAGTTAAATTTAATTTGTATTGGCTTTTATTAAACAATATTTTACTTTTTGTTTATATTATGTTTAAATGTTAAAAACTTGTTTATTATAATTATTTATTATTAATTAATTCGCTTATTTTTAATATAGTGAAAACTGTGGTTTCAAGCCAAACCAACCCGAGCTACATTAGGTTGGGTTGGGTTGGGTTGGATTGTGTTGGTTTTAGTTCATTAGTTTGGTTTTGGATTCAAAAATTTGGAACCAATCATAATTAAGTTAATTTTAAATTTTGAACCAAACCGACCCATAAACACCCTAGCCACGACTAGGGGTGGTTGGGCACGGCCTAAATTAGAAAATGCAATGAAATTCTCGTGTCCAAGCTTGGTCCGAGTTGGGCCAACAAATCTCTTCCATGTTCCATCCTAAAATGGTATTCACTCTGTTTGGTTCAGCCTACAACTTGCCAAATAAGTCACTTATTCGCTTATTTGTTACCACTTGTTACATCACCTCTCTATATTATTTTGTATATCTTTTTATAAAAAGTCAAAAAATCATTAAATAAGTAAATCTCAAATGAATAGTCTTTTGAGTTTTTAATTTGGATTTTTATATTTTTAGTGATTTTTAAAAATATTTTAATTATACTTTTTAGATCTATTTAATTTTGATAATTAAAAAGTATAAAATTTATGCAAAAGCTTTAAAAAAAAATCATTGAATACCACAAAATATGAAAATGCAATAAATTTTCGTTTTTTTTTTTTTTTTTGTGTATTTGTTAATTTTTTTTTAAAAAATCCACGAATATTATATTTTTTAAGTATATTTAGATTAGGCGTATCTAAAAAATAAAAATAAAAATTATTTGAAATATTAAAAAATTATTAAAATAAAAAACGTAATTTTCAAAAAAGGTGAGGTGAAGCAAACAAAAGTGATTACACTCTTGAGTTCGCCCAACAAAACCATATATTAAATTAAAATATATAATTTTATAATTGAGTTAAAAAATAAAAAAAATAAAAAGAACTTAGGTAGCATTTGGTAGAGTTTTAGAATTATAATTTGATAATAAAGTTGTATTTTGAGTTTCTGAGTTTTAGAATTATAATTTGAGAAGAGAAAATTTGTTTAGTTATGAGTTTTGAAATGAGCATTAAATTGAGTTTTGAATTTTTGATGTGACATATGAAATGAAAAAAATTGTTTTGTTATGAGTTTTGAAAAGAGTTTTCAAAACTTAATTCAAAAACTTATAACTCATAACCAAACATACAACTCAAAACTCTATTGAAAATTCTATTCAAAACTCATAACCAAACTCTTTCTAAAATTCAATTCAAAAAAATAATTTGTCATTTTGGTCTAAAAAAATAATTTGTATTTTTAAAAAATATCAAAAGCAAATATAATATTTTTTTTCTTCTAAATAACAGGTGCCAATTGACAATTGCAAAATAATAATAAAAATAAATAAATAAATAAAAGTACTGTTCTGGTCAACTGGCTGGACATTCGGGAGGATGTCCGGACGGACGATCGGATAAACTAAAACTTCAAAAATTCTTTGGTTTACTAAACAAGTTTTCAAAATGTGTTTTGAAATTGATTTGTAATCATAATTTGAAAACTCAAACCAAACATAGCATTCAAATATAAGGGTGGAAACTTTGATTTGCAATCCACACCAAACACAGCGTTTGGTAGAGTTTTAAAATTATGATTTGATAATAGAGTTGTATTTTGAGTTTGTGAGTTTTAGAATTATGATGTGAAAAGAGAAAATTTGTTTGGTTATGAATTTTGGAAAGAGTGTTGAATTGAGTTTTGAATTTTTGATATGACATATGAAATGATAAAAGTTGTTTGGTTATAAGTTTTGAAAAGAATTTTCAAAACTTAATTAAAAAATTTATAATTCATAACCAAATACACAATTCAAAACTCATAACAAAATTCTTTTTAAAATTCAATTCAAAAAAATAATTTGTCATTTTGATCTAAAAAAATAATTTATACATTTAAAAAATATCAAAAATAAATATATATATATTTTCTAAATAACAGGTGAAGGTACTGTTCCGAGCAATCGGACGGATGACCGAATAGACCAAAAATTAAAAAAACCAAACATGTTTTTAAAATTGATTTAGATTCATAATATAAAAACTCAAACCAAACACGGCCTCATATTTACACATATAATATTAGATAATCGGGCCAACTAGGCCGAGCTTGAACATTTCACTCATTTAATAAATTGGCATAAAAAGTTATCTCGATTTTGCCTTATAAAGCTTATTAGTGGCAATCTGTGCTATGGATGGGACTCTACAATTTAATTAATTTATTATAGTCATCTTATATTGTGAATTTATTTTTTATAAATTGAAATGTCACTAGAGCCTTTTATGTTTGTCGTTTTGTGGCATTTTTCAAAAACGTGCCACTAAATATTATTTTTTATGGCATTTTCTAAAAATATGCCACTAGTGTAGTGCCACTAAAGTATGTTTTTGTTGTAGTGGCAACTCACAAATGTTTTGAATATGATAACTATATCATATC
The DNA here is from genome assembly GCA_036172215.1 of Camellia granthamiana. Taxonomy (NCBI): domain Eukaryota; kingdom Viridiplantae; phylum Streptophyta; class Magnoliopsida; order Ericales; family Theaceae; genus Camellia; species Camellia granthamiana. The sequence continues at coordinate 79,346,355 of CM069911.1, read as the reverse complement.
TAAGTTCATTAGTACGAGCAAGAAATATTCTTCTCGTATAATCCTGTTGATCAAGTTTGCGCTCCTCCAAACGTCGTCGCTTTACTCCCTGAAAACAGAAACGTGAGCTAGCCGGCAGGTTTGTGCTGGATACCTCTCCGATGCCTAAGTCAGCAAAATAGACAGATAGACAAAAGTTCTGTGTATTCAGAAATCAAAGTTGTGTTACCTCTCCATAGGTGATGCTATAAGCTTTTATAGGTTCCGCGTGGCACAATCCTTGTAGGACTCTTATTCCTTCATGTAGAGTCCTCCTAGGAGTCACACTCCTGAAAGATAATGCTTATCTTTCAACACCCCCCTCACTGCTTAAACCAAGTGAGATGGTCCTAACTCGGTGGTACGACCAAACGACCAAGCTAGTATTGTCATGTTGAAATGACAACTGAGACCGAGCTATGCCCTAGCTCGTTCCTTCCTTTATCTGTTTGTACCTCGGTTGTGCCTATTGAGACCGAACTAACCTCAGCAAGCTACCACCGCGCCAACCAGAGCGAGGTCCATCAAGTGAAAGCACCATACCTCGGCTCTGAATACCCTGACCGAGATAACTATCTCTACTCTGACCGTGGTGACCGTGATTATTCTTGGACCGAGCTAACACTTGCTAGGTCACTTCCATACCTGGACCGAGCTAACACCTGGACTGTGGTCCACTTACTAAGCCCTTCTTACTATGGCCCATAGAACGACTCATTACCCAGCTCGGCCTAATTTACATATAAATTACCCTCTCAATTGCCCCTTAATTCCATTTGGCAGCATGATAGAGATTATCTTTTTCCAGCCGAGCTAAAAACTTTAGTTTTTCAATCGAGCTAAATCCACACTGGGCTACCTATCTGTCCGGTCAAAACGTCTCTTCAGTCGCTGTAACTGAATCGCTTCTCATTCCAGGAACACGTGGCACACTCTCATTGGCCCAATGCAGCTGTCACGCCGTCTTCGTACTTCGCGTATTTTGAATAGTCCCGTCCTTTTTTTCCCTTTCTCTACACAAAACTAAACCCTTCGTTTTGAACCATTTCATTTGCACTATTCATCTTCTCTCTCTTGCTCGAGCTTCCATTCCCCCCAAACACAACGCCTGTAAAGAGCTTTTTCTCTTAGCTTCGATCTTTATCAACTCGTCTTCAAACTTGTAAGTAACCCAATCTTATTTCCTCTTTGTTGATTTCGCATCTATTTTATACAACATGAGTTTTTGTATGATTTTCAAAACACCTATTCCACTTTTGCTTCCATTTTTCTGAAAAAACCTCTGTAACATAACCACTGTCTATATGAATAACCTGGGAAATGGTAGTTTTGATCCAAAATCACACTCCAACCGAACTAGGATTCTGTTTACATTAAGTGCAAGCTTAGCCAAACTGAACAACCGAACTAAAACTTCACATCATACTTGTAGTTTCAATAAGTCTTAGTACCTTTTGCTCATCTTAGCCGAGCTAGCAAACCGCACTAGGTTTGCGCAATGCTGCACTAGAAGGCCTTCACCACTGACCGAGCTACAACTTGGGGCTAAACTAGCTCTCTTAGTCAAAACCGAACTAAGAATGCTGCCCCAAATGCTCAACCGGCCTAAAGACAATTGCTCAAACCGAGCTAAAAATGGATAGTACCCCACGTAGCCGAGCTAGGACTTCATTTATCTTGCCTTTGTTTCTTTTAGCACGGTCCAACGATCTGTGCTTAACACCTTTCTTTTTCACCTTGCAGACTCAGACTAGGTTGCCCAGGCACTCCTTTGAGCGCTCAACCAAGCTACTCAGCGTCATTTCTCGATCGAGCTAATACTTAAGCTAATTTATTCATAATTTAAAAGCAAATGGGTAAATATAGGTTTTTAGTAAACTCACCAGGGGCCATGGCTGAGTTCCGAAGGGACTACCATATCCCTAATGATGTCCATCTTACCTTGGCCGAACTAGATACCACACCCTGGGGAAACCCTGGCTTTGTTCCCTTTATCCTTCTTTCCATTGTAGAAACCGGACTAAGATTCCCTGTACAGCCTTTTCTTTGCGAGTTCCTTAGACAAACCAACCTCTGCCTTACCCAACTTTCCACAAATTCATACCGCATAATAAATGGCATCGTCGAGCTAAACCGCCGGGCTGGCCTTAACCTCGGTTTAGCCGAGCTCTTCCACCAATATTCCATAGGGTCAAATGAAGATGGCTGGGTTTACTATTTAAGAATAAGGCGCCGGCGTGAAAAGATAATAAAGAATACCCCGGACAAGGATGTAAACGATAATGATTTCTTCTGGGTTTCTAGGAACTTTGAAGACCACAAAGCCCAGATCCCTGGTGACCGAATTAATTGGAATAAGGAGTCGCCGGTATAACTACCTCAACCCAATTTCATGTTTTTTCTCTTACTTCGGTACTTACTTTTAACCGTACTAACTGTTGTCTCCTTCCTCCTCAAGTCCCAGTACAGCTACCCCAACTTAAACACACTTAGCGCCGCACTCCGATATCCAAACAGGAGCTGGGCCGAGCTACTGAATTTTGAACCGACTACCGATATAGTAGCCGTAGGAAGACCAAGGTGACCGATTTCCTCTTAGAGTCATCCCCAGAATCTGATCCTTCCCTTCCACAAGTCAACTTGATCCCGTTGACTGCAGAGCAAGAGATGGCCAAGAAAAGAGCGGTAAGGGCCCTTCTAACCAAAACAAACCAAGTTGAGGTACCACTAGCCAGCCAAACTCAAGAGACCGTGGTAGCCCTACTAACCCATCAGCCTTCAACATCTTGGGCAAGCAAGCGTGCTCGGATTTCCACAACCGAGCCACGCCTTGTTGATGAAGAAGACACCATTCTCCCACGATCCACTCCACCAAGCCCACAACCGGAGCGCTCGGACCGAGCTAGCTCCTCCAAGTGGGTGCCAAAGGTTACCTTCAAGAACCGCGCTATCACTGACTCCGATTCAGTGGTCGCGGAAAAAGATCATTTGCTGGCCTTCAATCTGGCCAAGAGTGTCTGTCTTCCAGCCGACATGAATCATCATGATCGCCTTACCGAGCTGAAGGCCATTCGCTCGGCTTCAAAGTCAATGGTGTTGGTAAGTTCTCTTTTTCATTCTCCAAATTTCAACATCTTTTAGCTCGGTTCCTACTCAATACTGCCTCCCTCCCCTCGCAGGCCCTATAGAAGAACCACATTGCTCATAAATGCGTGCTGGAACTTTGAAAAACTACAAGGCAGGCCATGGCAGAGGCCAATGAAAAAACGGCCGAACTAAAAGAATCTTAGCAAAAGGTGGCCGAGCTATAGGCTAAAGTAGCCCGACTCACTGGCCTAGTCAATTCAACCGAAGCCGATAAGAAGAAGGTTGCGGCCGTGGTGAAAGATAAATACTTACGCGCGCTGGCCAAGCTCAAGGGAAAAAAGAACGCTGAGATAACCGAGCTAGAGAAAAAGGTTGAGGACGCGGAAGAACGCGGTTACAAGGAGGGGGAGGCCCCTTACATCAAGCAATGTGAAGCTACAAAAGATCTTTTCTTCAAGTGTGGATAGAAGGCGACTGTGGCATAACTCGGTCATGGTCCAGAGACCGAGGTCTTCAACCCTCCCCCGAATTTCATACCGAGTTGTATGGTGGAGTACGCTGCTGCCATTCAGCAAAAATTTCTGCAAGAGGGAGAGGACGAAGATTCTGCTCCCGAAGACAACACCCAGCCTGGTCGCCAATCTATCTCCCCAACTCCAGTGGTCTCTATCCCTCCTTTGCCTGCTGTGTCTGATGCGGTGCCTTCGTCCGAGCTCAACCAAGGAGGGCTAGGCACAACCGAGCTACCTGCGGGTGAAGACCGGGTTGTTCTGGATGCCAATTTAGATGACCTCTTTGCTTGATTATGCACTTTTCTTTTCTTTAGGTACTAACTTTTGAAGTTTTTGTAACCGGGCTAAGGCCCTATCTTTTGTACCTTGACTTTACATTATCAATGAAATCATCTTTTGTTTTCCTCAACTGTCTGTTCGGTTTACTTTTATGCTTGTATTTACTTTCCTAATATAATCTGAATGAAGTAAATCCTCTGGCCGAGATATTTATCCTGGTCTTAACTTTGCAATCTAACTGGCCATACCTGCCAACCTCTTCAGCCTAGATCCTTATCTCGGCTGAAGAACAATAAGTGTTGGTTTGTGCAGCCAACCTCTTCAGCCTAGATCCTTATCTCGGCAGAAGAACAATAAGTGTTGGTTTTTCCAGCCAACCTTTTCAGCCTAGATCCTAATCTTGGCTGAAGAGAGCTCAAAGTTGGTTTTTCCTGCCAACCCTGAGTGAAGTGTTTGGTTATTCCTGCCAAATGTCCTGCAACCTGGATCCTTATCCTAGGCTTAGGAGGGGTGTTGGTTATTCCAGCCAATCTCTAAGTTGGTTATTCCTGCCAACCTAGAGTAAAGTGTTTGGTTATTCCTGCCAAACGTCATGCAGCCTGGATCCTTATCTTGGGCTTAGGAGTAGTGTTGGTTTTTCCAGCCAACCTCTTCAGCCTAGATCCTTATCTTAGCTGAAGAGAACTCAAAGTTGGTTATTTCGGCCAACTCTGCTTTTGTTGCCCCTAGCTCACTAAAATAACTTTTGCAAAATAAAACAATTATGCTGAAAAGAAAACTACTTGTTTTATTGAGAAAAAGAAAAATTACAAGTACTTTAAAGAAAAGCTAAAAATAAAATAGTTTGAGATTGGCAGTGTTCCATGGCCTGGGAATGGCTTTGCTGTCCTCGTCTTCCAAGTGGTATGCCCATTTTCCTGCTAACCCAACCACTTTGTAGGGTCCTTCCCAATTGGGCCCTAACTTGCCGTCTCCGGGTACCAGCGTGTTTCCCATTACTTTGCGCAGTACCCAATCTCCAACCTTGAATTGCCTTGGATATACTGTCTTGTTGTATTTTCTGGATAATTCCTGTTGGTATGAGGCAATGTGAACCAGTGCTCTTTCTCTTCTTTCTTCTGCAAGGTCGAGCTCCAATGCGATGGCTTCTCCATTTAAGTCTGGATCAAAATTTTCGATTCTAATGGTGGGGAAGCCAACTTCCAGTGGGATTACTGCTTCCATGCCATAGGCCAAGGAAAAAGGTGTTTCTCCAGTTGATCGCCGAGGCATGGTACGGTAAGCCCATAAAACATGAGGAAGCTCATCCGCCCACTTTCCTTTTGCTTTCTCTAGCCTTTTCTTCAATCCATCCAAGACGACTTTGTTGGATGCTTCTGCCTGGCCATTTGCTTGGGGGTATGCTGGTGTAGAATTATAGAATTCTATCTTGTAGTCCTCACAAAAGCCTCTAAAAATTTTGACGTCGAACTGAGTGCCGTTGTCTGATATTAGAGCCTTGGGTATGCCAAACCAAGTAATGATATTCTGCTAGACGAACTTCTTCACATCTTTCTCTTTTATTGAAGCGAGTGCTTCCATCTCCACCCACTTCGTGAAGTAGTCTATTGCTGCAAGAAACAACTTCCTGTTGCCGGGTGCTGTTGGAAGTGGTCCTACTATGTCCAAGCCCTATATTGCGAAAGGCCATGGGCTAGTTAATGGTAGAAGTTCTCTAGCTGGCTGATGTATTTGGTGTGCGAACTTTTGACATTTCTCGCATTTCTTCACATACTTCTCTGAATCTGCTTGCATGTAAGGCCACCAATATCCTTGTGAAATTGCTCTGTAGGCTAAAGATCTTCCTCCTTGGTGGCTGCCGCATACACCTTCGTGAATCTCGAATAGGAATGCTTCGACCTTGCTGGGATGGACACACTTCAGGTAAGGTCCTGTGAAGGATTTCTTGTACAAGGCCATTGATGGGGAGAGCCAAAATCACTGTGACTTTGCTCTTATCTTGTTGGCCTCCTTCTTCTCTTCAGGTAAAATGTCGTCTTTTAGGAACACTATGATGGGATCCATCCATGAAGGGCCTAGTTTAGCGCAACATACCTCTTCTACTTCGGGTTCTTCAATGCTTGGTCTTGGTAGGAAGACGATCAATAGTGGATGTGGGATGGATGTATCTGCCATTGAAGCAAAGCCTGCTAGTTTGTCTGCTCTGCTATTTTCTTCTTACCCAATCTGCTCTATCCGCACTACTTCGAACTTCATGATCTCCTTTCTGACTAACTCTTGGTACTTGGCCATCCTATCATCCTTTGCCTCGTAGTCGCCTGAAATTTGGTTTACAACTAGCTGGGAGTCACTGTAAACCATTAGCTCGGTTGCCTTCATGTAGAATGCGGATTTCAGTCCTGCTAAAAGTGCTTCATACTCCGCTTCGTTGTTTGATGCTGGGAAGCCAAGGTTGACTGCTTGTTTTACTACCAGGCCATCTGGTGAGATGAGGACTATGCCAAGCCCTGCACCGTGTCTGTTGGATGCTCCATTCACAAAGAGCTTCCACATCTCTCCAACGAATAGCTTTCAGCAGGTAGAGGGATCGGATGATGCCTTGGGGTCCTGAGTGTTGTTGGTGTTTTCCTCAAAGTCCATACTTACTGTTTGCCCCTCACTATCTGATTGTACTAAGTCTTTATTTGTTGATGAATCTTTGCTTGGTGTAGCATGGTTTGCTTCTTTCTCCCTTCGTTCACTCTGGTCTGTCCTGGGATGTGGCTGGGTATCTTGTATCAAGGGTTGCGCTATTCCGGCGACACTTTCCATCCCCATTTCGGTTGTGCCAATTAAGTCAACTGGGCAGATGTGATGACTTCCTGGTGTGAATTCTGTGACAAAGTCTGCCAAAGCTTGGGCTTTTATCGCGGTTCTAGGTTGAAACTTGATGTCGAACTGTCCCAACTCTACTGCCCACTTCAAGATTCGCCCAGAAAAGTTCGCTCTCTCAAACAAAACTTTTAATGGAAAGGCTGTGAGAACGATTATGGTGTGAGCGTAAAAGTAATGCGACAACTTTCTTGAGGCCATCATCAAGGCTAAGGCCAATTTTTCCAATGGTAAGTACCTGGTTTCTGCGCCCAGCAATGTCTTGCTGACATAAAAGATGGGCAGATGTTGGATTCCTTCCGCTCAGACCAACACTGTGCTAATTGCGTGCTGTGAAACTGCCAGGTACAGAAATAGTTCTTCTCCAGGTATTGGGGTCACTAGCAACGGTGGAGAAGACATGTATTCTTTCAAACTTTCTAGGGCGCGATCGCATTCTTCATCCCACTCAAACTTGGCTTTTAATGCTTGGAAAAATGGTCGACATCTGTCTGACGACCGACTTATGAACCGGTTTAGCACGGCAGCCATACTAGTGAGATGCTGTACCTCTTTTACTGAGTTGGGCCTCTCTAGATCCTGAATTGTTTTGATCTGAGAAGGGTCTACCTCTATACCTCGGTTGGTCACCAGAAAACCTAGGAATTTGCCTGATCCTACGCCGAACGCACACTTAGATGCATTAAGGCGCAACTTGTGCTTTTTTAGGATCTGAAACATCTCACCTAGGTCCCTGAGATGGTCATTCTCATCCTTGCTTTTGACTACCATATCATCAATGTAAGCCTCCATTGTTCTGCCTAACAATGGTTCGAACATCTTGGTGACCATCTGCTGGAATGTTACCCCTGCGTTTTTTAGGCCAAAGGGCATGACCTTGTAGTAATACAGTCCTCTTGGCATTGTAAAGATGTGACCTCCTGGTCTGGTTCATACATAGCGATCTGATGGTAACCTCTGTACGCATCAAGAAAGCCAAGTCGATTGTGTCCTGCTGTTAGGTCTACCAGTTAGTCTATCCGTGGTAGGGGAAAACTGTCTTTTGGGCACGCCTTGTTGACTATTTTGTAGTCCACGCAGACACGCCATTTTCCATTCTTCTTTGGCACCACTACTGTATTAGATATCCACTTGGGATAGTGCACTTCTCTGATAGCTCCTGCCTCTAGAAGATTCCCCACTTCTTCCGCCACTATCTCGGCGTGGTGGAGTGCTGATCTGTGAGTGCGCTGTATAATTGGTCTGGCAGTTGGGTGGACATTCAATTGGTGATAGATGAAGTTTGGGTCAATGCCAAGCATGTCATACGGCTTCCAGGCAAACACTTCGATATTAGAGGTCAAGAATTCCATGACCTCTATCCTCTCAGTGCTGGACATAGATGAGCTAAGCAAAAAGAACTTTTTCGGGTTCTTTTCATCTATTCTTACCTGCACCAAGTCTTCCACTGCCTTCTGTTCAGCGGCTTGGCCAACATCCGCAAACAATTCATTGCTCTCAGGTTCTTCCACCATTTGAACAAACCCTTTGGCAGTGCGGCTGTCGTTTACGGTAATGAAGCATTGTTTGGACATGATCTGGTCTCCAAAGACCTCTTTAATTACTCCGGCTTCGTTGGGGAACCGCATTACTTGATGGTTGGTTGACGCTACCGATCGCATGGCATGCAACCATGTCCTTCCCAAGATTATGTTGTAAGTGGAAAGGACTTTCAATACCCAGAATTCCACTTGTTTCATCATGCTTCCTACTCCGACTGGGAGGATTATCTTGCCAACTGGCCACTCTGGCATTGAGTTGAATCCGATTAGGGGAGATATGGCAGGTGCCAAATCTTTGTCCTCCAGTTTCAATTGTTTGAAGGTTTCGTAATACATTATCTCACATGAGCTCCCTTGGTTTATCAAAATTCGCTTGATGTCGTAATCCTTGACGCGGAGAGTGACGACCAGTGCATCATTGTGAGGGCAATATATCCTTGCCAAGTCTCTGTCTGAAAAAGACATGACGTTCGTGGCCTCTGTTCTCCCTTTTTTAGTGGTAGGTTATGCACTTAATACCTCCCTTAAGTGCTAAGCCTTCTTGATCATTCCCCTGAGCTCACATACTCGCTCAGGTTCGAATACCTCATGTATTACGTTTATCACGCCTTGAGGTGGGGCGTCGATCGGCATTCCATCTGGGTGATCGTGGTTCTGGGGGCTGGCTATGTCCCTCCTTCTATGTACTGGTCCAGGCGCCCGGCTGCCACTAACTTCTCCAAGTGCTGTCTCACTGGTGTGCAATTTTCAGTGCGGTGTCCTTTTTCCTTATGGAAGGTACACCGAGATCTTTCGTCATAGTCCTTTTGCACTTCTCCTAACTTAGCTGGCCACCTGACGAAAGGTTCATCACGTATCTCACTGAGAATCCGATAGATCGATTTTTTGAACACTGTGGTAATGGCAGTGCGAACTTTTAACCACCTTTTATCTTGGTCCTCTCCGTTGTCCCGCCTACCTCGCCCGTTTCTGCTTGGACGTTTTACCGCATTGACTTTTGCCGAAGCCTTTTTATCTGGTATTGCGGTTGTACCAGACTTTGTTTTAGCACGGGCACCATCCTCTTCCACCCGAATGTGCTGGTGTACCCTCTCCATTAAGGCTTCCATTGTGAGGGGGGCGTCATGGTGGTTGAGTCCCTCAGCCTGTTACCGACTAGAAGACCTCTTTTGTACTGTGCGATTGCGAGATTTGTGGGGCAATCTCCTATCTGGTTGAAGGTCTTCCAATAGCGACTGTTGTATGACCTCAACATCTCCTTGTCGCCCATGTCAATGGAGAGTAGTTGGTCGATCTCCACCGGCGTCTCCACCGGCGTCTCCACCGGCGTCTTGGTGTTTGTTCTGAACCTTGTCACAAACGCCTCTGCCAATTGCGCCTAGGAGGCTATGCTGCCTTCTGGTAGCCTTTCGAACCAGGTTAAACCTAGGTCGCCAAGGCTAGATAGGAATAGGATGCACATTAAAGCTTCGTTCCGTCGGTTATACCGCCATAACCTGGCGAAAGTGGCTTAAGTACATGTAGGGGTCTGTCTTCCCCTTATAAGTGGTGAACTTAGGCTGGTTAAAGCCTGAAGGTAGAGGTGCGTTCTCAATTGCCGGAATGAATGGCGAGGTTTGCAATCTGGCTAATACCTTGTCTGCTGGTTCGTAAGCCAGGCGAGGTATTGGCATTCTGACCTCGACGCTTCCATGCGTCCGAGGAGCCAACCGCTGAAGAGCTGAAACTCTGCGTGGGTCGCATGCCCTGGTATCCTTCTTCCATCGTGCCTTTTCTTCAAGCACAGTCCGTAGGTCAGACGATCTAGGCAACTCCATTTGCCTAGATGCAGTCTGGTGTGTGCGTGAGGGCCGATAGGTGCTTCCCTCAGTACATGACCTCTCAGTCCTCGTTCGCTCAGACCTGGAGTAACGAGTCCTGGTATTCCTTGATTGAGTGTTGCCTGTTCTCAGGCTCCTACTCTCTGCATGTGACGGAGTGATATGCCTACCACGATCTTCTGAGTGGCGAATGGGCGTGTTGCTTTTGTGCCCCACTCCTGTCGCCACTCCTTTTCCTTTGATCTGGCGTTTCATAGCCTCTATGTTCGCCGCCATCTTCCTTATTAACTCATCTTGTTCCTTTACGCGATCTTCTAGAACTTGAGGATCGATCCTCTGCCTTTGTCTTTTTGGACTTTGAGAGTGACGGGGGCTGTTAGTCCGCCTCCCCCTTGTATCCCTCCAGGGATTCTGTCGCTGGGGCTCTAAATCCGCCATAGGAGGGATAGACGGAAAACCTTCGCGTCTCTTACCCCCCTTGGGGTTTGTCCGTCGATGGCGGACTGTGGCAAATCTTCATTGTGCGCCATTACTTCCAATTAGAGAGGAAAAGCTTGATCAAGAGGTTTTGTTCTTTTTGGTCTTCCCACAGATGGCGCCAATTGTACGAGCAAAAAATATTCTTCTCGTATAATCCTGTTGATCAAGTCTGCGCTCCTCCAAACGTCGTCGCTTTACTCCCTAAAAACACAAACGTGAGCTAGCCGGTGGGTGTGTGCTGGATACCTCTCCGATGCCTAAGTCAGCAAAATAGACAGATAGACAAAAACTCTGTGTATTTGGGAATCAAAGTTGTGTTACCTGTCCATAGGTGATGCTATGAGCTTTTATAGGTTCCGCGTGACACAATCCTTGTAGAACTCTTATTCCTCCATGTAGAGTCCTTCTAGGAGTCATACTCCTGAAAGATAATACTTATCTTTCAACACCCCCCTCACTGCTTAAACTAAGTGAGATGGTCCTAGCTCGGTAGTACGACCAAACGACCGAGCTAGTATTGTCATGTTGAAATGACAATTTAGACCGAGCTATGCCCTAGCTCGTTCCTTCCTTTATCTGTTTGTACCTTGGTCGTGCCTATTGAGACCGAACTAACCTCAGCAAGCTACTACCGCGCCAACCAAAGCGAGGTCCATCAAGTAAAAGCACCATACCTCGGCTCCGAATACCCTGACCGAGCTTACTATCTCTACTCCGACTGTGGTGACCGTGATTATTCTTGGACCGAGCTAACACTTGCTAGGTCACTTCCATACCTGGACCGAGCTAACACCTGAACTGTGGTCCACTTACTAAGCCCTTCTTACTATGGCCCATGGAACGGCTCATTACCCAGCTCGGCCCAATTTACATATAAATTACCCTCTCAATTGGGCCCAATTTAAATATAATACCAAGATGCAACTCACAAATGTTTTGAATATGATAACTATATCATATCTAAGTTCATTAATTACTTTTTCACACAATTTTGTCATTTGAAAACATTAATTATAAAATTGTCTTAGTCCAAATGGGTCAATTACCAACATAAACTATATTTCTATCAAATATGTTATAATTTAAAAGTCACACAACTTCTATATTATAAAATCGTGCACTCAATTTTAATTCACATAATATGATAATAAAAAGGTATAACATATGTATAGATTCATGCAAAAGTGAATAAAAAATATATATATAAAATACATTCAGTAACAATTAATGCCATTTCTTTTCTTTCTTTCATCTAAAATGTGTGCTTCATTTGGTAATTAATTTTTTATGATTCTTATAACATAAATTAGAAATCAACACTCCCAGCATTAACCAAATAAAAAACAGATTGAAAAAAAGGTCCAAATACAAAAAATGAATCAACCAGATAATAGAAGTAAAAAGTTATCTTGGTGTAAGTGTAACTCAATAGTATATAAATTAATAGCTCAAATATAGTGTGAACCAAACCTATGACATTTTTGAAACTTAAATGTTCAAACTTCAAACAAATAAGTTGAATAAATTTGTATTCTTTAATTTCCAAACCCCACACATGGGTCGGACCAATCATACGAGGAATCGGGCCTTGTTCCGGCCTCTAAACCCAGACAAATAGCAAAACCGTTGTAAAACAAAAGAACCGGAAGAACTGGTGGTTCAACCAGTAAAACTGGTGAACCGGTCCCGGTTCTCAACCGACCTCGTTTTTTTTTTTTTCTTGTTTTTTTAAAAATATTTTTCTTCTTTTCTTTTCTTTCTTATATATATATATCAAAATTTTGACTAAAAACTCTTACTCCAAGAGTTTCCTCTCATGAAGAGGAGTCTTATTGGAAGCTTATAAAAATTATGAAAGCCTATTCCTATTTATAAGAAAAAATTATTCAAAGAGAACCTAAAAATTCAATTTGGGATTCAATCAAATTGTTTGAATCATATTTGATTGAAGGGAGAGTTGAAAATTTCATTTCCCTCCAAAATTAAATCTAACATTCAATTAATTTGTTTGGAGGGAATGTTAAATTTTTTTAGTTTCTTTAAAACTAGTGACTTTTTTTTAATCAATTATGACTTTATTAAATATTATTAGTAAATATTATGCAACACTTTTTTTATTTATTATTTCAGTAATTATATATATTTTCATTTATTTATAATTTTTAATTATATAATATTAATTATGACATCATGGTTCGACCGCTTTGACCCGACGGTTGAACCAGTGACCCGTCCACTCAGTTCCTTTTCCGATTCTCTTATCGGTCCGGTTTTCAAAACATTGTACCTAGGCACACATATAGAAAAAATAAATTCATCAAACTCTAAAATCCTACAACTGTCTAACCGATTATAGCTTTATTGATACTTGAGTGTAATTTGAATCTTAAATGTAAAGTTTGAACGAAACTTTATAGAAAACTTAAAAAATCACTGGTATGCTAGAATATAGGGATATTTACAATAAGTCCCATCTCACAAATAACTACTTCAATTAGTTTCAAATTTTTTCTATTGATCTGTTAAATCCTATTAGTAGAGAATTTCTTTCCACGTGATCCTATTTTTTATTTTGATAGTATTTTGGTTGATCATTGTACCCTTTTTATTAATGTAGCAAGTATGATGTGATACTCTAATGTAGCAGGTATTAATGTGACACTCTAATGTTACGGATATGATATGACACTTTAAAAAACTAAAAATTTCTTAATGTGTTTTTCTCAAATGTGACAACGTGACGAGCATAATGTAATATTTCAAATCTTTTACTAAAAACAAAAAAAAAAAAAACACTTTAGTGTACTTTTCCCAAATATGACAACGTGATAAGTATGATGTGACACTTCAAAAAAACTAAAACTCATTAGTGTACTTTTTCTAAATGTGACAATGTGGCAGGTATAATGTGACACTACTAATTAGTATACTTTTTCCAAACGTGACACGTGATACTCCAACATGGCGGGTATGATATGACACTCCAAAAAATTAAAAACTCCTTAGTATACTTTTTTCCAAATGTAATACTCTAATGTGGCGGGTATGATGTGACATTAAAACTATTTAGTGTACTTTTTTCAAATATGACACTTTAATGTAATGGGTAAATGAGTCATTACACATTAAAAAAGACTAAATGGATCACAAGAAAAAAATATATGGGATTATATAGATTATAAGTCCAAAATATGGACTTATTGGTCAATTTCCGTAGAATATATAGCTGAAATGTGAAACATTTGAAAAATAAGATATAAATGAAATTAGAGATCATTATTAGATAAAAATGAAGTTGAAGATAATTATTATTCTACTATGTTCTTGCCTACCCTAGTGGGATGTACTAGGGGCAGTACCTTGCTTGGGTGATTCCGCTGTGTTCGTTTCCCATTTCATTCTGTGATATGGTTTCTGAACATGGTGGTTTGAGCTTGAGCTTAGTTACTTTGGACATCTCTTTGGTCGTCTTATGTGTTGATATCAGATTTGGTTGTGCTATAATAGCCATGTGCTGGTTTATGTTGTTAGGTTTAGTTTGGATTTTTATAGGGTTGATTTCGCGGTGTTCATGTCCCCTATCATTTGTGATTTTGGTTTTGAACACTGTTTCTGTTCTGCTTCTTCGTATGTCTAGTTGCTTTTTGTTTGGTTTCGGTTCTCTGTTGTATAGTTTGATGTAGGGCCTGGGGTATTCCCCTTGTAATCTTGTAAATTTTTTATTTTTATTTGTCTTATTCACCAAAAAAAAAAAAGATAATAATTATTATTATTTGAAAAATAAGATAAAAATGAAATAGGATAACTTGAAAAATATGATAAAGATGAAGTTGGAGATAAAATTACAAAAGAAAAAAAAAAATAAGGAGAAAAAAAAAGATATTAGAGATAAATGAAGATATTGGAGAAGATTAAGCAAAATAAAATTAAAAAAATGAAAATAAAAAGTGATAAAGGAGTCTTGAATAATAAAGGAGATTTTAAAACTTAAAAATTTAAAACAAAAACAATATATAGAGGGGAGGGGAGGGGGGGGGGGGGAAGAATGAAGGAAAATATATAAACATTTTTTAATTTATTTAAGTTATATAGATTGTTGTGGGTTAAAAATATAAATTTAATTTATTTAACTTATAGAGTTGTGAGTTTGTATTTTTGTTAAATTAATTTTTATTGTGAGTTAAAACAAAATAATATCTAATTAGAAAGAGCCAATAATATTTTGACACATGTATTTTTATTTTGAAATTCAAATTTAAAGGATAATTAGAGGTTTTTTTGGGGAAATTTTTTTAAAGTCCTTGGTATTAAGATTTTATGGGATAAATAATACTTTCATAGTGATTGGGGCCCTCAACATTTTTTCAAAGAAATTTTGATCTAGAGAAATTTCAAAACACAGAAAAATTTCTCTAGTTTGCTCAATTTCTTTGATTTTCTATGTGTTTTGAAATTTCTCCGATTTGCTCAATTTCTATGATTTTTTCTGTATTTTGAAATTTCTCTAGGTTAAAATTTCTTTGGTTTGCTCATAAATTTATCTGTGTTATGACGATTTTTCTTTGATTTTTCTCTATGTTTTAGCCAACCCAGAGAAAATTGATGATATATCCACACCAGATCCATCACTCAAATTAACAACAACAACCATCAATTTATGAATTAGAAGATGAAATTCACAACAATTTCACAAGGTGAACTGATACAAGCATCACTACTAAAAAAAACACTTTTTGCGACCGCTACAAGCCGTCGCAAATAATAAAAATACAGTCGCAAAAGACTTTTTGCGACGGTCTATGCGACCGCAGATGGGGGACGCAAATGTGGGGGTGGCAAATACTTTTTGCGACGGCAAAACAACGGTCGCAAATTATTTGCGACCACCTAAACTACTTTTTGCGACAGCTATTTTGCCGTCGCAAAAAATAAAATAAAATAAAAAAACACTTTTAGCGACCATTGTTTTACTGTCGCAAATAATTATTTCTTTTAAAAAAATCATATATGGGTTTGCTACAACAAAAAAATCAATTACAAGCACCAAACAATTTTTTGTTAATGAAAAATAACAAAAATAACAAATTAATTAAATTTATAATAAACATTATCCATTAGCCATCCTTAAAAACACTGTACTAAAAAATTCAAGTCTTAAAAAAAAAAAAAAAAAAAAAGCAACATAGTCTTTGGCTCCCAACATCACCTGCTTGATCATACCAACTATTCCCTCAACAAAATCTGCAAAACACATATATCAAACTTAACTAGGTGCCTTCATACTATAAAATGCTATGTAGTTAAACACAATATAAATTCAAAGAGACAGAGCCATTCTTCAAAGAGTGAAATCCCAACTTTTCATGGAGAGAATTATTATTGTGATTCAAACCCACCCACAAAGCCAGGGGCAGATAGAACTTCTCAAGTCATGTCACGACCACTAAGAGGGTTCAAGCCTTGCCACTCAAGCCATGTCACGACCACTAAGAGGGTTCAAGCCTTGCCACTCAAGCCCTCCCTCCCTAAACCTATCCGAGTACAAGTACTTGAACTGTGCAAATTCCCTACTAGTGGTACTAGTAATCCCACTATTGCTTAGTTATAACAGCTCATGTTTTAACCCACTACGACTCTGCTGCATCAAATATATATTAAAAAAACATAACTTCCTAGAAATAGACTTTTCTTGATTATTGCTAAATAGGAACCACTTACATCTTGATATAATAGCTCTGTTCCACTCAACTTTTAGAAACCCAATCCATCTTCCTTGACCATATTAAGTTTACAAGCTGCAAGATGGAGAAAAAATGAAGAGAAACTAATTAGCATCCATCATTAAACATACGATTAAAGTTGGAATGTTTCATAATGCTAATGTCTCTGAGACCCAATATGCTAGCAATGATTTAACTGCAATCATAAAGCTATAAACTTTCAAAGTTTTGATTTTATTTTTAATTGAAAAGTTGTAACATGAAGGTTTGAACTCATTCAGCTAAGCGAATGACACAACCACAATATGGAAACTACTCAAGGAACTACTTCTCTACCAGAATTCTTTAAATGATGAGACTAAGCATTTTGTATAATTCCAAAATTTATGGCAAGTAAAACTAGGTGACAGGAATATCTTTAAATGGGACAGTAAAAAAATGATAGATAATATCAAACTCACATGAACATCACAGATAATAAGACAAATAAAATATAAAAACCACAGATCATGTTCTGACGGTATTAAGTGGAATCAGCATCAAGTTCCATCCCAACTCAGATAATATGAATTTTAATGGGAACATGATAGTCCAAAGATTATAGATATGTATTGAGAGAGCGTATAACAATTTAACAAAATTTCTTTACAAACAGAATTCTGTACTTGACCAGATGTTGCCAGTGCATCCATAAGGAGAGATACAGCCAACCATACTTGTAAGCATATTTGATGAGCAGCCATAGCTACTGTTCCTTGATGAGCAGCCATTGATGTCCCTAGTGTCATAGTCACAAGAACAACAAAATAGTGTCCCAGTGTTCTACTGGAGGATGAACTGCTAAAACTAATCAGCCTTAAGCAGGATTTATGGTCCTAATCCAATGTTATATTGATATCAAAATTCTGCACTCAGAATAGAACTACAATAAAATGACACAGCATAAATCGCATTTCATATGCATGCCAATAGATTTTAGTCACACTAGCATTATCTTAAAAATAAAATAAAACACTCACCAGACTTTATAAGAAAAGGCCTTCTCAAAACATAACTAAAATGCACATACATATGCAGAATGGCACCAAAAACCAACTACAAGCAAACCCATAAACCTACATGTGGAGGATCTTCATTGATTCTGATAAAACGATGAAGATATTAATTGGTCTTGATAGTAGTTACAAATCAAGAGAGAAAATTTTGCTACAGTTAACTTATGTTTAAAAAAGGGAAAAAGCTATCACGGTAATCTAAAGAACACATGCTGCGTGTGTCTTTCTCTAACACACCCCACAGGAAAAAACTTACGCTTATTTCTGATCATGTATACAAGCCCTATAGGATGGCTACATTTGATCAAGCACTGCATGGTAATCTAACAGTTAATTTTTCACATCAAAATTCCACTAGATAGAATCAATCATGCCAGTCAAAGATAAGCACTCTACTTGACCCAAATTCATCGTATTTGATATCTGCCATTCAACCAGTGCATTTACTTCTAGGTGTTTTGTTATGATCTTTACATGTGGGAGTGTGTTAGAGAAAGACACACGTGCCATGTGTGTTCTTTAGTGACCAAGGTGAACTAATCAAAATGAGAGTGCGTAACAAACCATGAGCTCTACCACATGGATAGACTTACTTTTTATAAAATTTCAAAAAAAAAATCTTTCAAATAAGGTCTCTGATTCCTGTAGTCCATAACCTCAGGTGTATCCAAGTAACAATTTTCATAATTAAATGACATTATTCCTTGTATGGCCAAGAAATTAATTTTCTGTTGAAATTATGCTAATATGTCCAATGTTAGGTACATAAAAATTCATGTATGCCGACTTAAAGCAAGGAACACGTGGCCTAGTACAAACCAACTTTATTTAGCAATTATATATTTACTAAAGAAACTGTTTGTTATTTGAAATTCTATATACTTCATCAAGATATTAACATTCTCAAGTAAGTCATAAACAGAGTATGATCTAATAATTAATCTAATTACTCTGTTTTGGGTATTGTATTGATGACATTGTAGCCTCTACTTGAACAAGTGTAGCTGTGTTGAATTATTTAATTATATATAGACACTGTCTCTATCTGTCTGCATGTAATGTCCATTAAATATCACATCATTGCTACTCTCATACTGTAAAGGCATTCTAAACAGAGATTAAAATTACCAGGTCTTGTAGCCAAACAAGAAATTTAACTACCACCGTGTGTTACCTAGTAAAAGACTATAAAAAAAAATACTCCACTAAGCAAGAGTGCAAACAGTTGGAAAATGATTGCAAGTCAAAAATTAGACCACTGTGTGAATCCTTTTAAAAGTTAAATAACTTAGTGCTTCCATATTAGTGTTAGAAGTGTAGAAAATGTAGCAAGATCCCATGGTCTATCAACCCTTTTTCTGTTTGTAATGTCCATTAAATATCAACCCTCTATCTGTCTGCATGTAATGTCCATTAAATATCACATCATTGCTACTCTCATACTGTAAAGGCATTCTAAACAGAGATTAAAATTACCAGGTCTTGTAGCCAAACAAGAAATTTAACTACCACCGTGTGTTACCTAGTAAAAGACTATAAAAAAAAATACTCCACTAAGCAAGAGTGCAAACAGTTGGAAAATGATTGCAAGTCAAAAATTAGACCACTGTGTGAATCCTTTTAAAAGTTAAATAACTTAGTGCTTCCATATTAGTGTTAGAAGTGTAGAAATTGTAGCAAGATCCCATGGTCTATCAACCCTTTTTCTGTTTGTTCATTGGGCACCCATTCATCATACTCTTCTCCATTAAAGTTCCAAGTAAATTTGTTCACAATCTATCCCACACGCAAGTTGAAGTAGCAAAAAATACTAGCAAAGAGACTAAAAAAATTGAAACAAAGATTAAAACGGTGGAACCGCATTTTATAGTTTTGCAATTCTTATCAGAAAATTAGTTTCTCCTGTGTGACAATATATCGAATTAAAAACTATAAAACTCCACGTGGTTGAATGAAAGAAGAGTGAGGGAGGGAAAAGGTGGTGTATGCACCTTTACAAGCAATGACTTCTTCCTGAGCTGGAACTCACTATAACTCCCATCAATTTCCTATCATGGTCAAACTCAAGAGTGGCAATCTGTTTTTCAATCTTACTCCACGTCCGACAACAACCTTCAATTACATAAAATTAAATGGAACACATCAGTAGCCACGTAAACATGTTTAGTAAACAATGTAAACATGTTTAGTATACAACATAAACATAAGTTATGATTGTAACTTACGTAGAACATCGCCATATAACCTTTAGATGTACCAGAATCCAATCCATCAGGAAGTCCCATTTTCTGAACCATAACCTGAAAAAACATAAACAATCATGATGAGAAAATTGCTTCAGTTCAATATTTATTGCTTTGCAGCAACTTCAACTTAGCACTCTCTGCAAACAATTTATGTAGTATTGTGTCTCGTGTTTATGACATAGCAAAGCATGGATTATTGAAACAAATGGATGAAACTAATGTTTTAAAGGGTAAATCTAGCCTCAATACTCTTAGCAATTTGGGGAATATGACACTAGATTCCAGTGCTTTTTATTTCTTTCTTCTTCTTTTTCTGTAAATTTAACTATAAAGGTGAACTTGATTTTAAACCACAAGAAACAAAATCAGAAAATCTAACCTTCAAAGTGGCCTCAGTAGGCATTCCAGTAGCTACATAATTGTTCAATGCCAACGTCATTGCACACAGCAGCAATCTTTGCAATCATTTGGAGATTAGCATCAATTCTACCCACAGGCCAGTCTTGAATTTTTCTATCGAAAGGATTATATGTGGTCCCTTCCACATTAAAAATCCGGACAGCGTTTGCCCTGGGAACTATAGCCACAAGCGTTGTTGCCGCCATCTGATTCGTAGTCAGGGTACCCGTTTTATCAGAACAAATCATGGTTGTGCAGCCAAGAATTTCAACACTAGGCAATTTCCGAACAAGGGCATTCTTTTGAGCCATCTTCCTCAGTGTAGCAGCTACACAATCTAAAATGGAAAAAGAAACTACAGACCCATTTCATACTGACTTACAAAACTGGTTAAATTAATAAGAAAAGGCCTTCTATCTAGGTTTCAAACGTCGAACATGGGCTCTTAAGCACCACATTCAACTCAGAAGTGTTAGATCAATTACCACAGTGCATTATGCCATCAATTCGTGATAGTACACAATGTACTCAACTGCATTGATGAACATAGCACCAATTCATTTGTAACTAACGCAAAAAGATAAGGACTTGGCATTGATTTTTTTTTATGTAAACCTATTACTATTAGAAATTCACATGTTTCTCCTCTGTTTAAACAATAGTTACAACTCAAATACACATATATATATATTTATAAAATTACATCAACATATCTAACTAATGCTCCTTTATTTTCCAAAACTATCCACATTATATCTATCTAACAGCTCATAATGCCATATAGGAAACCTATCATATACTTTATCTAAACCAATAATCACCATATAAAGGTCCTACAAATTCAAAAACTTTTGTATCTCATGAGAATTTGTCAACAACTTTACTGCATATTTTTTCTTTTCCGGCATTTTCTCACAAACAAAACGAAGGCAAAAACTATAAATATCATCTGAAACATGTACAACATAAAACTCTAATCTTAATTTTCATTCTAAGGGACTAAAAACAGAGCTAAAGAATAAAACTCAATTTCTTCAATTTTAGTTTCTGACAATATCTGAGTAGATAAACAGAGGCAAAATGGAGAAATATGATCAGACAAATAAAAACATACTGAATTTTCAGGCTTAAGAAGCAACAAAAAAATCGAAATGAAAAAATAAAATTGAATTTCATTAATCGAATAATAGAAATCATAAAATTTGAATATTGCAAGGGTCATCCGTCGATCCAAACCCTAGGAGCAGATTCAAATTGTAAAATGACAAGAG
Organism: Camellia granthamiana; assembly: GCA_036172215.1. Classification (NCBI taxonomy): domain Eukaryota; kingdom Viridiplantae; phylum Streptophyta; class Magnoliopsida; order Ericales; family Theaceae; genus Camellia; species Camellia granthamiana. The sequence continues at coordinate 79,325,056 of CM069911.1, read as the reverse complement.
ACAAAGGAAAATAGAAACAGAGAGAACTTCCGAGAGAGTACCTTGAACTCGATCGAAACCCTAGGTGCAGATTCAAATCAGAAAACAAGAAGAAGAAGAGAAAGAAACTTGAGAGAGAGAGAGAGAGAGAGCGTACCTTCAATGATCGAATTCAAAAGAATCAGGAAAAGCTGATTGTGTTTTTAGAATATAAGAAACAGAGAGAGCACAAGATTGAGAAGAACATCAATGAGAGAGAGAAGAGATTGAGGGACACAAAGAGTGAGATCGAAAGAAGAGAGTGATTCATACCAATGTGTGAGACTGAGAGAGAGACTGAGAGAGAGTGCGCGCGAGAAAGACAACAATCATTGTGAAGGGCTAGGGCAAATATAAGGAAAAGGGAAAAATAAATAGAAGAAAATAAGGAATATGTTAGTTATTTGCGACTGATAATCGGGGGGTCGCAAGTTATATGGTAGCAAAAAGTCATTTTTTTAGTAGTGCATCTCTACAGAATTTCTATCTGCACAGAGTAATCCTTCTCTTTCATCAATACAATATTTGGTTCAGTCTCTAAGTGAGCCCAATTAGGCTTCCCCACTATTGTAATATGTGATCCCAACGTCAACCCACATGAAAACGCCATGATTCTACCTCTTTATTTGAATTCATCGGCCGAACTCGAAATCGAATGAGTACACGATTCGAATAAATTCTTTCCCATGTTTTCCAATTCGAGTTGAATTTTCCCAGATGAAATCTCTTCCCAAAGCTTCTTTCCCACCATAAAAGCATGGTTTGCCATCTTGTGAAGCTCTGAGAACTCATTTTGGCTGTGATTTCCAAATGAATTAACATCGAACACTAATTAGCTCGAAATGCTTGTGTTTCTACCATTATACATTGTTGGATTATTAGTTGCTTGGCTCATGAATTTGCATTTCTAGGGTTCTTCTATCTCGTCTCGATTCGGGGAAGAGGAGAGAGAATGAGAGAGTGAGTGTCATATATGGGTGTGGGTGAGGAACCTTAGGCTACAAAAAAATATATTGTGAATCTCTCCCATTACTAAAAATTAGAGAGGTATGTTAAACTAAATATTCTTTTTCTTTATAGTTGGTTAACCAATAAAAAGTTTTTTAATTATTTAAAAATATAAAAAATCAACATAATTTGGTTAAAGTTTTGGAGCTTCCACAAAACTTCTCATTAGAAATCTCCTTTTTCTTGGCGGTGTTTGGCAAGATTTGTTTTTGGGTTTTTTTTGATTTTTTCCACTAAAAGACAAAGTTTTTGCAAAACCAAAAAAAACAAATGCAAACAAAATATCACATCTAATCCCATAATCATTTTAATTTTTCTCTCACAAACATCACATCCAACCACAAAAAAAACCAAATTATCTTCCCAAATACCAAAATTTTTTTATCCAATAATATCCTACAACTAAAAAAACTTACATAAAAACCCACATCCCAAACACCCACAATATATAGTATAGATATCAATCTCAAACTCATAAAAGTGTGCTAGAATGGGTGAAAGAATATTGAGGGCAACAGGGTTATTATGTTACGTATGTTTTATTTTTTTTTAATTCAACAATGTGTTGTATCCAAATCTACAAATAAAAAAATAAAAATAAAAATGTGTGGTATCTACGATAAAGTGAGATTACTTATTGAATGTTGATATCACCAAATATCACCGTTACATTTAGTATCTACTTGGGATGTGTGAGTTCGGGCCATTGGACTGATGTTCATTTCTAGCAGTGAACCTCCCTCATTCCCTCTTCTTTTGCCTTGACTTTAATTGATTATATCTAAATCATGAATTTATGAAAAATAAATAAAAATAAGAGCAATACTAGAGATTCACACTTTTAAACCTACAAATTCACTCACAATGATATGGTAAGGGAGTTGGGCATTACATCATTAGGTATGGGAACGGGGTTGCTGCTGTGAGGGCTTGTGGGAGTTTATCCCGGGTCTATTTTGATGATCTAAACCGTTATATTGTAGGGTTCGTCGAAAATATCATCCTTGTAAAAAATTAAGTTAATTGGATATTCATAACCCTATGATCAAGTCTTAATTGTTTTTAAAAAAATTATTAAAATCATGTTAACTATTTACTTTTTTAAAACCAAATGTGTTTTTGCTGTAGGGCTACATATATCCAATTAGTTTGATTTTTTTTTTTTATGAATAATTTATTCGACGAACCCTACAATATGAATGATTTGGATTATCAAAATAGGCTCAAGATAAACTCCACTGAGCCTTCACAACAGGTTGTTGTGCCCAAAGGCAAACTAGCATCCCTTTGATGTGTATAACAAATCAAGATTTGACACATATCATACTATATCATTATAGATACAATTGTAAGAGATTTTTGAGAATCCCAAATATTTTCCTAAAACTATAGTCGACAAAGGTTTTACTTATTTTATCATGTGATTATTCATAAAGGGTTTTGCTAACGACAATTTTATACATAATAAAATATCAAAATATTTATAATCTTAATTTACATTTCACATGTTTTAAAATATTTTTGGAAAATACTATGGTGCACTCCCGTCAAATGAAGTATACCATGTGCACCTTATAATTAAAAAAGAAAATGACATAACTTTATACTTTTCGAGTCATAACTAAAAAAGAAAAATGTTATAATCAAATACAACATGAGGCATGACTAAAGAACTTATGAGTCATAATTAAAATAATATCACAACTAAAAAAATTAGTCATAATTAACGAAGAAAGTGACATAGTTAGGAGTGCATAGAGTACACCCCTTTCAAGGGTGTATATTAGAATTTTCTAATATTTTTACACATATTTTTTAACAATAATAGCAACGCTAAAAAAATTTATTTTTATATTTTCTTTGCAAATGTATATTTAACTAGTATAAAACTCGTGCTATGCACGACCTTAAATAAACAATTAAAATTTTTTCTTAAAAATTAAAATAATAATTTGAAATTTTAAAAAAATATTTAAAATTATGTAAATAAGTTGTTTTTATTTAAATTGTACTAAAGTCGTGTTTTAATGGCGTTATTATTAAAATAAGTATTAATTTATGGATATGCATGTCATCCGTAGATCAGTAACATTTTAGAGTAGAAAAATTGAATGAATTATAAAAATTACATTAATTCTTTTTTTGAAGGATATAACAACTAAAATTCCTAACTTTCAATTACATAATAAAATTTGTTAACATCGAAAACAAATTGGAGAACGAAATAATTTTTTTTAGAGTGCAATATTAACCCCTTTCCCCAACCATCCCAAATGAAGTTGTAACATCCTGATATTTTATCATCAATCATAATGCCAATTCAAGAATATCATGACCCATGATGATAATTCAAAGTATAAAATAACCCGTTACACATAACAAAAGTCTCTCTTCTCCTTTGAACTATTCATAAGGTTACATCATTGTTTTATCAAGGTATCAAAATAATTCAATAGTTCAAAGCATAAGAGAGGACACAAATAAAATGCCCTAAGAGCTTTTATATTTCAAGGATTCCTCTTGAGTACATAAAAGGTGGAGTTCTAACTCGCACAAAATAGCCCATGGCTTTATCACTTGGCACAAAAAAGAGCCTCTATACTCCCATCCACAATTACTTCTCCATATAAGTCACTTCGGTAGCGCATCCATATCATTCCCTAAAAAGTTGTTAGTTTTGGGGTGAGCAATTGCCTAGTAGGAAATACCATTAACAAATTATATAATTAATTGAGATACATATGATCATGCAATGCAATGGATGAGAAAAACCCAAGTCCAAACCTTTGAAAAACATTGGAGATCAGATTAGACGTTGTTCAAGACTAATTATTTATTTTTTTTCAAAATCATGGGGTATAAATACGCTATGACGTCCCAAGCAAGAGTCGCAAAACCATATATATATATGTATATTTATTTACAGAAAATATTTTCACATTTGCCGACTCTAAAAACGATGGTGCAATGGGCACTCAAAGCTTTCCCCTTCCACATTTGCCGACTCTTAAAATGGCAGGCTCGTGGACACCCAAAATCATGTTTTTCTACATTTGACGACTCTATAAACGGTAGGCTCATAGACACCAAAAAACATTTCCCACATTCATCCGGTGATATGCACAAGATAGGGTAATTAGGCACTTTGACTCCCCATATGGGTACCAAATACAACACATAACCCATTACCAAAACCTGACTCTACTACTCAAACTCATATGCTATTTACCCTCGTTGACATTTTTCAAACATCTACAAGCTTGAAAAATCACATGAAAAAATTATAACGCACATGACACATGAGTTTTCAAATCCAATTTCCCTAAGGTTTGTTCAGTTCACAACAGCATTTAATACTATCAACAATAAAGGGTTTATCCAATCCCACCATTCTCCACAATCTCTATGTTCATCTATTTTCATACATATATACAAGAAGATTTCATAATCTCATGTCTCAACACCATTTTCATAATCATTCACCCAATTTCAAGATTTGAGAGTCAATTTGTCCAAGCCTATTATTAAATCAAATTTGAAAATTAGGGTTTTTAGAAAAATTGGGACTTTCCCTTCCTTTACCCATAAAGAGTCAATATTCACTATTTCTAACCATAATCAAGAAGAATATGCACAAACTTTTCCAAGACATGAAGTAAAACCCCTTTTTATACATCAAACCCACTTTCATACACATCAAGCTTCATACCTTTAGGGGCTAAGGTTTTCGGAAATGGGTGAGTGAGGGAGAAAAAGATATAGAAAAAGTGAGAAAAGATGTGTGGATTGACTTTTAAGTGTACTATACCGAACATACTGCTCGAGCCAACTTCTCATCGCTTGAGCTGTAAATGCATGGTCCTAGAAGTTTTGTAGAGTTACAGTGAAAATACTGGGAACCTCATTTCTACGCTCGAGCGACCACTTCACCACTCGAGTGGTCTCGTGTGCAAACATTAATAAAGTGAGCATATTTTTTTAATTTTTAATTTTTATATATTTTTTAATTTAACTGAGCATATAGCGTATAGCATTTGTGTTTTTTCATATTATATTTTCATTTTCATTTTCATTTTCATTTTCATTTTATTTTTAAAATTTTTGTAAACTTTTTTTGAATGTGTGATATGTAAGTATTAAATAACAATATTCAGGTCTAATAAGTATGGAAAAAAAATAAGGATCTTGAAAAAGTAATTCAAAAAATTATCCAATAATAAATTGGGTGTAGTAGATTCAAAATTTGTGTAATGTATGATTACACTTAGAATAAATTTGGTTCACACATTTTATTTTATGAAAAGTTTTTAGATATACTTTTTAAATGATATTTTTAGATAATTGATGTATAAATAGATAATTGATGTATAAGTATTGAATAACAATATCAACGATGATTAATAAGAAAATTGGAAAAAAAAAATTAGGAAGCTCAAAAAAACAGCTAGAAAAATTATCAAGAAAATAAATTTGGTCCATATTTTAATTTTGACAACTTTTCTATATATTTATTTCGTAATAGAAAAATATATTTGAAATTTTCATCATCAATGAAATTGAAAATTTCCATATCAATGAAAATTTCAATGATTCTCTAATAATGGACAAAAAATTTGAAAGGTATTACGATATTAATCATTCAAATTAAGAAAAATAAAAAGAAAATTGATAAGAACTAATAATGTAATAACACATATATTTTTATATTATAAAATTTTTAAAAATAGATTGTAATTTTTGTATATATTGGTGGTGTTTGGCAAGTGGTTTTGGGACTAAAATAGTCAGAAAAAACAAAATAGATTATTTTAGCCACAACAAATAAAACATAACATCCAATACATAATCATTACACTCTTTTCTAAAAAAAAAATCAAAAAAGCTAAAAAGTTAAAATATTATTTTCAAACCAAACTTTTTAATCCAGACTAAAATAACTAAAAAATTCAAAAAAACTAAAAAGTCAACCCATTTTTCCAAACGAAGGCATTATATAATTCTCTTGAACAGTCGTAAAAAATCCAAAAAAGCACAAATGAAGAATTGCAACAGAAGAAAGGAAATGAAGAAAACAATAAGGCCAAGTTTGGGTACTCTCAAATAATTTAAAAAGTCAAAAAGTTACTTAAAAAGTTAAAAAGTTAACACTATTCACTAAAAGTCAACAATTACGGCTGCACAACTCCCAATTCAAATTTTCCTCTAAAAACTAATTTTCATAATTTTTTATTACACATTTTTCCATAAAAAGTCAAAAAGTTAACCCAAACATCTATATTTTCAACCTCAATTTTTTTGCCCAAAAAGACAAAAAGTGCACTTATTTAGTCTTCCCAAACAAGGCCTAAAGAAAGTAGAAAAATGTAAAAGACGACTAGTCTTGTTGGGTCAAGAATAAAAAATATACAGCAGTTAATGTGTCGTTTAGAAACAGACTAATTTAGTAATTTTTTTATTATTTAGTTAAAATATGAGTTAAAAAAATTAATATATTTGGAATGATTTTTTAATTTTTTACGAAAAGATGTACAAAAAATAAAATTTTTTTTTTTTTTGACTTTTTAATATCGTTGACTTTTTAGTTAATTTAATAATTTTTTTACTTTTAACTAAGAAGAAGGATCCCCAAAGAGGTCTAAAACACAAATTATTTGTTTTCTTTCTATCACATCAAAAAATCTCTTTCAAATCTATTTCTTGTTCATCTTTACCTACTCTGTGTAGTGGTTGCAACTAGTCATCTCTGATTTCAGAGAGAAAAAAACAAAGATATATTTCAATACATGCATATACATATCCATACAGAACAGGAGGAGATAATCATATATCCCCTACTGTCAACTCTCAAATTCTGCGCTTTCACCCCTCACTGACAACTAGTATCATCAACCTTCTCTCTCTCTCTATTTATCTTTTGAGAAAGCAAAGATGGTGACTGAAAAAGAAAAATGGTTGAGGACCCAGAAAAGTAGAGCATGAAAGTGAGATTTTATGATGAAGAAAAGCTTATCATACACATTCATGGCTGTTGTGAAACATGTTCATTGCTTGCATTCAATGACCATGTCCTTCCTCAATCTCCACCTCTCTCTTCTTTTCTTCTTACTTCTGTCATTTGCAACTCTCTGTCTCTCATACGAGCCTCGAAACCATGAAGGTACAGCAACGAAAAACCCAATTTGTCTCTTGTTTTTAGTGATTTTTATGGTGTTTGATCTTTCATTTTTGTTGGGAATTTTGTAGTTGAAGCTTTGATTACTATCAGAAATTCTATGAACGACCCTCATGGTGTTCTGAACAATTGGGATGAAGACTCTGTAGACCCATGTAGTTGGGCTATGATCACTTGTTCCCCTGACAATCTTGTCACTGGGCTGTGAGGATTTTTTTTTGTTTTTGTTTTCGTCTTCAACACTCTTACAAACACATATATATGGTTTTTGAAGATAATGAAGTTTTGATTTCATGGGTTAGACAAAGTGGCCTTTCATTTCAATTTATGGGTTTTGCAGAGGTGCTCCAAGTCAAGGTTTAACAGGAACTTTGTCTGGAATGATAGCTAACCTTACAAATCTTCGACAAGTGTAAGAAATCAGAGCACATAAGGCATATGGTGTATATATAGAGTTTTAATCAGAATATTCACACCCCAGTTTGTTTTCTTGTCTCCCCAATTCTAGTTATACATGATTAAAAAAAAGTTTTAAAGATAAATTTGAAAATTTTCAAAAAGATTTGATGAAAATAAAAGAGTAAAATTGGAGTATTCCATGAGATCAATTTTTTGAATCAAATTTGATGAAAAATGTGTGTAAAATATATATTTTTTAAATCCAAGTTCTCACACCCCAATTTGTTTTCTTCTCTTCCTCTGTACCCAATTGTAGTTGTTCATTTTCTTACATGGGTTTGTGTGTATTTGTGCAGATTGTTGCAGAACAACAATATCTCCGGCCCATTCCCACCGGAGCTCGGTGCTCTTCCCAACCTTCAAACCTTGGATCTGTCCAATAATGGGTTCTCTGGTCACGTGCCAGACTCTCTGGGTCTCTTGAGTGGCCTTCAATATCTGTAAGTCTCTCTCTCTCTCTCTCCCCCAAAACAGTTTTTGACATGGGTATTCTTTTTTGTATTAATTGCTAATTCGCTCTATTTCTTCTCTGATCTTTTTGTCTTTTTTGACTGTTGTTTTTGTCATGTAATGTAATGAGTAGGAGATTGAACAACAATAGCTTGTCTGGAGCTATTCCTTTGTCTTTAGCCAAAGTCCCTCAGCTTGCTTTCTTGTGAGTATTGGCTTTGTTTGTTTCAGTGTCTTGAAAATTGAAACTACCTGAAATGTTTCTCTGTGCTTTTCTGAATCATAATAATAAGTTTTGTTTCAAAATGTGAATAAGTGGTGTGTGGTGTTTGTCAAAACACTTTTTCATTGTTCAGGGATTTGTCTTATAACAATCTCCATGGACCTGTGCCTAAATTTCCTGCCAGTGCCAGAACATTCAAGTAAGGCTTTCTCTGCAGATCTCTCTCTCTCTCTCTCTCTCTCTCTCTCTCTCTCTCACACACACACACACACACACACACGCACACATATTTGTATGTACATGATGTTGGTATGTTTGTATTTGTGTCTGATTATTCTACTCTCTCATTGTTCATTTAGTGTTGTGGGTAACCCTCTAATATGTGGAAGCCACTCCACTGAAGGTTGCTCCGGATCGGCCATCCCTATCCCTCTTTCTTCTACTCTGAATTCATGGACTGGTACATCTCTTCCTCTTCTTTCTACTCTGAATTCATGGACTGGTACATCTCTTCCTCTCTTGGTTGAATTGTTGACCATCAACTCATCTAAAAAAAAGATTTTATTTATATCCTCAACTCAAGCCCCTTGCTTGTGGAGTAACTTTATTATTTATATTCTCCATATGCCCCCACCACCTCACAAGTGTGGCCAGATTGTTATAAGCAAGTCAAACATGTGCAAATATCAGAAAGGAAAACTATATTCCTAGAGAAAATTCATATAAAAAACATCACAAGAATAATGTGGCATAATATAAGCTAACTTGTGAGTGTGCTGTGTTAAAGTAAAAGGTTCCTAGTGGGCCACATCCACATCATTATATTATAAGTATTGGGTAGGTTGTGAGATTTGAACGCTAAATATATTGGCCATTTTGATTGAATTGTTGATTACTAACTCATCTCAATACCTATGTTGTTAGGCTCCGTTTGTTTGGAGAATTAGAGGGGGGATTGAGATTGGTAGTGAGGTAGGACCTATTAACGTTGTGTTTGTTTTAAGAGACGGGGGGAGGATTGATAGTGAGCTCCGGATTATGAATCCCTTGGGGAGGGGATTCGGATGGGCCTCTAAGACTTAGTATTAGAAAAATAATCCGCCAAACTAGAAATTTTAAAATTTTTAATTCTTACATGTTGGGCATTTTTTTTTAACATTAATGTTTAATTTTTGTATTTTTTGTTAAGTAAAAATTAATATTTTATTTGTTTTATTTTTTTTTGGAATTTTTTTTAAATTTTTTTTTTTACATGTTGGGCATTTTTTTTAAGGCATTAATGTTTAATGTTTTTGTATTTTTTTATTATTTTATATTTATTTTATATAAAAATAATTTAACAATCCCTATACTAACAACTATCATCAAAACAAACACTATTTTACTTAATCTCTTCACTGTCAATCCCCTCATTATGAATCTCCTCCATTCTATCTCTGAAAACAAACAGCGCCTTAGAGAGGAGTAACTTCGCTATTCATTATTCATGTGTCCCTGGCAATCAATTTACCCATATTAAACTTTTCCTCCTACAATTTTATAGGAACAAGTAGCTCCAAGAAACTGGGTATTGCACTTGGGGTGAGCTTGAGCTTTGCCTTTCTCATCCTCATAGCAGTTGCTCTCTTCTTTTGGAGGACAAATAAAAAGAAAAAGCAAAGCATTCTCAACATCAGTGGTCAGTAATTCAGAATTCAACCTCAATGACACATATATGTCGAATCAATTTTTGAGAAAAACCATAACAGGTCTTTAATTTTGTTGTTGTAAACATGCAAGAAGAGGGTCTGATGAGCCTAGGCAATCTGAGTAACTTCACATTTAGAGAACTCCAAGTTGTCACATACAATTTTAGCTCCAAGAACATACTTGGTGCTGGGGGTTTTGGAAATGTGTACAAGGGAAAGTTGGGTGATGGAACAATGGTGGCGGTTAAACGACTAAAGGACGTTGTTGGAACTGCCGGTGAATCACAATTTAGGACTGAACTGGAGATGATTAGCCTTGCGGTGCATCGGAATTTGCTGCGGTTGATGGGATATTGTGCCACACCAAATGAGAGGTTGCTGGTGTATCCTTACATGTCTAATGGCAGTGTGGCCTCAAGGCTTAGAGGTTGGTCTCTAATCTTTTATCTTACTTCCCTGCAACTATTGTCACTTTTATAGTCACTATTGTTGCCAGTTCTCACAATCACAATGGTCTTGATTCCTCTAAAGTTCTTATTAGATTAGGGCATGAACTATAAATCATTGTAAGTACTTATTTTTGAACTTGCTATGGACCACCATATACTAGGAGGCCTAGAGACAAATGGGATTGTCAACTCCCTTCGGCATCCAGTTGTGCACTAAGAAACTTTTCTGAGGTTTTTACCAAATCGATGTTGTTTTGAAACAGATTTCCCAAATGTGAATTGTTTTGAACTTATTTCCCAAATCCAGGTTGTTCTTTGAAGTTGTGTTTTAAGAACAATGTGGGTTTGAGAATCAAGTTCAAAACAACTTGTATTTGCGAAATTTGTTTAAAAATGGCATGGGTTTGGTAAATAACTCAAACTTGCCAATTGTTTGCATTACATGAATGTATGTTGGCATCAATTAAAAATTGTGTTGATTCTCTTCATATTACAAGCAAATGTTGATACATCCATTTCCCATGAAAAGTTTTATGGTTCATGACAACAAAAGAAAGGAATAATGGGACACAACTTTCTTATCAACAATTATGCTTAATCCAATAACACGTACCAAAATCCAATGTGTCGTGTTGATTATGACAGAAAAACCAGCACTAGACTGGAACACTAGGAAGAGAATTGCAATAGGAGCAGCAAGGGGTCTTCTCTATCTACACGAGCAGTGTGATCCAAAGATAATTCACAGAGATGTGAAGGCAGCTAACATTCTGTTGGATGACTACTGTGAAGCTGTTGTTGGTGACTTTGGCCTTGCGAAGCTACTTGACCATGCTGACTCCCACGTCACCACAGCTGTACGTGGGACTGTTGGGCACATTGCACCGGAGTATCTCTCAACTGGCCAATCATCTGAGAAGACTGATGTTTTTGGATTTGGAATTCTCTTGATAGAACTCATCACCGGGATGAGAGCTCTTGAATTTGGCAAGACAGTTAATCAGAAAGGAGCAATGCTTGAATGGGTAAGTTTCTTTCGGCAGTATATACTATACCAAAGTTTTTCTATAATTGTATTAGCAATCTGGTAACTTGAATTAGAAAATACACCTAATATTTGCACAAGACCTTCCCATTCTATGGAAGTCCTTATAGACTTTCTTGGTGACAATTTAATTTGGTTGGCCGATTTTCAACCATCCATTATACTTTGTTGATCTCCCTTTTATTTTCAATTTTTGGGCTCTATTTTTTTTTTTTTTTTAAATTTTTTTTTAAAAAAAAATTTTGGGTAAATATTTGGCCATTCATATGTTTTTTCCATGCTTTTGTTTGCAGATAAAATTCAGAATGTTTTCACCAAAATGCATTATCATTTCAGCGAAATGCTAGAAATTTCTAATAACTCTAATCACTTTGCATCCAAAACTTGGTGATTCAGGAATAAGAAAATAAATGAAATTATATCATTTAGATGATGTTTTTCCTGGGTGAATTCAAATATAAATATAGAGTTCTTGTCATATATATAAGGCAACAATCAGGAATTCCCCTTCGATTCCCAACAATTTGTGAGAAAAGAGAAGAATTTTGTAAACTCGATACTACGCCACAAAATTTTAGTTGTGTGTGATTCCAAAATATAATTTCTTTTAAGGTTTCATCACCAGTTAAAGAAGCTTAACATGTTTTGAAGGGATCACAAAGGTATTACCTCGAGTGACACTAGTAGAAAACCTATTATTGTTTTGGAATACAATTAAGTTGGTCATAAAGCAATACTAAATATAAGAAATATTCAAATTCTGCAAGTATGACATCAAAATACAAGGTAATTATTACAAGTATCAAATTTAGATTGGCACAGTTTTAACATTAGTAGACTCCGAAATGCTGCAGTGACTTCTTGACCTTTATGCCAATACTTGAAGATATTACTTCAATACATGTGTGCACTTGGCCTATTGAGAGTTGCTTTGGATTTACCATTGACAAACAAAGCATACTTGTGTTTGATTCAGGTGAGGAAGGTGCAGCAAGAAAAGAAAATTGAATTGCTGGTGGATAGAGAGTTGGGGAGCAATTATGACCAGATAGAGGTCGGAGAGATGCTGCAAGTGGCTCTACTTTGCACTCAATACTTGCCGGCCCACCGCCCCAAGATGTCTGAAGTGGTGCGAATGCTTGAGGGCGAAGGCCTTGCTGAAAAATGGGCTGCTTCTCATAACCATGTTAATCCCAACACAAATTCCTTCTTTGCCAACAAGAGCAACAAAATTCAGTCCCACCCCACCACAGTCCCAAGGCATGAAGACAATGATCATGACATGTTTGGCATGGTGATGGATGATGACTATGATTCCCATGCCATGGAACTCTCTGGTCCAAGATAAAGGAAGGTAGCAAAAGACAGAAGAAAGTAGATTCTTTCATATTCTTTATTTAAAGGTGGAGTTAACTTAGTTTTATAGGGTAAAAAACAAAAAGTAACTAGGGCTTTACCAAACCCATGCCATTTTTCAGACATTTTTTCCAAAACCAAGAAGTTTTGAACTTATTTCCTAAACTCATTGCTTTGTGAGGCATGAAGTATAAATTTTTATTAAAAAAATCTGGTCCCATCATCTGGAAAACTTTGTTCCATTCACTTCTTTACCATTCAACATTCCATATGCAACTCAATGTTCCCTGTCAATATTAATTGAATTCTATGTGTAAGAAGTTCGTTTGGCTTCTTCGAATGAAATACTTTATCTAGAGTCCCACCCCTAATGACCCAACTTTATCCCAAGTTGTATTTTGAAAACATGTCTTTTAAGCCTGAAGTCATGTTTTGAAAAGAGACTTTAGAAAACAAAACATGTGTTTGGGAAGTAAGTTCAAAGTAACTCACATCAGGGAAAGAAATTTTGAAAAACTTGGGTTTAGTAAAAAAAAAACCTCAGGTATCTCACCCTGTGTCTCTCACTCTCATCTCTTCCTTTTAGCTGTTGGGTTTGTAAATTGTAATGTACATATTTTTCTTTTTCCTAAGCCAAAACTACTGTTCTTGATTGAATAGGTTTAGAAATCTGTATGTCTTTGTTATTTATGTTGATTAATTTGGTTTGTATGGAATTGTTGTGTAAATATTCCGTTTGGTTTAGTTTTGAAAATCAATTTTGAAAATTAGTTTTTTGAAAAGAGTTTGTAAAATTTCAAAATTAGTTTTATGTTTTGAAAATAATTTTAGGATGATTTGTATTTTTTTTTTTTAAAAAATAGTTGAATAGATGAGTGTAAAAGAAAATTTAATTGATTGATGTGTAAAATATAAGAAAATGAGAGAAGAAAAAAAAAAGTGATTGGTTGATATGTAAAAAAAGTAGAAGAGAACAATTTTCAAATATTATAAATCAAACATAATTTTTGAATTTTTTATTACAAAAATTTATTAAAATATTTAACCAAATACAACTATTGCTTGTTTTCATTTTTTAGAAAACAATTTTTAGAAAGTTTTTTTGTTGTTACTAATTTTTTTAATATTTTAAATAATTTTTTTACTTTTTAGACATACTTAACATAAATATACTTAAAAAGTAAAAAAACTGTAAAAAAAATCTTTTAAAAATTCACTAAATACCAAAAATATAAGAATTCAGTATATTTTTTATATTTTTATGTATTTATTAATTTTTTAAAATATTTTTTCAAAATTTTTTTACTTTTTAGATGCATCTAACTAAGGTGTATCTAAAAAAGTAAAAAATATGTTCAAAATTAAAAAAATATTTACTAAAAATAAAAGAATACAAAAATTAAAAAATTCAATTTTTAAAAAATTTAATTCAAAAAATTTAAACCAAACACACTGTTTTTTTGTTTTTGTTTTTTGGGAGGTTATAAATCCTCTCCAAATATAGTAGAAGAGAATAAAAGTTGTTTTTTTGGGGGAGAGTACATTGCACACACTGGCTTTATTATGGAGGGGAGGGGGTGTGGGAACATCATCAGGGTAGTCTTCTCTATAGTGTGAGACAGTGGAGTGACACATAAAGCAAAAAGACAAAAGTTGGCACCGCCACTGTTTTGGCTGTGTCCTCAGTGAGGGCTGTATCTATGTGTGTGTGAGTGGACTGTGTACTAGCGTGAACTGTTATGGGTCACTTTCAAGTTGATGCTTCTGCAGGCTTATGCTCCTCTCGCTCAGTTGCTTTTTTTAGCTTTTCTCAACTTTCTCAGCTCATCCTTCATCCCAACACTTTACCCAAAAATGCTAGAACTTTGACCAAAAAAATATTGAGGATCACTTTAAACTTGTGACTATGTTATTTTTGTTTTTTTTTTTAATCTCATACAGTGGGAGTGAGAGATGCAAGTGTAATGTGAATTACTCTACATAAATTCAGATTTTCAAATTAGTGCTTCACTCTTTGTATGTTTATGTGATTTATTAGTTGTTTAATCTTTTCTTTCTTTGTGTTTTTGGTTTTTAAGAAAAGGGTTTTGGAAATGAGAAAGTTTATCTCTAGTGGAGTACACTTTCGTTGGAATGGAGAATGTGAATCCACTTGGCCATGCAAATTGCTCTAGCAAAATATTCCATGTTCATGCAAAATGTCCTGTAAATAGAGATTTTTTTATTACAAAGTTTAAGAAAATCTCCTTTTCTTTTCTTTTTTCTTTTTCCTTTTCATGGTCATGTTTTAAAAAAAATAAATAAATAAAAATAAAAATAAAAAATAAAAAAGTGTTGGTTGGCGTAGAAAGCATTGTTCTTTCTAAAAAATAAATAAATAAATAAATAATATATAAACAGAAAGGGTATACCAATTTCTAGGGCTAGTGACATGTCTACATTATGGTGATGATGTTCTAACAATATGAGCCCTTGTCTACATTATAGTGATGATGTTTTAACAATATGAGCCCTTTAATGCTTGACAGTTGAGCCGATATTAAGGTTTCGAAAAGCAGTTGCGGTCATTGTAACAGTTGTGCTGATGAGATTGTGATTGCAGTTGCAGAATGTAAAGGTTATAGTGTAATGGTTGCGATAACTGGAATCGTAATTTTTTTTTTTTTTAATGTTTTGTACAATTTGAAAAAAATTCATCGATGCGCATTTTATTTTTTTTTTTCCAGAATCACGTTTATTAGAGTTTAAAATTGATTATAATCAATTTTCTTTAGTTTTTAAATATGATTCAATATAATTTTATATTTTTAAATCACTATAAAAAAGAGTTTTTATATTTTATTTCAATAGTTACTGACATTAAAGAATAATTGATTTTGAATGTCTACAAATTATTTTTGACCAATACTTGAACTAACTGAATAAAAAATATTCATTTATTACGGTTTAAAATTGATTATGATCAATTTTCTTTAGTTTTTAAATATTATTCAATATATTTCATATTTTTAAATCACTATAAAAGGAATTTTTTATATTTTATTTCAATAGGTATTGACATTAAAGAATAATTGATTTTGAATGTCTACAAATTATTTTTGACTAATACCTGAACTAACTGAATAAAAAATATTCACAATTATTAAATGAAATGGTTATAAAAATAAAAATTGTGCTATAAATAAATATTATTTTTTAGACATTCTTTTAGACAACACTTTACAGCTAACCAAACTAAACCAAAATCAAAACTTAAGTCCCATCAAATGGAGTTGGCTATATAAATCATTCTTCTTCACTCAACTCTATTAATGGCCATTTGGTTAGTTAAATTAAGGAAATTCATATCTCTATTTACTACACTAGTTCACATTAATTTAGGTTTACCCCTTCCCCTAACATTTTCATCTACCGTCACTGTATTGCATCCCTTCACTACTGCCTCTGTTGGTCTCCGTTTTATATGGCCAAACCATCTCAATCTATTCTCTTTCAACTTATCTTCTATCGGTATTGGGAAACCCAAAAAATCTTCTCACATGGATTGTTGAAGAGATCCAACGAAAAAATAAGCTTTACCTTATAGATCTTCAAAGATAAACATAGTTAATGCCACCCAACTGGGGTTGCCAGCCGGGGACACTCCGACGATAAAGTTAGAATCCTTCAAACAAAGACAGTAGAAGAAGAACTTGTAAAGTGTTTTGTGTTTGTTTGTTGCAGAGTGAAGCATACCTCTTTTCTATGATGCTTTCCTTTTATAGAGGTGGCTTGATGGGTTTCCTTGCTTGGGCTGGGCCCATTGTTAGGACTTATTTGGATTTACCCAATAAGTTGGGATGTTTTTGTATTTTTTGGGCTACCGCAATTGCCTCAAAACTTTCATTTTCTTTGATAGAATGAATGAGAGTTTTTATTGCCGAGTTAGTAGCAAAAACTGATGTTAGATCTTTGATGAAAATAGCATTCTTGATAGAGAATGCCTAGTTGATATTGGTTTTACTCCCAAATCACCTTGTCTCTACGTTATCCAAATAGATGTTAGGTCTCTTGATAAAGAACACCTTTGATAAATGAATGACTGTATGAATGCATGTGTGTATGAATGTATGTATAAATGTATATATGTCCAAGAAATTAGGGCTTTGCTCCGAATTCGGAGGCTTTTGCTAATGGCGCTCCATGCCAAATACGGAGATTGCTCCATATTCAGAGGCTTTTGTTGGTGGCGCTCCGTGCTAAGCACGGAGATTGCTTCACATTCGGAGGCTTTTGCTGATGGCGCTCAGTGCCGAGCATGGAGATTGCTCCGTATTCGGAGGCTTTTACTGATTTTAAGTGGCAATTAATTTTAGACATTGCAAGGATTGTGAATAGTACATCCCGTGTCATTGACTGCTTGTACCAAATGATGTAGACTTATTAATCACAAAAAAGTGGAAAGCTGAAAAAACTTACATCAAATACCATTGCCCTGTTGTAAGGAATTGCTGGGTGAATTTTGGAAGTAGATTGTTAAGTTGATTTCTTGCCCTTGAGCTAGTATGAATTGTGATCTGCCAAGTCGGAGTAAACTAGTCCTGTATTGTATACAACATATATTTGCCGCCATGCTTTCGAATGATATTTGTTATTCAGAAGGAATACAGAATTGACTTTGGCCAAAATTGTCGAGGAGTAAGCCGATAACAAATTGTTGAAGCGGATTCCTTGCCAATGTTCTTTGCCTTAATGATATCAAACTGAAGCCAAGACAAAGTAGGATGCTTTGTGATATTTGAGGTGACATCAATTTCGCTCGTTTTATACTCAATTTTTGATTATGGGTTTCAAATAAAATATGCTATTTTTCTTTATTGAATTTATAAATTTTGACCACACAGATGTGCCCAGAATGCACCAAATAGCTAGAAACGACTATTGGATTGTTGTGATTGGACTCCGGATGGCTTAGATCTAGCCAAAAATAGATTGGATGTTTCAGATCAGTTGGTTACAACTCAACCACGAAGCATGGAATGATTTCTTCATGTGTTTGGTTAGTCTTCTCTAGCGAAATAGTTGACTTTTTGGGCAAACTTTTACCAGCTCGTATGGCTTTATTTTAGCTCTGATTTCAATGTGATTTTTTTGCGTTGGACTCGTTTCAATGAGTACTGCACGCTGGTATATTTAAAATTGGATTTCGACAACTTCAAAAAATTCAATTTATGAAAATTTGATCTGTTTCGCAATTATCGGCGAACGTTGGCTAGTTCTTGGCTCTTCTGGTTGGTGGGGCTAGACTTCTCTAGTCAACACGAAGCCTCTAGTTGACCAAGAAATTCTTGTTGTATTGTTGAAAAGTTGCTCTCATGAAGAAGAACGTAGACCTAATTTCTCGAGAGAGAAAATGGGCACTTAAACTCGATCAGAAACTCTTTGGCTTTGCCGAAACACATTGGTCGGCAACTTATTTGATTCTCTCTTGCCGAAACACTTGGTCGGCAACGTCTCGGTTGTGCTTGCTGAAATGCTTGGTCAGCAACTTAGCTTCTTGGTTTGCTAAAACACTTGGTTGGCAAGTCTGCAACTTCATTGGCTCACCGAAGGTTTCTTATGTTGCTGGAGTACCTTTGCAATCTTCGTTGTTGTATCACTTCGACATCATTTACAACTTGGGGTGTTAAACCATTCATTGGGTCGAATTCATTATTGGGAGGCATTTTTGGTAAGAGAAAAGTTGGATTATAGCATTGAAGAGATATGTTGTAGCGATGTCGGGCAGCCTTAGGTGAGTTGTAGTGGTGCCGAGCAGTCTTCTGCAAGTTACGCTGCCACTGGATTGGATTGCAAAGTGTAGACACCCCATTTTGATGGACCCTAAGACTTGGGCGCTTTCTTTTGATTACTTGATGATGAAAACTAGAATGTGTTTCTCGCATAATTCTCAGTAAAAAATATGGAATTTGTGTTTCAATTCCAACGCTTAGCCTGTTTTGGCCAAGTGCTTAAGTTCCGTTCAAAACTCTCTTTCGAAACTTTTTTTCCGCGCTTTGTTCCAAATATGGAATTTTCGTAGTGTTTCAAGGCTCACTTTTAAACTTCAAAATGAATTTTATTTGAGAAAATCGAGCAAAGAACAGTGTGAAAATAGGAGGAAAGGATGATAATTCTATCGAAAAATCTTGTTTCGTGCAAAATAGTCAGCCATGACCAACTTATTTGGTCGGTCGGCCAAATAATTGGCCGGCCAGCGAATACATTGGCCAGTAGGCTAATTTTTCCAGAAGTAAGGCAGTTTCGGTAGAATTCTTGTTGAATGTGTGTGGGTCATGCCATTACAGCTATTTCTTGATATATTCATGCATGAGATGTGTATCTACCCCCCTCGATGATCTTCCTTTGGCCATTATTGTCAAAAGGAGAATAGTCTTCTATCCAAAAGGTGGCATCTATTTTCAACCACCATTGTCATCCCATTAACCTTGTCTTCCACCCGGTCTTCTACCTTGTCTCCTACCTCATTGATTGAGTCTGCCATCATTGTCTATATGGAGGATCAGAAAGGAATGAATGAGGAGAAGATGTGAGGAATGAATTAAGAGAAAAGAGAGAGATAGAGAGAAAAAGAGAAAAAAGTTTAAGCCTTGAAACAAAACTTCAATATACACTGATATTCTATCTTCCATACACAAAAACCATTCCAAGAAATTTTGTTATAGCCAAATTCATGAGCTTTGATTCAAAAGAGAGTGAGTGTTGTTGAAAGGAAGAAAAAACAGAGAGTTGTAACTCTCCCCCCTACACATACTGTTAAACCTCCCAAAAACGTCATTCTAACTAGAATTTTGAATTTTCAAATTGAGAATTGAGAATATACTTCCTAAACTTGAGGGTAATCAAAAGGAAGTTTAGAAATCAAATTCTTTCCTTGGAAGGTGAATTTTGCACACTTTTTTCATTTTCTTGTATTTCTTGCATTTTCTTTTTTCTATTGCTTTTCTTGCTTCAATTTCATGTTATAAACCTGTTATAATAAGCTAACTGGAAGTGGTTAGTTGAGCTACTTGCATATTTTCCATTTGTTTTTCTAGTGTTTGAATAAAACAGAATTTTCGGCCTAGCTTGATTAGCCGGCCGGCCAAATGCCAGCTCATCTTTTGGTTAGCCAGCCACTTTTTCTTGGATAGAACCCATCAACATCCCAGTGTTGAGTAGAATAGTCTTCGACGGTCTCTGAGGCCCCCTACATCTTATGTTTTTATTGTTTTTCTTTTAATTAGAGAGTGTTTGTGAGGATTTAATTTTGTTGTAATATTTTTCCTCTCCCCCACTTGAATTTGTAATATTCTAAAGTTGTAATAATTCCCCACCCCGCTTCTCTCTATCCCGTTCTTTTATCTGCTTTCCATATCTGTACATATGCAGTATGTTTTAATTGTCATCATATCCATGTTCTGCATCCATGTTTTATGCCTTAAGATCCTGCCAAATTTTCATTTATGGATTTAATCAATTATTATATGATTTTGTGCCCTACCTCATGTCTTGAGATGATTCACATGTCATATACTAGAAGCCGGATCTTTAGTTGCATTTCATGACTGAATTGCATTAAGATTTTGTATATAGGATCATACATATTTTTACTACCTTTATTTTGTAAATATTAGCGAGACGCTAGTAAATATGTAAGTTTTTGTACTTTAGTCTCCCGTCTATGTGTGATTTTCTTACTATGTTTTCCTATCATGTGGCTATGTGCTTATTTCATATAACTCGATGCATGCCAGTGGATGAAGGTTGTGTTGTTCGATTTGGAATAAAATAGATTTTCATGTCGCAAACTCAAATTTTCATCAAGTTTCGCAAAATGCTTTCAAAAATAGATGAAATCAAATTGTTCCAAAACAAATATCACAGTTTATAATTGTTTTGCTTCATATAGTAAATTTTAGGATTCTTAAATAAATTGGAATATGAACATATAAAGTAAATAAAAATCATATCATAGTTTAGTAGAGGCCGATCTTTGATAGGGTGACCAGGGCTGATCAATTAATGACCTTTTCCTCTCATACTTAAGGTTCCAAGCCAAGCATCCTTGGTTACAATGAACAGTGGCATTGGCACGAGTCACAGGTTTCCTAATTTTTCCAAAACATTAGGTGGCGACTCTGAGATCTGATGACGCAGTCTATTTTTGGGTTTTTGCAATAAAATGGATTTTCTATAAAAGTTGCCAAATCTGGACTTTCATCTATGTTTCACATTGCACTTGTGAGACTAGATCAAAGAGACCGAGGGTCCGAACAGTTTAACGCGCGCGGGAATCCCTTGGGCAGTGGTTACACAAAGATGGCAAGTAGTTTGGTTAGCTTTGTTAAGCTGAGATGTTACCTTCGTGGTATTAACCATCTTGTTGTCGAACATATTTTTAAAGACGTATTCAAGGTCGATTTCTTGCCGTGCGGATTTTTTGTTCCTCTTGATTGCTTGCCGAACAAATTTTGTTTGATCCACTTGTTTGTTTGCTGAACAACTTTTGCTGAAAAATCTTTTATTCTAGAGAGACTGTAAACCCAACTTTGGGTTTATGAAAAAGCATATTGTTCCAAAGCCAATTTCAGAGCTAAATCAATTTATAGAAGTTCTATATGATGCCCATTTATACACCACATAATATATATACATATATATATTTGCAAAGTTTGAATATGAAATGACGTTCACCTAGTTTAATGTAAAGCTGAGGAACTTGAGTGGTTTTGCCGAAGCCACTTCTAGGAAGTGAAGACGCAATGTAAACTTGCTTTGTTTTTTCAACTTTTCTAAGCAAGATAGATATTCAACAAAGGTTTGACAAAATCTATGAGCATAAATATACATATACATATACATATACATACACATACACACACACACACATACATATATATCTATGAAAGTTGAACTTTAGCAATAAACATAATCAAAAAGAAAGAAGACGAAGACCCAGCCGTAGGTCTACTTTTCCTAGAAAGAGATTCGTTAAAATTTTATTTTGTATAAAGCAAGATCATTAACCTTGGTGCTTAGATCATATTTACTTACAGTAACATGCATCATTGGTCCGAACACCTTGAGTGTGGTATTTGTTCTTCTCTTCATTGAATTCTTTAGCTTCTTCCCATAGACGACACCAATTGTGAGACCCAGAAAATCCTCTCACATGGATTGTTGAAGAGATCCAACGAAGAGATGAGGTTTACCCTGTAGATTTGCAAAGATAAACATGGTTGACACCATCCAACTAGGGTTGCCGGCCGAGGACACTCTGATAATAAAGTTAGAATCCTT
This sequence comes from Camellia granthamiana, assembly GCA_036172215.1. Taxonomy (NCBI): domain Eukaryota; kingdom Viridiplantae; phylum Streptophyta; class Magnoliopsida; order Ericales; family Theaceae; genus Camellia; species Camellia granthamiana. The sequence goes on along the minus strand of CM069911.1, from coordinate 79,302,867 downwards.
CAAACAAAGAAAGTAGAGAAGAACTTGTAAAGTGTTTTGTGTGTATCTGTTGCAGAGATGAAGCATACCTCTTTTCTATAGGATACTTTCCTTTTATAAAGATGGCTTGATGGGCTTCCTTGCTTTGGTTAGGTCCATTGCTAGGACTTGTTTGGATTCTTCCCAATAAGTTGGGATGTTTTGGTATTTTTTGGGTTACCACAGGTACTACTCCTATCCATTCATAAATATACTCACCGCCCGAGGAGTACCCATGCGCGTTAACAGTTTGGACCTTCAATTTCTTTGATCTAGTCTCACGAGTGCAATGTAAAACATAGATGAGAGTTTAGATTTGACAATTTTTGTAGAAAATCTATTTTATTGCAAAAATCTTTGCCAGAAATGGACAGTATCATCAGATCCTAGAGTTGCCACCTAATATTTTGGAAAAATTAATTGAGCACCCCCGCTCACCCGATCAAAGATCGGCCTTTACCAAACCATGATATGAGTTTTATTTTCTTTATATGTTCATATTCCAATTTATTAATAACAAATCCTAAAATTTACTATGTGAAGCAAGCAAATATAGATTGTGTTGTTCATTTTGGAACAATTTGATTTCATTATTTCGAAAAGGTTTTGAATAGTGCAATCATGAAAATAAATTTTATTCCAAATTAAATAACACAACTTTCACCCATCGACATGTATAGAGTTATATCAAATAAGCAACTAACCACATGGTAGGATGCTAAACATAGTAGAAAAACATGCATAGACGGGATGCTAAAGCACAAAAACTTACATATTTACCGACATCTTGCAAATATTTATAAAACAAAGTTAGTAAAATGTGCATGATCTTATATACAAGATCCTAGTGCAATTCACTCATGAAATGCGACTAAAGATCCAACTTCTAAAATATATGACATGTAAATCATCTCAAGACATGAGGTAGAGCACAAAATCACATAATAATCGATTAAATGCACAAATGCAAATTTAGTCAGATCTCAAGGCATAAAACATGGATGCAAGACATGGATATGATGACAAGCATATATACTACATATGTACAGATAGGGAAAGCAAATAAAAGAACAAGATAAAAAGAAGCAGGGTGGGAAATTATTATAACACTTTGAATATTACAAATTCGAATAAGGGGGAGAAGAAAAAATATTACAACAAAATTGAATCCTCACAATCACTCTCGAATTAAAAGAAAAACAATAAAAACAGAGGGTGTGTTTGGTTTGTGTTTGTAGAGTAGTTTTTGAGATAAAAAGTACGAAAACTTGTTTGGTTTGCCTTTTTTCAGAAATGATTTTGGAAAATTATTTTGGGGAGAGAGTTTTAAAAAAAGTGATTGATTTGATATGTATGAGAGAGAGAGTGATTTTGGCCAGTAGGTAACCAAACAAAATTTTGAGATTTTTTTTGGAAAAATTTGTTTGGTTTGATTACTCTTGAAAATTTGTTTGTAGAGAATTTTTCCCAAAATTTTTTCTGAAAATCAAACCAAACAAGGCCAGAAGCTACCGGGGGCCTCGGAGACCGTCTGTCACGACCCAAACCCGCCCTCATAGGTTTAGCATCGTAACCGACCAGTAACCTTAAGATTACAGAAGGCCTTTCAGACAGATTAGTAAAGTAAGGGGCTAGCGGAAGCAAATATCAAAATACAATGTCGATAGAGCTGTGTAGACTTATATGAAACATAAATTTTAAACCTTTATATACACATATTAACACATCATTCTTATGTCATCCATATATAGATAAAACAAAAGGGACTTAGCCCTATTACTGATAAACAAAAGCTTGTCCGAAAGACGAAAGAGAAGAAAAACTTAAGACTTGGTGACTTGATATAACACTTGAACACAAAAGACTTTTGGGAACCTCCACGTGAGGCACATTGGTTGGCAGACATAAAAAGATCCAGACTGGAAGTCTCAAGCCTGGTCATACGTTTAATCACCTACATACATAATATAAATAGTGAGCTGGAGCTAAGTAAATAATCATAATGTAAAGGGTTAATGAATGATGTCCAAAAATATAATAATTCAATCACCCCCTTCATTCATGTAGGGTAAATGTTATGTGCATCCGCCAACTTGGATGTCCTGGTTTGTGCAATACACTCCACCTTCAACTAGAAGATGTTGCACTCCCTTGAATCAAGTGCCATGTTATTTGCACCTTATACCATAGTGCTCAAACGTGTCCTTCGTGGCTTCCTTTGTCCTCATGCTTAAGTCAATGAGATCTGCTGCAGTTCCCTGAGGTGTCTCCATTGTCACAAACCAAAACCTTCATAGAAAAGAGACTCGACTTCCTTCGGTATACACTTTTTTATATTTTTTTATTTTTTTTGTTGCAAAACCGTCTCAAGTTCTATGCCTGAAGCTTCGTTTTTTTTTTTTGTGAACAATCTGCAACCCATTGTCTTCCTCTTGGTGGCCACCAAATATCCTTGCAACAGTTGCTCACCACTGTTCACCTATAACTCATACCACTCGTTTGATGCTTGACAGTAGCTTTCCTCTTGTCACAACATACTCCATGAACCTGTACAAGTTGCCAACCAATTGCATTGGTCTTCTTCATCATTGATTGATCCAAATTGCTCCTAGATCGCCTAGACATGCAATTGCCCTTGAATTTGTTCAATCGCTTTAATCGTTTAGAATATAAAAATTCTAAATGTACTGATCAAACAGTAACCCCTAAAAACCTTGAGATCCACCTTTGTCATGAATTTTTCTACCATGTTTCTTCTTGGAGAAGCCTTCACAATTTTGAACCATTTTTTTTTTCTGTGTACCACTAGGATTTCTTTCTCTTCTGTGCGAGTCCTTCGTGTGCAGTAACTACACCCTTTGCCAACTGCAGCTAGGATCAGTAACCTTCAGCTTTGATATCACTTGTTGGGATTTATTCCATATCCCCCAATGAAAATGGAAGCACACCATGCACACACCAAAGAGAAAAATAATCACATAGATTTATGTGGTTCGAGCCAAATTGCTTACATCCATGGGAGAGAGAGCATCCACTATAAATAAAATATAGAATACATATAAGATGGACAAAACACTCAAAACCTACACCATTACCCAAACCCCATGCTCAAGGGTAGTTGAGCCCTTTCTCGCCAGTTGCCCTCATTGTATTTTTTTCTCTCACCTCTTGCATATCTTTTTTTTTCACTCACCTCAATCTCTCAATCTCTCTCAAGAAAACTCTATAGTCCATATGATTATTTATGATGGTCTACCCATAAGAATCCTAATTCCATATAATTAGGTAACCAAATCCTCCACATATTAGGTTTCCTAGTAGATTTTGAGCTATACTATTCCACACCAAATACATGTATAAACCAACCTAATAATTATATGGGACCCACCTTTATCACACTGGTGGCCTAATCCTAACAAATGGTAGGAGATGCTACTTGGAGAGGGGCATAGGTGGCAAGATGAATTGAGCCCAGTTGCTCTTGTTTGGAAAGGTCTCAACAAGAGAGGAAGGGACAATACTACGGATCACTTAATGATGCCTAACATAATTTTGAAATATAGCTGAATTCTTGACAGTTTTTTCTAGATTAAAGGCTAGTGTGTTGTATTTTGTATTTCTTTTTTATTTACAATAATGTTGTGGTTCTTAATCTGCATTTTCCTTAAGATCCTCATGTGCTAAATAAATTGGATTGCAAAATTGATTTCTATTGCTGTAACATATTTGGTACTCTCTCAAGAATTTGTGCATTTTCCCCAAGCTTGGATGGGTTCTTTTTGGTTATTCCAGCGAGTACAACAAAAGGATCTGTATTAGTCTACAATGTCATGGAACACCATTCTCATTGTGAGGTTATGATACATTTTCTTATAAGCTTTTTAGTTAAAATGCTTAATGCATGATTTCAAATCCAGATGCCATCCTCTTTTATGTTATTTTTAGTTAAACTGCTTAAACCTTATTTTGAGAAGCTTTTAGTGTATCTTAGCCATAATGTAACTTATGTTGAATTCTAGTGCTTCTAGTTTTTAGAAATAAAAGGTGTGTTTGGTTTGTGTTTTGAGATAAATTTTCAAAAAAATATTTGGGGAGAGAGTTTAGAATTTCTTTTTTGATTTGTTTGGTTGTATATTTTGAAAATAGTTTTGGAATTTGGGATGATTTGATATTTTGTTGTAGTTGAATAGATGCGTGTGAGAGAAAAGTGATTGAGAAGGAGAGAGGAGAGAGAGAAAAAATTGATTGATTGATGTGTAGGAGAGAGAAAGTGATTTTGGAAATTTTTTTCAAAAAATTTGAACCGAACAAAATTTTAAAATCTTTTCTCACAAATTATATCTTGAGATACAAACCAAACAAGCCCTAATATTTTAATTAACAAAAGAGTACATCCAAAACTTGTGATTGTGTTTCCTGGAAACTAGCAGTCTTGTTCTTCGTCTACATGTTACAACAATTGGCTTAGGCTGAAAGATTTACCTATCAAGCTCAATATTTCTGTATGCTTCTTAATCAAAATAAATAAATAAATAAATAAATAAAATTGTACTATTGGAAATTTGGGAATCTAGACTTTTTCAATTAAGTTCAGTAATTGATTTATATGTGTAACATGGAGGATGGGGCTATAGACACAAATTTTAAAACATGAAGTGTTTCAATACATTTCAAATTTTTATGTTACAAATGTCCACTGTTTAGTTTTTGGACTAAACAGTGTTTGATTATTTGAATAGCAGGTTCCTATTTCCGATCTGTATTCCAGATTGTTAATTACACATTTTATATAAATGAAATCTCCGATTAATGAAGAACAAAATAAATAACAAAAGACAATTTAAGAAAAATAAATATTTTATTGAAATTGTTAAGGGTTTTGAACCCTCGAATACAAAGTACAATTCTTGGGTTTGGAACCCTTTACCTATTCTTCGCCATTTTGTGTTTGTAGCGTAGGCTCTTGAGTTCTCTGGGCTTCTCTTCTTCTTTCTTGTAACGACTTCTTTAGCTCTTGATTTCTTTTTCTCTCTTTCTGATATTCTCACTTCTAATTTTCTGATCCTCGATCTTGTGTAATGGTCCTTATATTTATAGAGGGCCATCCAGGTGATAAGAGTGCCTCACCCTCAATTTGAATTTCAAATTGAATGATAGCGCCATTTGAATTTTGAATGATAGATTAATCGTATATCTAATTAATCGGATTGATCCTTGGGGTTTCATCCTGTGTGGTGTCCTTATTGTAGGCTCTACAGGTGCCATCTTTTGTAGGCTCCACGTGTCACTTGAGCATTTTGAATAACGTCTTGAGATACGATGTTATTTTATTTATGCACTTCAATGGATCATATTGAATTCAAACTGCTGTGAGATTCTCGAGAAAGGGCACTCCAAATCAATCGGTTCATTCCCTGTCTCAATCCTCCGTCCATTTTCTGAAGACCTTCAGAAAAATTGAGAATGAAACATGAAAATTGAGGTGGGATAATTCTTTTAATGTCCACGGCATCTCTACCCATTTGCAATCCCCTATATGGATTTTTTGGTTGAATGACATTCTTTCCACATTTGCCCCTATTTTGAAGAAGTGTGGGTTTTATGCCGCAATCTATGTATCCCAATTTTCTTATGCTAGGAATGTCGCCCTGCTTAAAGGATTCTTAGAGTGGTGGTCACCTGGCACCAACACTTTCCACACCATTTACGGCGAACTTGGGATCTCTTTATGGGACCTTCATTGCATTAGCGGCCTCCCCATCTGTGGCGAGTTTTATGAAGAGTTCACCCCCTCCAATGACGTTTTATATTCATCCCAGACATCCAAGGCATGCCGTGGGCTTTTCAACATTTATGCCAGCTCTTTTCAGTCCAAGAAGTTTAACCACTGGACTTTCAAATTCATTGACGAATCTCCAACTTCGATTAGTGGTTTTCGACGAAAAGACAGAATCCTTGATAATGTGTATCTTTCTGGTTTTTTGGCGAGCTGGCTTAGCGGATTTGTCTTCCCTCACTCTTCCGGGGAAATTCGTCCGACTACCTTTCATGCAGCCACCAAAATGGCCGGTGGAACCTTATTTAGCTTGGCCATCCCCGTCCTTGCATACCTCTATCATTTTCTTAGTAAAATGGCATCATCACCTTTACCTGGGAAGGAAAATATTCAGGGTCCTTTGCATTACCTTTTTGGATGGATTTCACTATATTTTGTTAAGACTTACTCTCATGGGGATCCTCAGTCTGACTTGTCCGATTCCTGATATTCATTTCATGCCATATCTTGGGTTTATTGGAAACCAATCGGCTGCTGTAGACACCCCATTTTTGACCGTCCTCAAGGCTTGGACGTCATCGTTTGAACACTCGATGATCATCCATGCTCGTGTTCGTTTTGAGTTCCCGGAGGTCTCAGCCGCGCGCCTTGCCTCAAGATCTCTCAACTTGTCTGTTTTGTGCTTGGTTGTGGACCAAACACTTGTGTTTTTGCTTCTAAGGGAAGAGGATGGCTTGTTTGCCATACCCTCAACCCACCGGCCAAGGCTTGAAGCCATCGGCCCTGTTTTCTTTCCATCGGCCAAAAGTATTGGCCGATCGGCACTATATTTGGTTGGCCGGCACTTATGTTGGTCGATCGGCCATTTTTGGTGGCCGAACCCTGTTCATCTGCTTTATGCAGATATTTTGTGCTAGCTAGTGCAGCTGGCATCCACAATTAACCCCCTCCATACACGTGTATGGAAGGATTTGAGCCTTGCTTAGCTTCTCTAAGAAGCTTTGCAAAATTGGATTTCTATAAAAGGAGAGGCTCCTCTCCCTTCTCAGGGGTTTTCAAATTAGGGTTAGAAAAAGTTGTATCTCTCTATCTCTATATCTCCCTATCTCTATCATTTGTGTGTGTATTTGTGACCTAAAGGGTGTTTTGTTCTCACTATTGCACACAAACACCTAGCATTACACCATCCTTGGTTGCTGAGGCATTAGGGAGTTGGTGTTAGGGTTCTTGAGCTGTTTTTGATCAGAGAAAGGTACTGGTGTTGTGTTCTTGAAGGTGTTCTTCAAGGGTGAGCATACTTGCTTTAGATACCCCTTTTTTGCTTAAGCTTTTAGCCCTTCTTGCTTATTGTTTTAAGCTTAGATATTAACTGATAAAAGTTCTGTTTTTACTTGCTTTTGAACTTTGTTTAAGGTCATTTTGAGGTTTGGGGTTGTTTACCCCCCTCCAAGGCCTTGTTAGGCCTTGTTTTAGGCCATCCCTTTTGGCCCTTGCTTTGAGCTTTGCATGGCCTCTCTACCACTGAAATCCAGAGGATTTTTAGTGGTGGAGAGGTGGTTTTGGTGTCTTAAATAGGAGAGGGTCATCCCCTCTCCTTGTCATCTTGAATACTAGCATAATTGGCTTATGTTGGTGGCTTGTATGCCTAGCTCGTCTTAGCTTCATTTCAGCAAGTATTTGGTGTTGTTTTGCCATGATTTACCTCTGTTTAAAGTTGGTTTAGTGGTCTCTTGCATGCACCATATACTTACCTTGCAATCTCCTCATTCGCCTTAACATGTATCTAGCATTTAGACTATCATGCTTGCATGTTTTGGCTCAACTCCATGAAGCTTCTAGTTTTGTTTTAACATGCTTGAGCTTTGTTTTTCATTGTTTTGGTCATGCTTACATTGTTTTGCATAGCTACCATGCAACCTAGCTTATTAGCTTTGGGTGTTTGAGTCACTAGCATGCTCTATTCGGATCATTTCAGTGATTTGGCATCACTTGTAATATTATTTCAGTCCATATAGTGTGTTCATGTACTTGCATTTGTCACTCCTTTAATGCTTTAAAGGGTTTGTGTTTTATGCCTCATGAATGTGTCATTGTGTATGCCACCATGCTTAGGTCTTTGGGATGCCATCTAAGTGAGTTTTTGGACTTACTTTGACATGCCATAACTTTATTTTTCATTGCTTAAATCATACCATGTTTGGTTTTGATGGGTGTAGTGTAACACGCTCTTTGGTAGCCTTGCATGCCTCATGTTTTGGCGTTGTGTTCTAGCTTGTGTTGGCTAGTTTCGAGCTTGCTTTTGGTCTTGTTTGGACCTTCCTTGGGACTATTTTAGGTCCTCTTTGGCCCTTTGGGGCTTGTTTTGTATAGCCATGGTTTGAACCCTTTGGCTAGTTTCAAGCTTTAGACTTTCTTGCATGCTTTGCTTATGTACTTTGGTCGGTTTGGCACCTCTCCTAACATGATTTCAGAGCTTAACATGTTTGTCACATGTCCATGTTTATCCTCTCCTAAGTGTGCTTAAGAGTTGTTCTACTATGCTTAAGTGTTACGCCAATTGGCATGCATGTTTGTATGTGCATTTCGTGCCTTTGTTTTAGCACTTTGGCCACTGATTTGGGCCTATTTAAGAGCTTTCCATTTTGGTTTAAGTCCATCCTTTGCATGTTGTTGCATGCTTGCCTTGCATGTTGTTGCATGCATGTTGCGTATTTGGTACATTACATGTTGTTACATGCTAATTCCACTATATGTTGTCACATGCTTGCTAATTGACATGTTGTTGCATGGTCATCCATTTTGCATACTTGTTAGATTACATGTTGTTGCATGTTTGTTATTGGTATTGTTGTTGCATGCCTATTACATTGTATGCATGTATGTTTGCATGCTTATGTTGCATTAACTTTGCTTGCATACTTAGGTTGCATTGCATTGTGTGTGCATTCCCTTGCCTCTTGATCAAGCATGATAGAGGTTGGGGCCCCTTATGTGTTTTGTGCCTTTCATTTGATATTAAATTGCACACTTGGCTTCTTTGGCCATCATGCATTGAAATGCGTGATTGATGGTCCGAGGGTCGAGAACCATACTCCCTTGAGCTCATGACATGATAGGGAGGATGGTTGTGCACACATTGTCTTGCAAATGTATTGCCATGCTTTGTCTGTCCTCTGTTGCAGCAAAAGAAGCAGTCAGCAGGAAGGGATGGCCGGTCGGCCATCTTCAGTGCCGGCCGGCTAACTATATTTGGCCGAGAGCCTCATTTCTGGTCGATGACCTTCATCCCATGGCCGATTGCCATATCTCTTGGCCGATGGACTCTCAGAATGTCCCCAAGGTAGTTCAGAAGTGTCACAGAAGTTGGCACAGTTTTCAGAGGTGTAGAGCAGTGCAAACAGAGGCAACATGAAGCATGGCGACGGATTTCCGAGTGAGGCGATCGAGCATGCATCATTCAATCATTCCGAGGCGGAGCTGCGGCGGCCTCTTTAGTTTCATAGCTTAGTTAATTTGTTTAAATTAGTTAAGGGTTTGTAATATTTAATTAGCTAGGGTAGTCGATTATTTATTCGATTTGTATTATTTATTCGGACCCTCCGTCAAGAGGGCGAATTTTGTAATAAGTGTGCGTGAGTGCGTGAATGTCTTCCAACCCCACGTCTTTCTCCCTTTTATTTACTCGCTTTCAATGGTTAGTTCTAGGTCATGTTTCAATTAGCATCCTTATGCTCGCATGTTTGCATCCATTCATTTGTATTGCATGCACCGGGCTCGGCGCATCATGCTAACTGCACAGTATTTCAATTCCAACTTGAATACGTGTATCGAGTTGTCGCATTCCAAATGCCATTTTAGAATAGCTGAGCCTATCTCTAGTTGCATTTTGCATGTGTTGCATTAGCCATCTTAACATGAGCTAGGATCATGCATCGATTACTAACTAGCTTTTGTTTTGGCTCCGAGTACTAGGTAAGCTTTTATGCTTCAGCATCTTGCATGAGTGTGAGTGTTGCCATGATAGCATGCTTGCCATGAGGCTATTTGCTTATGTGATATAATTGCCTGAATGCTTGTGGGTGAAGGTTTGATTACTTGAATTGGAACGATTCATTGAAATTCGTGTTTTAGCCTACTTGCAAGTAGCAAACTTTGAACCATTTTCAAACCAATGAAAATACAATGCTTTGTTCCAAATTAGGCAATCTAGTCTATATTTGTGTGTTGTGTGCATCACATAGTAAATTCTAGCTAATTAACCGGAATAAGAACGCATGTGTTTTCAAAAACAAGATATCATGGTTAATACATGCCAATCTTTGATCGGGCGAGCGGGGGTGCTCATAGATGACCTTCCCCAATCGTATCCAAGTTCCCGAGCCGAGGCAACTTTGGAGATGACGGACACGTGGCCTTAGGCAACGAGTCAGGGTTTCCTAAATTCCCCCAAAATAAATATTTAGGTGGCGACTCTGTATTTGGCAACGCAGTCCATGTTTGGCACTTCTTTCTTAAAAATCAGTTTTCCAAAACGATTTGCCGGATTTGGACTCTTTGGTGATTTATCGGTCTCACATTGCACTTTGCAGGATTAGATTCAGAACCGTGACATTTGAGTCTGAACTGTAGTAGCAAAGCCCCTCGGGGCGCGTCTACAGTTTCCAATTTTTTACTAATAAATTTCCATTTGTAGACTCTCTCCTAACCTATCGTACGGAGTGTCAGTTTAGGGCTCTGACCCATAAAGGTGAACCTTCAGGCATTCTGGTCGACTTTGAAAGGATATCACCTTTCCACCTTGGCTATTTTATATCTTTAAGGCAAGGGATTTTAACTTTTAAAATGGGATTTAATTTCATTTCTGAACCATACTCCCCTAATCGATATAGTCGTCAATTTGGGTTTGCTCAAGCGTGCCCTACACCGCTTAATGCATCTTATCGGCAGCCCTATAAGTGGTCTAAATTTTATTACAACTGGCGCCATATGCTATGCTGTGGTATAAAAGTCTCGTTGGAGTTACCAGGCTCCCGATCTACTTCTCACGTAACCATGCTGTAGACGTCCCCGAACGCCCCGGGGGGATGAACCCCCGTTCTGTTCGTTTGTGGGTCTACTACAGTTCGGACTCGAATTGTCACGGTTCTAAATCTGAACCAAAGAGTCCAACCCTGGCAAATCGTTTTGAGAAAAAAAAAAAAGATTTTTGAAAGAAGTGCCAAACATGGACTGCTTTGCCAGATACAGAGTCGCCACCTAAATATTTTATTTTGGGAAATTTAGGAAACCCTGACTCAGTGGCAAAGGCCACGCGTCCGTCATCACCAAAGTTGCCTCGGCTCGGGAACTTGGGTACGATCGGGGAAGGTCAGCTATGAGCACCCCCTCTCGCCCGGTCCGAAGACCGGCCTCTACTAACCGTGATATCTTGTTTTGAAAACATTATATGTTTTTATTCCGGTTATTAGCCTAGAATTACTATGTTATGCGCACAGCAAACAAGTATAGACCAAATCGCCTAAATTGGAACAAAACATTGCATGTTTGTTTTGAAAATGGTTTGCTACTCGCAAGTAGGCTAAAATGTAGGTTTTGCCACCCTTAAGTGGGCTTTAGAAAAGATGGTTTTGCCACTATCTAGTGGGCTTAAAACTCACAGTTTTAATCCATTATTCCAATCTTAGGTAATTTGACCTCCATCCATAGGCATTCAAGCAATTATATCACATAAGCAGCTAGCCTCATGGTAATCATGCTATCATGGCAACATTCACACGCATGCGATATGCTAAAGCATAAAAGCTTACCTAGTACTCCGTGCCAAAACAGAAACTAGTTAGTAATCATATGCATGATCCTAGTTCATGTTAAGGTGGCTAATGCAACGCATGCAAGGATGCAATCTAGACAGGCTCGGCTATCCTAAACATGGCATGTGAAATGCTGCAACTAGCAAGTACTCAACTTGGAATTGAAAATACAGTGCAGTTAGTATGATGCGCCGAGCCCGGTGCGTACAAGACAAATGTATGGATGCACGCATGCATAGCATAAGGTATGCTAATTTAAATATGCCCTAACCTACCATCATAAGCAGGTAAATAAAAGGGAAGAGAGACGTGGGATTGGAAGACATGCACACACTCACACACCCTTATTACAAATACGCCCTCGCTCGGAGGGACCAAATAAATATTACAGTCCGAATAATAAATAAATTAATTATTACAGACCCTCTAATTAATTAATAAATTAATAACAAAAGAAGGTGGCCACAGCCCCGCCTCGGGATGCGCGAATGATGCATGATTGATCCGCCTTGCTCAGAAATCCGCACCATACCACTGTTGCCTTTGTTTACACTGCCCTGCCTCTCCAAAGACTGCCAAAGTCCTGGGACATGTTCCTTGCACACTGTAGAATATCATCGGCTAGAGGGAATGTCCACCGGCCATGGGGAATGTCCATCGGCCACTGTTTTGATGTATCGGCCATTCATTCTTTGCCGGTCGGCACTCAACAGTGCCGGTCGGCCAAAAATTCCTACTGAAACCTGCAGTTGACAGCAGCAGAGGGACAAGCAGTGTATGGCATGGAATTTCAAGCAAATGTGTGCACCACCACACCCCTTATCATGTTTATGACTCAAAGGGGCATGGTACTCGATTCTCGGACCACCAATTGCGCATTTCAATGCGTGATGGCCCAAAGAGTCAAAGTGTGCAATTTCAATATGGAATGAAATGCACAAAACAAACAATGGGCCCCAACCTCCATCATAATCAATTCAAGAGGCAAGAGATGCATGCTTAATGTTATACAACCTAAACATGCAAGCTAAGCATGCAACATGAGCATATGAACATGCAATGTACAAACATGTATCAACATGTGAGAATAGGCAAGCATGTAACAACATGTAACCTAACTAGCATGCAACAACATGCAAAGATGGACTTAAACTAACATGGGTAGCTCTCAAGCATGCCAAAATTAGTGGCCATAATGAGGCAAGTAAGGCAACACAATACATGGAATGCATGCACAATGCATTAACCAAACCTAAGGCACAAAAATGCAACTCTACCAAAGCATGGCAAGGGATGCAAGATGGCATACAAGCATGTGAATTTCAGCGCTGGAACACGATGCCAAATGGTCCCAAAACATGGAAATATGTCACCCAATGCATGCTATAGGCCCCGAAACCCAAGATTAGGCACATGAAATGACTTACATCCATACAAAGCATGCGTAATTTGAACATGGAGTATGAAGACAGAAGCAAGACAGCCCTAAAACAAGCATTTTTTTTAGTTCAAAGCATGGCCAAACAGTGAGCATAGATAGGGCAAAATCAGCATGCAAAAATGGCTCCGCAAGAGGGGACAATGAGGCAAGTGGTAGATGCAAAGCCCAAACAGAAAAAGACCCTTCTACAACACTGAAGAGGGACCAAAAATATGATGTTTTACAGTAGATGACAAGCCCCAAATCAGTATACAAACATGCTCAAAATGCAATGCAAGATGAAGGCCACAAGAAGGCTATAACACAAAGTATACAAAATATTCATCAAACAGCCAAAGACCCTTAATGAAACATGACAAGGGGGTCAAAATATGGCCACTCTCAGCTCTGATCATGGCCGAAAAACAGAAGCAAGATAAGCTAACGAAACATGCAAAAATAGGGACCAAAGAGGGGTACAATGGTAAGTGATACATGGAGGTCCCAAACAGTGGTGAGCCCTTCTTCAATGTTGAATAAGGGCTCAAAATAAGCCTATCTACAGTTTACATCATGCTCCAAAACAGATTACACATAAGCCAAAAATACTATGCAAGATTATGGCATACAAAGGGGGTGATGAAGCAAGTGCAAGATGGGGGTCCCAAAAAGTGAGAGGCCCTTAATGAAAGATGAAATAGAGCTCAAAAAAATGCCACTTTAAGTTTTGGTCGGATCTCAAAGATGCTTTCAAGAAAGGCTTAGAAATGAAACAAAGAGAGACTAGTTTAAGGGAAATAGATGCTTACCCTTGAAGAACAAGTCTTTAGCAACCTTTTGGTCCAAAAATCTGAGCTTCTAGCCTCTGAAGATCAGCCTCAAGGTTTTTGAATGGATGATGGTGGTGTTGTGCTAGGGGTTGTAGTGCAATAGGCCAAGAACTATGGAGTTTTGGAGGCAAAAGAGTGAGATATAGAGAGAGATGAAGGGTTGTATGTATGTATATCAGATATATATCTATATATCTCTGGTTTTTTTGTTCAAGCCACCAACCCTTTACAATGGAGGAGGTGGGATGCTTATATAGGCCAAGCAAAGGCCAAGAAACTTAATGGCTAAGCTAAAGAGAAAGGGTCAAGGGGGCCAGGAGGTTCAAGGCTTCTAGAGGAAGCCAATACAGCTGGCCAAGCTTCTCCAAGAAGCTTGGCCAAAGGGTCAACCTTCTAGAAGAGGTTTAGGGCCAAAAGGGTGGAAAGGTGCAAAACAACCACACATGTGCATGGGGGGTCGGGTCTGTGCACTCCAGCTGGCACAGCTGGCATGCACCATGCCTGCAAGAGTCAAAAGGGTCAAATCGGCCAAGAAAGGAGGTCATCGGCCAAATAAATGGCCGGTCGGCACAATAAATGGCCGGCCTGCAATCTTTTCTGGCCGGTCGGATAAATAGAGTGCCGGTGGATGGGTGGTAAGGTCAAAAAACATCCGGTTGGTGTTCAAATTGAAGCCCCGGAAGTTAGCTTTCCAATGGCGCAAACCTTGCATTAAAATTCCTCCTGTGCAAAAAGTTATGCCCTTTTTGGTGAAGCCGCGCAGATTCGATCCAACCGGGATGATGCCCAACTTCAACCAATCATATCTCCCCCTCTCGGACTTGGCTCTAGGAGATTCTTGAGTGAAAAATGAAGCCCCGGAAGTCTTCTTTCCAGTGGTGGTGGCCTCATAGCTCAAATCCAAGTGTATAGACAGATGAGCTTGATTTAGCGAGGACTGCTCGCCCCTCTCTTAGCAATTCTTGCCTATCTTCTTCTTCAGCCTGTTTTCTCCCCTCTTCTCCTCTTTTCTTCAACTTCAAACCCCTAGGCAAGGTGTTTTGAAAGATTTTTCAAAGATTTCATCTCTCTTTCGTTAATTCCCACTTTGTCCTTGCTCGGTTTATCGAAAAGCGCATCGTTTGACAAAATGTGAGCCTCAGAGCATCGTAGGAATTTTATTTCAAAAAAGTTTTGAAAGAGAGGGTTTTAAGATCTAAAAACCATCCAAAATAGCTTTGGTCCAAAATAGGGTGTGAAGTTGAGATTTGTCTCTCTCATTGCCGAGGAAACCGGACCTGTGCCCTGCACACCTTTCTCCAACAAGTAAACCATCAGTAACGCCCAAGTCTTAAGGGCGGTCAAAAATGGGGTGTCTACACATGCCTTATGCCAATTGGTGGTTGGGAACTTCCTTTATCGTGCTCCAATATGTTACTCATACCCAGCCGAAATCTTCACGCAAGAGAAAACTGGATATGTCAATTAAAGACCGAAAGATGAAGATGCCTTCTTACTCTAGAGCTAGTTCATCATCTTCACCTATTGCTCTGGAAGCATTGTCACCTTAGAGAATGGATAATAGTTGGCCACCTATTGCTCCTTTCCGATCTAGCTACTCACTTTCAGATCTCCTTCATCTTTTTGAGGATATGTGTAATTCTCAATTTAAAATGAGATTTAGCTTTGAACAAGTAGATTCTGGCCCTCAATTTTCTAGTCTAGCAAAGCTTTTTTCAGAGACTATGTCTATCAATGATTGTACAGGAACTTCCCAACCAACAGTATCGACCAAAACCCCAATGGACCAATTTCGCACATACCTGTACTCTTTTCTTGAAGATAAAGATGAGAATATGATTCAAGAACTCTTTGAGGGAGATGGGTATGAATTAACTGCCTTGGGTCGTATTCGCATTAAGAGTGTTGAAATTCCTTCTTCCACCAAATCTTTTGATCGTTCTCTTAATGGGAGTAGCGAGAGAGAAGATGATTTTTATGACTACACCCCTTTTTTAGACGCACACTGACTAAAATGAGTAAATCGCCCCTAGCAAATGTAGGTTTTTCTTCTACTTCTTCGAAAAAGCCATCCAACCTGTTAGAGAAGGTATAATTCCTTCTTCTACTTATTTATTTGTTTATTTAAAAACCTTTCATTTTCTTAGGCACTACGCCTCGGACTTCCCCAGCTGCCTCACATATACCATTGGCTACCTTTAAGGGTATTCTTATTCATTCCTTGTACCTCATTTTATTTCATCAGGTACACATACTCAAGGAACTCTTTTCTCTTTAGATCATGCCATATTGCAAAATCCATGGTCCACTTGTGGGAATCACAACTTGTCTCCTCCCACACCTAAGTCTCTTCAAGCCGTACACCAAGGTATTCTTCATTCATCCATATATATATATTGTTTTTACCTTCTATGTTTTCATTGAGTGTCTCCTTCCATTTTCATAGAAATTACTTTTGATACATTGGAAGAGGCAGACGAAATTACTTCTAATACCTCGGAAGAGGCCCAAATTCTTGCAGACTTACTTGAAGCAAATGGGGTTAACAAATTATTTGACCAACTTGGAGCACCCCCTTCCCCATCTAGCCTTCTTTTGGGGACTTCCTCTAACGAAGCAACCACCCATATTCAGAATGTCTTACTATTTCTCTCCAATCAATGATGGATGTTAATGGTATGATTGCGGTAGCAAACAATGTTTTCATGATTTTGAAGAGTTTGGGTGTAGACTTCACCTCCTTTTATGAGAAGGTGAAGATATTCCTTGGGTGCTTTGCTTTGAAAACCCAACTTGCAGATTCTTCAAACTTGTCTACTGCAGAACTTGAGGCCCAATACTATGAGAAGAAGCTTCATTTTGACAAAGTTTCTGGCGAACATGAACAATTGTCTACTTCAATTATCAAGTCAAATGAGCACATTGCTGGTCTTAATCAAAGGATTATTCAAACCAAAGCGCTACTCAAACAACTTGAAGAGGAATTGTCATCCACCCAAGCGAAGCATGCATCCTTTATGTGTGATTTTGCACAAGCTTTCGAGAGTGTTTCTAAATCAGAAGAAGATGTTCAAACTGCTCTGAATGTTTTGAGCCAACACAAGAAAAAGAATGGACAACACAGTGTTGTGGAACGTGCTTTTGAAAGGGCTAAGGCTTCTCTTAATGAATGAATGCACTTTTATTTTGTTATTCATCCGAACATAATGTATTTATGAAATTTCGCTTAGTGATAGATTTATTTGTTATATGAAATTTCTCAATACAATGCATTGATTTGTCTTATTTTAGCCGTTCACAGTTTATACTCTTGCGAGCCAAGAGTATCCAATGTTTTATCACCTTAGATTTCGGTGGGGTATTTCAGCAGTTTAACCACATACAATACTGTTGGTGGTCTTCGACTTATGTTTGGCTGTACACAGTTTATACTCTTGCGGGTCAAGAGTATCCAATGTTTTACCACCTTAGATTTTGGTGGGGTATTTTAGCAATTTAACCACATATAATACCGTTGGTGGTTTTTTTGTTTGTTTGTTTGTTTGTTTGTTTTTGTTTTTAGCCTTAACTTTTGCCTAGGTCGCCCTTTCGGGTTTTCAACCTAGTAGGCTTTCTTAAGGGTAATATCTCTTCAAGAACCTTGCATTGGTCGGGGGAATGATTCTATCACCATCCATCGTTATCAACAAATAGGCCCCATTAGAATAAACCTTCTCAATCACATAAGGTCCTTCCCATTTGGGCTCAAGCTTTCCTTTAGTTCTTCGTGAGACTACTATGGGTGTTCTAACCATTAGTACCAGGTCTCCTTTTTTAAAGGAATGGAGCCTCACCCTTTTATTGAACGCATTTTCCATCCTTTGCTGGTAGATCTCCAAATTCTATTGAGCATACAACCTTCTAGGGTCTCGAGCTCAGCCAACCTCACTCTTGCACTTTCATCTTCTGTTAAGGACTCTTGTATTGCCACTCGCAATGATGGTATTTGAACCTCAAATGGTAACACTGCTTCTCTTCCAAAAACCAACGAATAAGGGGTTGCTTGAGTAGGAGTTCTGTGTGAAGTCCGATAAGCCCACAAAGCTTCTTGTAACTTTTCGTGCCAAGCTCTTTTGTTCTTATCCACCATCTTCTTGAGAATTTTGCACAATGTCTTGTTAAAAGCTTCTGCCAAACCATTGGCAGGTGCATGATATCTTGATGAATGGTTGTTTTTGATTTTGTACTTGGCAAATAACTTTTTCAAAGCATCACTCCTGAACGGCTCTCAATTATCCATGATGACACTTTCTGGAATCCCGAACCTGTAAATGATATAGGTTTGGATGAACTCAGAGACAACTGTGCTTTTTATATCCTTTAAAGCCACGACCTCTGCCTATTTTGAGAAATAGTCAGTAGCAGCTAGGATGTATCGATATCTTGTTGAAGATAGCGGTACAAAAGGACCAATAATGTCCATACCCCATGTTGCAAATGGCCAAGAACAAGTTGTTAAATGTAAAGGCTCTGGGAGTTGGTGGAGAAAGTTCCCATGGAATTGGCAGACTTGGCATCTTCGAGCATAATCTATGCAATTTGCAATCATAGTCGGCCAATAGTATCCCAACTGTTTTGGCTGCATATGTAATTTAGGACCACTTTGGTGTGCCCCACGTACACCCGCATGTACTTCTGCCATTACCTCTTGAATACACTCCTTGGCTATACACCGCATGTACATTCCATCCAAAGACCTTTTGTATAACCCATCTTTCCACAAGACGAATTTGGTAGCCTTGCGTCTTATTTTAATTCTTTTTACTTTATCTTTAGGTAGCCTACTATGTTGGAGGTAAGCTATGAATGGTTACCACCAATCCTCCTCGCTTTCTCCTTTAGTGGTGACGACTAAGATTGGAACCAAGTCAGAAACTTCTTTTAAATGTTGTAACACCCTTCTTTCACCCTACCGTGATAGCTAAATTTTGCTATCTGGTAGGGTGAGTGATGTAGCCAAACTTGCAAGTGAATCAGCTCGAGCATTTGTTTTTCTCTTCACGTGAAAAATATGTGTTTTCCTGAATTGTGAAAGCAATTGATCAGCCCTTTCATGATACGGGATGAGACTTGTTTTTTTAACAATGTATTCTCCACAGAGTTACTTTACCACCAGTTCTGAATCTCCATAAATTGAGAGTTCTTCAATAGGAATTTATAATGCCAATTCTAATCCAGCAGTTACAGCTTCATATTCTGCCTCGTTATTGGAGCATCCTTCACTTAAGGTGAAAGAATAGGTGATTATAGCATTGTCTGGAGTCACAAACACAATTCCAATTCCAGCTTTATTGTTTTTAGGATTTTCTTGCTTCTTGCCATCTGGACTCCTTGAAGCTCTATCGAAATACATCTCCCATCCTTTCTGGATTTCAACTTGCATAACCTCTTCATTTGATAAATCAGTTACTAGAGGTGAGCCATCAGGTATAGGATGTGCTGCCAAAAAATTTGCTAGAGCCGACCCCTTTACAGCTCTTTGGGGAACATATTCAATTGCGAATTGTTGGAGAATTACAGCCCACTTTGCAATTTTCCCTGACAGTATGGGCCGTGAAAGTATATATTTTAAGGGGTCTGCTCTTGATATCAACTTGACTTTGTGTTCCAGGACATAGTGCTTTAGTTTTTGCAAGGCAAACACCAAGGCAAGACATGTCTTTTCGATAGGAGAATAATTGACTTCTGCCCCAACTAGAGTACGACTCAAGTAATACAAGGCATTTTCTTTCTCATGCTCATTGTGTTGTGCCAAAGTGCCCCTAACGAACCATCCAGGGCTGTTATGTACAACAAGAGTGGTTTCTCTTTTATTGGGCTCATGAGTACTGGAGGCTTCAAAAGATACTCCTTAATAATATTAAAAGCATTTTGGCACTGCTGATCCCATTCAAATGGAACACCCTTTTTCATCAATCTTGAGAATAGCAAGCATCGACCAGCCAAGTTAGAAATAAATCTTCTGATATAGGTCAATCTCCCTTGTAGCCCCTTCAATTCCGTTAAATTTCGCAGATGAGGCATTTCAGCAGCAATGGCTTTAATCTTGGTAGGATCAATTTCAATTCCTTTGTTTTGAACCACAAATCTTAGAAATTTTCTTGAGGAAACTCCAAATGCACATTTTAGTGGGTTCATCTTGAGTTTGTACCTCCTCAAACGTTCGAAGATTCTTCTCAAATCTTCCACATGGTTTTCCTTTTCCTTTGTCTTGATGATAAGATCATCAACATACCATTCGATGGTGTCATGGAGCATATCACCAAAAATTACAGTCATCGCCCTTTGATACGTGGCCCCCAGCATTTTTCAGGCCAAAGGGCATTACCTTATAGCAAAAGACTCCTCTCGGAGTCCTGAATACAGTCATTTCCTCATCTTCAGGTGCCATTCGGATTTGATTGTATCCTGAGTATCCATCCATAAAAGACAAGATTTCATACCTAGCAGTTGCATCTACAAAAAAGTTCAGTGATAGGCAAGGGAAAATCATCTTTAGGACAAGCCTCATTGAGATCACAGAAATCAATGCAAACCCTGATTTGACCATTCTTTTTCTTGACCGGCATTATGTCTGCTAGCCAAGTTGGATATTTGACTTTCCTAATGAATCCTGCATTGATAAGCTTGTCGACTTCAGCTTTAATTTGGGCTATACGCTTTGGTCGAGTTTGCCTCTGAGGCTGTTTAATTGGGTATTTCTCAAGGTGAATTGCAAGCTCATGGACTGCAATCTCTGGATTAAGACCAAGTATCTCACTGCAGTTCCATGCGAATATGTCATGATACTCCCTTAAGAAGGAAATATATTGCTGAGCTTCTTCTTCCTTTAAATTTGCACTAATGAAGGTTGGTTTGTTTTCTTCTTCATCACCCAGACTTACCTCACGAAGGTCATCCACGGTGGCTCGGCCTCCTGCTTCAAATTCTATTGGTGCAGGTTGAGCTTCATCTTGGTCAACATCTTCTAACACATCTTGAGTGATAGTCATGTTTACTGGAAATTTTTCCTCATCCCCAAGATAGCCTAACCCTTTTTTCCTAGCGGTGATAATACCGCCTTGCTGGATAGCCTGCATCTGTAAAGGCGTTAATGCAAAGTCAAAGGGTGTCATTGTTCCTGCTGGTATTTTTTCAGGATGTAAACCAACTTTTACCAACATCTGTGTAATTTCTGCACTGAAGGTAGGCTTCTCAAAACTTAAGTTGTTTTCTTCTGGCACTTGTTCAACTTTCACTCTCTGTTCAACATCTCCAAGTGAGTGGAATATGATGGGTTTCGACCCTTTTCCTTTAGGAGGGACCACGATCTTATTATATTTCTCCACATAGGTGCATTCTGTCCTCCTTAATGGCAACGTGAACTCATCCTTTAGATCCAAAATTGGATTTATTGGGGCTAGAGCCTTTGCCCCGGGTTTCCTTTTGGACTTTGGCACATATCGAAGAGTTCTTTTTGTTGAAACTAGAGTAGACTCTAGAGCACCTTTGACATTCATAGTATTTTCAGACTTTTTCACATCTTTTCCCTTTCTTTGTGAAGTCTTTGGATAGAAGCGAGTATCAGCATAATAGGCCTCTACTTCTCTAAATGGATCATTGTCAACCACAATTGTCCCATCTTTTTTGGGTGAAGGCAATGGATACTTGATACATTGGTGATAAGTTAATGGTACTGCATGATGATTATGCATTCATGGTCTCCCAAGCAAAGCATTGTAGGAGGTATCTACATCAATGACCAAGAACTCAGTGCTTTATTCAATATCCCCAAACTTGGTTCGCAATTCAATCTTCCCCATTGGGTGTTATTTATTCTAATTAAATCCTTGAATGACCGAATGACTTGGGCGAAGTTGTGAAATTCGAATCCCTAATAGGTTTAAAGCCCTTCAAGGCAGGAAGTTTACCGCAGATCCTCCATCAACCAAAATTCAAAAAATTTTCATATCATGGATAAGCCGATTATGGTCTGCCATTTCAGCACACATGTCTTTGTCACCAAAGGTTACCATAGCCATGCATGTAGTTGTCTTCTCTTGATTTCTACCCTCGATTTCTTTGTAGAAATCCTCTGGCTTGGACAGGGCATATATTAAAGACTTTCGAAACCCTGGAGATATTTTCAGTGCATCATATATGCTCAACAATGCTAGAATTTTCTTTAAATGAGCTAGTACATCATATTTCACTTGCTTTTCCTCTAGCAAAACCTGTGGAACTTCTGACGTTTGAGGGTCCTGAGGATTTTGTAATTTCCTCCAGTAGGTCAAGTAAGTCTGACATACTTCAGCAACCTCCTTTTCGTTGACCTCAACTTCTTTTGCTCTCTCACCTATTTGGACCATGTTAACTGGTCCTTCTGTAGGGTAATCATCATTATCAGTCGCTTCTCTATCTTCCTGGAGTTGCATTCTTCTCCCATTTCTTAGATACCGGGAGTCACGCCTATAAAAGCATTGGGATTCTACAAAATTGTTCTTCATGGCCTCCCAACTAGGCACCACGACCCCTTCGAGGGAGCAATACCAGTCAAAGGCAATCCTGCCCAAATAAAGGGGGAATTGTTTTAGGCAAAGTGCTTGATTCTGAGCTATTTCCCCACACTGTTTCAAAAAATACCTAATATGTTTTTGACGATCTCTATACCCCTCATAGAGGGCAAAATTTAGAAGTTAGTATCCTTCAGGAAATGGTGTTTGCTCTACCCACAAAGGGAACAAATCCCTTGGGCGATAAGTGCCCATTTCTCGAAGATCAAAGGCAGTTTCAATCTTCTCCTTAATTGTGCCTTCTATGAAATCATAAGTTTGAGAAGATGTACCTTGGTCCTCCAAATGTTCTGACATCTCGATTTCTATTGGCCATGGTTTATAAAATGTCCTATAGAATCGATCAGCCATGGTGTTCCAATTTGGGATTGAATTAGGTGGCAGGCTGAAGTACCAATCTACTGCCTACCCCTCCAAAGAAAGAACGAACTGCTGTAGAAGTAACGCCTGGCTTTTTACTGTGTTTCCAGATTGTGCAAGGAAACGAACCAAATGGCGCCTTGGACAACTTGTCCCATTATATAAGGGAAAACGAGGTACTATATATCCTCATGGAAACTGAACCCATTCGACCCAATTAGGGAAAGGGTGTCCAGAAATTTGATTTCTTTCAATAATCAAATTTTGATGGGCTTCAAAACCCTCATCTTTTAAAGAGACTGTTACTTTTGCCTAATGTTCCACTTTCCTTCTAGCTTCATTTTTTTCTTTCTCATCATCACTTGGATTGCAAATGATATGTATTTCTCGCTCTTCAAAATTTACATCCACAGTGATGACATTACAAGGAAAGTCAAAGTGGTCGCTTGATACACTTTCTCCATCGTATGTCCTGGCTAGAGATGTGTATAGTGAACTATCAGGAGAAAAGTCAAGTTCTCAATCTTCATTAGGATCCTCAATTTGAAATGACTTTGCTTGTTTATTTGAATGCTTCCATACTTCATCATCTGACTTACACCTACCATTCACCTCATCATCCTTGAAGTGTAGTCATTTTTTCACCTTTTTTACAAGCTCAGAGTCGGACCTACACCCAGTGTCTCCTTGTTCTGTTCCTCTTACATATTCGGGAGTGCTTTAATAGTACATTGGTGGTACTGGCGAATACTCTAGAGAAAAGGCTTCTGGTAAGTACTTTGGAGAAGTTGGTATATACTTTGGAGAGTCAGGTATACAGATAGGAGATGTAATGCAATCTTCTTTCCTAGCTTTTGAACCAACTTCACCCTCATCTTCCTCGTCATCACTCAAAACAATGATGGTTAGGCAAGGGGCCAAAGTAAACTTTTCCTCCCTCCTTTTATCAAAGTATGTCTGCAACTCCACAGATTGAAATTTTGAAGGCAGAAATTCCTCCAATGTACCTGGGATAAGGGGACATTGCCCTAATTGCTCATCAGGGACCAATTTCTCCCATTTTTCCTTATTTGGTTTCTTCTTTCCTTTTCTTGTACTTACTTTGGCTTTTTTCTGTTTCTTGGAAACTTTTGTTTTTTGCTTTTTGGAAACTTTTGGCCTTTGTGTTGTTGAAGCAACCACATTTCTAGCTTTCATTGTGGCATTTTATTTTTTCTTCATGCTTTTTGACTGATAAACAACCCATTCACCTTCATTATCATTGTCGATAGTGATTGGGTTAGCAGATGCTTTCTCTTGAGGAGGGAGCTCGATAATATTAAAATCCAGAAGTTCCTGAATTTTATCTTTCAGAACAAAGCGCTCCTTTATTGGATGGCTAATCAAACGATGGTAGGGGCAATACTTTGGATTGTTGGTCTTTCCTACCTCATGTGGTCTTTTCACCTCAAGGAGAGCAATCAACTTTTGCTCCAACAGATCTTCAAATAAGTCTTCGACCAGATCATCCGCGAAAGAATATTTCTTCTCCAACCTCTCTTCCATAGTCACCTTTTAAATTCCTTGGGCTTTTTAGCCCCTACTACAATGGGGCCCTTCTTTTTGGTTTCAATTATAGCTGCAGTGGAGGACTTAACCCTTTCAACGGCCCTAAGCCTCCTTTGTCTAGCTAGATGTAGCTCTATATCATGAGCTTTAGTGCATAGATCATTGAATCCTTCAAAAGTTTGAGCCATAAGAGCCGTAGAGAGCTCATGTTGGAAGTTGTTAAGGCACATCCGAATTAACTCTAATTGCGTAAACTTTTGAGGACAAGGAAATGTCAAAGCTCACCATCTTGCAATGAAATCTGTAACAGACTTATTGTCACGTTGCTTGGTCTCAATCAGTTCTGGTACTCCAACTCGCCTTTGTGTGTTGTAGAACTATTTAAGGAACTCCTTCACCATGGAATCCCAATTTGGGATTGATCTCTCGGGAAGGTTAGCATACCAAGTAAATGCAGAACTTTCAAGTGATTGGATAAATAGTTGTAGGCACAGGGCCTCATTCTGGGTTATTGGCCCGCATCTTGAAAGAAAATGAGCCACATGTTGTCTTGGACCTCCTGTTCCATCAAACATTTTGAAATCTGGTTGGGAAAAACCAGAAGGGAATGGAACAATATCTACCCATGCTGGGTAAGGTTTTGTAATTATTCAAAAGTTCTTATCATCTTTTTCCTTGACTTTCTTTACTTGTCTCCTCACCATATCATCAATCATGGCCATGAGCATTGGACTCATACCACCACTGGTTAGATCAGAGTAACAAGGACCATTGCCCCCTGGGGCTAGTGTGCTTTGTATGCCTACGGATGTCCCTATAACAGGTTGTGCCATTTGTTTTGGTGCACTTCCTGTTCTTGTCATTTGGGCCTGCAACTGTTGCATTTGCTTCAACATAGCAGCCATTTCCCGTTCTCTTCTCTCAAGTTGTCCTTGTAAGGCCACCACTTTTTCCTTAAGACCTTAGTCTTGTTGGACCTGCGAATTTTCATCTTCTTTCTCAACGTCAGTCATCAAAATTGCAACTTTGTTGACATCTCTCAATTCATTGTTTCCAATATTCGTTGAAATAGATAAGATGGAATCATTTTGTTCGTACAAAAGGATTATTAACCCCCACAACATTACTAATATTTGAAGCATCTGACTGTGATGCTTTGTTTTGAGCCTCACGGGTTATGGACCTTGTTACAAGCCCTTTTCTTATTCCCTCCATAGATAGTTCGATCAAGGCAGAAATAATTCCCAAGGGTTGGTTACTGTCCTCCACCTTTGACTTTCTAACAAAGACAGGACATTCAATTTGTTTTTGGCGTTCATCTTTCGAGAGAGTCTTTCAATAGCTTCTATAACATTTGTCGCCACTGTTCTTAGTTCTAGTTTCTTTAAGGCCTTATTTCTTCTTTCCCTTTGTCTTTTCGAAACTGGACCATTTGATAACATATCAAGCCGAGCCCCTAGGAGCATGGAAGGAACCATTTGCGTTTTTGCAAATTCTTCATGAATTTTCAAAATAGTCCCTACATTTTTAGGGTGGACCAATTGATGTTGATTCAAATCCCGTCGAGCCAACAGGTGTTCCTTATTCGAACCTTGTCGGGCCAAGGGGTGTTCCTTATTCGAACCCTGTTGAGCCAACGGGTGTTCCTTTGGCTCTTGAGAGGTGACTGAGATTTGGTTTGATTGATTTTGTGCTCTGAACAGAACTGTCGGTTCGTAGGCTGTAACTGTTTTTTCAACAGGGGCTTTTTTTCTATCAATAGGAGTTTGGGTCATTACCCTCCTCCCAATGGCCCTAATGATGGCCATGTTTTCAGCAGAGGCTTTCTTTTAGGCAGACTCCGCCATTTTAATGAAGTCTTCTACCCATGTGAGTAGCTGGGTCATAACAATTTTTGTGGTGCCTGTTGAAGCTGCAACAAAGGTCGTAGTTGCAACCTGATTAGCCTCCTTTGCTTGAATTAGAAAGCTCTTTGTTCGGGCTGTAGCCCTCACAGTTGCGTACTGCTTCGACGCTTTCACATAATCTTTAGCAATCTTTTTTAAACTTTTAGCTTTCTGAAGAAGTGTGACCTTCTTCATCACACCAGTTACCTTCGGGACAGCCAAGAGCTTTCGCTCCGGAGCCCTTTGGGCGATAGGGAAAAGAAGTGCATTTTTCTAAGATTTCGCTGGTTCTACCTTTGGGACAGCCAAGAGCATTCGCTCCGGAGCCCCTTGGGTGATGGGTGCTATCTCCACCCTTGGTGATTTCAGAACCACTGGAGTGTAGGTTTGTCTCTTGATAGTTGCTTCAGCATTCTTATAACAAAAGAATACGTCAGTAAGTTTCAAATATATATATATATATATTTGTTCTTCAAAAGATGGGAGAAGAAATAAGTCATTGGGTGTGCCAGAATTTGTAGACACAAATTTTAAAACATGAAGTGTTTCAACACATTTCAAAATTTTATGTTACAAATGTCTACTGTTTAGTTTTTGGACTAGACAGTGTTTGATTATTTGAATAGTAGGTTCCTTTTTCCGATCTGTATTCCAGATCGTTAATTATACATTTTATATAAATGAAACCTCCGTTAATGAAGAACAAAATAAATAACAAAAGACAATTTAAGAAAAATAAATATTTTATTGAAATTGTTATGGGTTTTGAACCCTCGAATACAAAGTACAATTCTTGGGTTTGGAACCCTTTACCTATTCATTGCTATTCTGCGTTTGTAGCGTAGGCTCTTGAGTTTTCTGGGCTTTTCTTCTTCTTTCTTGTAACGACTTCTTTAGCTCTTGATTTCTTTCTCTCTCTCTCTCTCTCTGATATTCTCACTTCTGATTTTCTAATCCTCGATCTTGTGTGATGGTCCTCATATTTATAGAGGGCCATCTAGGTGATAAGGATGCCTTACCCTCAATTTGAATTTCAAATTGAATGATAGCGCTATTTGAATTTTGAATGATAGATTAATCATATATCTGATTAATCGGATTGATCCTTGGGGTTTCATCCTGTATGGTGTCCTTACTGTAGGCTCTACAGGTGCCATCTTTCGTAGGCTCCACGTGTTACTTGAGCATTTTGAATAACGTCTTGAGATATGACGTTATTTTATTTATGCACTTCAATGGATCATATTTATCTTTTTTAGGAAATGATTACCGATAACATTCCTATCATAGGCTCTATACGTATATCATTAACTTATTGACTGTATTTGAAATTTGAACATGAATTTGGTTGAAATTTATGTGCCAATAGGGGCTCTTCCGTGAGACATCATCAAACCCAAAACAGCTCGAACGACAAGAGTTATGGAACAAATTAAACAAACACGTGTAGCTATGGCATAAATAATGTTACAACATCCTGTATCAACTCTCCCATGTTACAACATCCTATAGGACAATGTACACATTTTCTATGTTTCATTCTCGTGAAGTCGATAGAATTTGGAGTTGAAAATTAATAGAGGACGTGGTAACCTTTTGTTAGAAGATGGCTGGCCTGATGACCCTTTATTCTTTAACTCTTTTTTTTTTTTGGGTGGTATTTTCACTTGTTAAATAAGTGCTGATAGAATCATAGAAAGTCTGTCCTTTTCCTTTTCTGTTCACAAGTTTCTCAACTGCACATTAATGCAGCATGACCAATTCTAAAAATTTACCCCTTCTTTTTCTTTCATTTCTTCTTCTTCTTCTTCAAACTAAATTTCTTTTTTCTTGGACCTCCTATGCTTTGCATCAAAGGTACTATGAATTCTTAGAGAGCAGGTAACATACTGCTTACAGTCCTGTGTTGCTTCTTCAGCTTTCAAATAAAGGCAATATGCAATGAGATCTTACAAGCACAGCAACAGTGTATAACATGTTTGGGGCTACTAATTTATCTCAGTAGTTGCTGCTGCCAGCTGGCAATATGTAAACCTCTTGCATCAGTTTGCAACACATGGCATTAACTAAGTTAGTTGAAATTTCAACTATTTGATCCATTTTAGACATTAAAATCTTATTTTCCTTAAGTTCCGATGGTTAACAATTTACATACATCAGGAACCAGGATCTATGAAAGGGAAAAATAAAAAGGTTGGGGGTGTGGAGCAGGAGGTGGGTATTATTCACTGAATATAAAGTACATTTTTCTTTCCTTTTCTTATTATGAAAATATATCTTATGTTACATGGGACTCTTTTATTTCCTTCACAATATCCATGTCCACTAGATATGATAAGGGTAAGGTGTGATACATGTGTACGGCACCCGTATCCAATTTAGACATTTGTAATTTCTTACGATGTTTGAAAAAGAAGAAACTCACATTTTCGAGTAAAGAAACATTTCTAGCCTCTCACATGATTGAGAGATAAAAATTCCATATTTTTTCTAAATCTTATTTAATTTTTAGTACATTTCTACATAATTTACAATATCTTATCTAAGAATATTATTTAATATGCAATATATATATACCATGTTCATGATGCTTCCCTATACCCTTATCTAACTCTTGGATATATATCCCAGTATCCTAAGATTAGATTTATGAAAGTAACGCTTGGACCTGCACTGAATACTTATACCTAAGTGCATGTAACAGAAATCTTAATTGCCTGATTTTATTTTCTTGTTGTGGATAGTACTTTGATGTTTCAATGACATTGAAACTTTTTCTTGAAAGTGTATATTTCTCTTTTGATGAGTTAATTTCTAAACTAAATCTAATATATTACAGACAGATGTTCATCGCTCACTGCTGGCTGCAATGGTTCTTTCTTCAAATGGAATGTACATAGCAACGACATCTGAACAGGGAACCATAATCAGAGTTCACCTTGTTTCAGATGCGACTAAGGTGAAGTATATCATATGCCTTTGATGGGACTTCCAACATGGGGAGTAGCTCTTGTATCTATGAATTGGTGCATTCAGGCTCACATAGTGCCACACCTTGCTGTGGATGAAGGCAGAAGGATAGTGAACTGACTGATTGATGAGCTGCTCAATTTATAGTTACTAGGATAAAAATTAACCCGGTTTAATTGCATTGAATGATTGATTACATTAGATTTTGTGAGAGGCCCATATAAATGGATAGACCACCCTCTTCTGTACTGTGATGCTGTTGCCTAATGTCAATAATGCATGACCATTTTTACCTCAGATTTAATGCAACATATCAGCTTTACTTTGGGTCATATCTGTAATTGATTGCATTATACTTAAGGAACCTAACTATTCTATCTTTAGCAGTCATATAGTTACCGAAGGGGGACATACCCATTAACTGCATTTTTGTTGTCATTTGGGCCATCCATGCAACTTCCAGATATTCTTGTGGCCACAAATTCTTCAGGTTCTGTTCATGCTTTCCCTCTAGGATTCGCTTTAAATCAAAGGTGAACTGCATTTGAACCTCTTCTCTGTTTGTCACACAAGTTAGTGATCATATTTATATACACTTCATTTGTATACACTTGTATATATTTATTCATTACGACATACTATGTAAGGATCTTGGCTATCATAATTTGTCATAACATGTAATCATAAAATCTCCTTTATCATAATTTGTCATATGCATTAATTTAACACTTTAACATCTTTTCCTTTTTGGTTTCTGTTATTCCATTGTTCTTAATGTTGTTTTCTTTATGTTCTTCAAGAATTGCATTGGGCACATACTTTTATTTATGTTTAACTTGAAGCTGTAGTTCATTTGAAGGATTTGTGAAGTCAACTGATCTGTTTATTTATAAATTTATAGAAGCAGAAGACCAAGTACTTTTCTCGGGTCTATAATCCCAGAATCTGTTAATGATGCATCGGCACATCACCATGTACTCCATAATGCTTCTCCAGCACGAGTTAAAAGTTGATGTTCTTTTTGAATTTTTACCTAAAAATAACCATTTTAGTGGACCATTAAGATAGTATTAGTTTACCATTGACATGCTAGGATGGTTGAGGGGAGATATTTTGGACACCTAATCTGTGATGCTACATAATCAACTTATTGTCATGTTTTGATAGTCAATGGAAATAAAACCGCTCTAGCCCTGCCATAATTTTCTTTCTCTTTAATCTCAACTTTAACCTTAATTATTAATGAAAGAAAAACATGTAACCTAATAAATAACTGAAAATTAATTATAATATGGATACACGAGTATGTTGATTCTTTTGATCTCAAATCTCAGTATCACTGCAAAAAGGGGATGGGCTTTGTATTGGGTTTGTTACTTTCATTTACTACCTGCTGATGCAGGGAAGGGTAATGGGATGAACAACAATGAATTTGATAAAAAGAGATACTCTCTCTGACAATATTATTAATTCTCCGAAATCAACTGGTTTGCCCTAAGGCATTCATGTGAATTTATAGTAGAGAAAACCTAAAGCAAAAAGGAAAACCAAATCCTAGGCTAATTACTTGCTAATCAAGCTGAAATCAAATAAAATAAAAAATTACCAAAAACGGAAAGATTTTAGTTAGGCTGAAATTCACTATAATGAAAAAGAAAAATGTTGGAAAACACCTAGGCACAATCGGATTCATCTAGACCAAGTTATAGATGAATCAAATATTTCCAAAAACTAAAAATCCGCGAAATTGAAGACCCAAACGTTGGAATTCGCCCAAAATCCATTGTAGGCCATGGTGAAGTGATGAGTCTTGATCGTTATTCTGAGCATGTGCCGTCTTGCTTCTACTAGTGCCTTTTGCCTTTGCATTGCTTGTCCATAAGTTCTAGGAACTGTATGGCCAAACACTTTGCATCAACTGCCTACCCCTAATCTAATCTGTTGCTATTTGAAAGTGAGTGCATGATGACCAATTTTGGCCATATATTAAAAGAATTACTATATTCACTTTTCATGGGGCAGTTTTGAAACAAGAGAGAGGCACCATTGAAATAACGTGCTGGAAGATACAGTAAAATACCTGGATTTTTTGACAGCAAAAAGGAACAACACTTGATTTGTTAGTTACATTGTCAAGTCAGGTTTCAGTATGGAAATATGGGACCTGCCAGTGATGATGACTCGCAAAATCAAAATCCTTAGCCCTTCAAGAAGTCAATATGCAAAAAAAATTAAGAGTAGTTTGTTCTAATGGTTTGGGCATTAGTTATCTTATTCACCTTTAATGTAAGAAAGCAAACTTGGTTTTTGCTTTTCTTTTGCACAAATTTTTATTAAATCAGGTCTCCGGTGCAGTTATGCAGTGATTCGCAAGTTAGAAAAAGTTGCAGAATCATCTATGTCTGAATCTGCGGAATACAGGTAAGCTCACTGATATTGTGCTTGCTTCTTGACAATGCTCTAGTTTTCATAGCCTTTTTCTTTCTCTTGCTCCCTCTCTCTTTGATCCTTTCTTCCATTTAGTTGAGTTTATGGTCTGTATTGTTGAATTGTTGACCACCAACTCATCTAAAAGATTAAGCTGTCAGACGGTTAACTTTATTATTTATATGACCGGACTCTTTTTCATAAGCGGGCCAAACATGTGCAAGTATTTTAATTTATTGGGCAGGCGGTAAGGTTAAAACACAATATTTATTGTCTGCTTTGATACCATGTTGAATAGTTGACCATTTACTCATCTAAAAGCTTATGATTTTAAATGAGTTGGTGGTCAACTATTCAATTTGATATGAAGTTTACATGATTCATCCATGATGGCCTATGTCCACAGGAGAAGATCAGTAGTACTATTTCATTTTTACTCATGCAAATGGATACACATGAGTACAATCATATTTGTAGACATTAGAGATAGGGAGAGGATTGTTTGAGATCTACTATATCCTAAGCATTATCTTTTTTCTATTAATCTCTAGAGATAAGATTAGTATTCCAGATTTATCTCTAAAATCTTCCTCAAGAAGGATAGAGAGGAGCTCTTGCCGATTTTGACAATCGCTAAACTTTTGCGCCAAATTTTCCATGCCTATAATTTTGGCACTAGGTTTGATATTGCTATAAGGCATGGTAGATAGCTAACAATTGAAGATGAATTTGAAAGAGTTGTTGCCAACTTTTGACTTTGGCATCAAGGATAGCTCACCATTGGAGTTGATGTACATTGTGTTTTTATTGATATATATTAGTATTTTGTTAACATCCTTATTGTGTAATCCCCTGCCCATTGTGTTGCAGCAATGAGATTTTTATGAGTTCATTGAGAAAAGGTTTTGACATATGATGATGAAGTTACTATATAGTTTTAATAACCAATGGAGTTTCCATTGATTTCCTCCTGAAAGTAATATGGTGGGTGGTGATTGGACTGAGGAGTGTCAATTCTGATTTTGATGTAGATGATTGCTGTTCTATTTGCAGGAGAATAAGTGTCTACGTGAAGCCTCTGACTACACGTTTTGTTATGAAACTTCTGAAACCATGCTCGAGGAGGAGCTTGTATTATTTCATAGAGAGTGCAATCATTAAAACTGAAATCTTGCTTTTAAAAACTCTTTTGTTCCATGAAATAATGTTTGTAAAGCTTATTTACAGTAACTATGGTTTGAGTTTGAAATTGCTGCACTCTTGTCACAAAACAATTGTTGCAACCCCATCATGGAACAAATTTCTATTGTGGGTTGTTTTAATGATCCATTCGACGTTTGCCTAATGGAATGCAGTTGGCTTTGTCGCCTTCATGTGAATTCACTTTGTTACTTTTGCTTTGCTAACATTAATTGAATTATATTTATAGGCGTCAACGCCAACCGTAACTATTGGGCAATCACCATTTCATTCTTTCCCACCCAAAAAATATCTCATTCCATCCATAACTACCACTTCCTTGTATCACATTAACATCCACCATCAACTCACCAAAACCTCTACCATGGATGCTCACCATCATCTCCATTACAACTCTCCTGTTGTTTTAATTCCATCATCCCATAGTTGAACTGTGTAAAATTAGCTTCTCAAATCTCATTTGAAACTTCGAAAATTTTTTGGTGCCGTAACCACACTTACATATTCAAGAAATAGGACCGCAAGAAATAGAAAATGATAAGTGGGTCTGTGCCTATGTGGTGGTTTCTACAACATCAACAACGCCAACTGGTTGGCTTGCAGTTGTGAAATTTGGGATTTCTGTATGAAAAATAACAATGGAATTGATCGGGCAGTTTCTATATTTGATTTTTCTTTAATTAATATTATATAAACAAAAAATTCATACATAATTTTCATACGTAATGATGTAGCTCATTGTGAACTTTTTATTTCAAAATAAAATACGATTGAAGATGAAACAAAACATGATTAAAGGTCACTGCTAGTTATAGAAGCAAGGCACCCTCGTGGGTCTGAGGTAAGTTCTTTCTTGTGAGTTTTGAGTACAAGTTGCTATCTGTGAGAGATAATTTTTACTGACTTGATCGTCAGAGTGCCCCCAGGTGGACGAACCATTGCCGAATTCTCATCTTCTTGTTATAGGTTGTTGGGCTTAACCTATTTTGTCGATGCTTTCCAGCTGAGTTCCTTGTTTGGTTATGTGGTCAGAAATCAAGACCATAATTTGGCGCCGTCTGTGGGAACTTAAAGAGAATAGATGGCCAACAACGGACAAGAAGAAAAGATTGTGGACGACATCCACAGTGAGAGTGAGGAGCATGTAGATCCTAATGTCGAGAAGGAAAACCGTAATGAAAGAGTCCAGGAATTGAATCTCAGGGAAAAAGACGCTGGCAAACAGCATGACGTCCTGAAGAAGGGAGGCCGAGATGAATATTACAATGAAAGTGACCTCCAGGTATGGAAGGATAGATGCTTGAGGAGGGATGAGGAGATGAAATGGATGGTAAACAAGTTGGCAGACCTACAGTTGGTTGTCAACTTCATGATGCAAAACAACGTAATGCAACCACCATTCTCGTTACAGGACACGCCAGCACCAGCAGCTAAAATTGATGCTTGAAAAGGAGGGCAGAAAACAGTCCCAACAGTCCCATAACATGGCAAGGGACAAAAGCACTCACATCGGCTGTTACGGGATATCGGGCGAGCAGAGTTTGTACGAGATGAGTCGTAGAAGAAACCATGAACCAAGGGGACCTATGTTAAAGAATCTCGGCATATCCAAGGAAAGGGCCTTTGTTTTGATGCAATGGACGAGGGAAAGTCCCAGCGGACACACAATTACACTGGGAGCAGCGTGCCAAAGAGGCTAAAATCTATTGATAGCCAAGCTCCTGGTCGGATGAAGGAGGATTTGAGAGACTACCTCCAGAGGATGCGACTCAACTCCGAGATCACTTCCCCCGTCAAGTCGAGGACGCCATTCTCGGTGGAGTTGGATACGTTTGAGGCCCTAAAGAGATTCCACATGCTGAGGTTCCAGATTTATGATGGTAAGTCTGATCCAAACTTTCATGTCGGCTTGTATTTAAATTCAATGGCTTTGTGAAGCGGGAATGACAAGCTGTTGTGCAAGGTATTCCCCTCATCCTTAGGGAGATAGCATCTGATTGGTTCCATAAGTTGCCAAAAAGAACTGTGAAGAGTTGGGAAGGCCTAGCCGAGACGTTTGTGGGCACGTTTGTTACGAACAAATCATAGCCACTGAGGGTAGATTCCTTATTGGCTTTGAAGATCAGCAATGGCGAAGGCCTCAAGGCTTATGCCAAGAGATATTACGAGGTGTACAACTAGATTCTAGGTTGCAACCAAGAGTTGGCGATCGTGTCTTTAAAGAACGACCTGAATGATAAATGCTCACTTCAGAAATCACTTGCCAAAACCCTTCCGAAAAGCATGGAACATGGCACGGATTGAGAAATATGCCCGAGCGGAAGAAGACACACAAGGGGCGGGGAAATCCAAGCAAGAAAGAAGAAATAGCTCGCCGAAGCGAGGCCAAGGGAATGGAGTTAACAGGAAGGAAATAGGGGTAAGGGTTGCACATGCAGTCACCACGATATTCAGGATCTCGATCTATAAAGTGCTAGAGAGGATTAGGAACCATCCATATTACAGAGCGCCGAAGAAGATCCCTGGCGAGTTTATGGGAAGGAGCATTGGAAAGCATTGTGCTTACCACAATGAGGATGGGTACTTGACTCAGGGGTGTAGGGCTCTGAAGTCACGCTTGGAGGATCTGGTCAGACAGGGTCACTTGAGAGACCCTGGTAGATGAGGCCAAGACAAGGGGAGAGCATGCAAGGCTGCCCTAAGCACCGGCAGCACCTCCTCCACTACCACCACCGCAACAAGCAGATGGACCTGGGGTAATCAATGTGATTCACTCGAAGGTCAATGAGAATGAAGTACGAGGGAAGACCTACAGAGTAAGGCACCTACAGCACGTATATTAGGTCCAGCAAAAGAAGCCCATGATAGATGAATACCAGGGACCAATGGTGTTTTTTTACTGAGGCAGACCTGGATATGGTCTAGCATCTGCACAACGATGCCTTGGTGGTAACCCTGAAGATTAGAGGGTGCCATATTGATTGGCCAAGGCAGTTCTTGTGACATCATGTATGTCAGATGTTATAAAGAGCTTAGCTTTCACCCAGATGATCTAGAACAGTCTGATAGCCCCATGATAGGATTCAACAGGACACCGACATGGCCTCTGGGAGCTATGAACCCGGAAGTACAGGCAGGAAGTAAAAAAGTAACAACTGAGTTCACTGTGATAGATACTCCCTCCCCGTACAACATCATTCTGGGATGACCTTGGTTGCATGCAATGAGGGTTGTTCCCTGTACACTGCACTAACTGTTGCAATTCCCCACTGATCATAGGATTAAAGAAGTAAGAGGGGACCAATTACAGGCGAAGAATTGCTCCATGGTAGTAATGAAGTACACCTGTAATGTAAGGGAGGCAGAGAGTGCAGAAATTGAAAGCGAAGACCATGAGGTCTTGGATGATGTCGGCACAGAACCTGTCGAGAAAAGTGAAGAACCACTGAAGAAGGTTCTGGTGCAGGAAGGAGATGATGAACGCTTTTTTCTTCTTGGCTCTGGCTTATCCGAGGAAGAAAAAAAGGAGCTGGAGCCTTTTTTGATAAAGAACATAGAGGTGTTTTCCTGGACCCCTTATGAGATGCAGGGGATCAGCCCCGATGTCACATGTCACAAACTTAACGTGGATAGGTTGGCAAAACCAGTCATACAGAGAGCTAGAAGGCCGACATTAATACATGTACAGGCAATTGAGGAAGAAGTAGACAAGCTTCTAGAGGCACAGGCCATCAGAGAGGTAAATTATCCCACCTGGTTATCTAATACAGTAGTGGTGAAGAAGAATAATGGAAAGTGGAGGGTCTACGTGGACTTCACGAGATTGAATAAGGCTTGCCCCAAGGACAATTTCCCACTGCTCAAGATTGATCAACTAATGGATGCCACTTCAAGGCGTGTAAGGATGAGTTTCCTGGACGCATACAGATGCTACTACCATATAACAATGTACACCCCAGATGAAGAGAAGACGATATTCATCACCCCTAAAAGACTCAATTGTTACAGAATAATGCCTTTCTGGTTGAAGAATGCAGGAGTGACCTACCAAAGACTGGTTACCAAGATGTTCAAACATCTGATTGGGAAGACAGTAGAGGTTTACATAGATGACATGGTTATTAAAACCAAAGAACCTGGGAACCATCTGGCTGACTTGAAAGCAGTCTGTGACATCCCGAGATCTTATCAGATTCGACTCAATGCCTCAAAATGTGCATTTGGAGTTGGATCCGGTAAGTTCTTAGGATACTTGGTCACCATGAGGGGCATTGACACAAGCCTAGATCAGATCAAGGCCATCTTTGACTTGAAGAGCCCGATAACAGCCAAGCAAGTGCAGATGTTGACTGGAAGGGCAGCGGCCTTGAACAGATTCACTAGCCAAAGTTCAGATAAGTGCAAACTATTTTTGGGTTTGCTGAAGAAGGCCAAAAATTTTCTGTGAATAGAAGAATGCGAAATCGCTTTAGCTGACTTGAAAAGATACTTGACAACCCCGTCGGTGCTGTCGAACCTAGTACCAGGAGAAAAATTATTCCTATACCTGGTAGTTTCAGACCACGTCGTGAGTGCAGTGGTAATCCAAGAAGAGGAAGGAGAGCATAAAGCAGTATACTACGTGAGCAAGACCTTGGCAAGTGTTGAGACCAGATACCTCCCCCTACAGAAAATGACACTAGCCTTGATAATGGTATCGAAAAAATTGAACCACTATTTTCAAGCCCATAAGATTATTGTATTGATGGAGCAACACCTAAAGTCCCTGTTGCAGCATGGAGACCTGACAGGCAGAGTAGCCAAATGGGCAGTGGTGCTGGGCCACTACAACTTGGAATTAAGGCCTAGAACAGCAATCAAGGGCCAAGTTCTGGCCGACTTTGTGGCCGAGTTCACCCCAGGTGCAATCCCAAGGCGGGCTTCGGTGAGCCGCAACTTAGGATGTCCAAGAGAACAAGAAGAGATCCAACTGGGGCCAAAGAACCCCTCACCAACAGAGCAGAAGAAGAAAGAGAAGCCAAAACCTTGTGATATCTATATCAGAGAATCCTTCCGACTCATTATTGACGGCAGCTCAAACCAGTAGGGAGCGGGGGCAAGAGTAGTGTTGGTATTGCCGGATGGATGAATGATTGAGCAGTCTATTCATTTGGGGTTTAAGCCTTCAAACAACGAAGCAGAGTATGAGGCGCTGATTACAGGACTGAAACTAGCAGCAGCCATGGAGGCCGACGAGGTGGTAGTCTTCTATGACTCCCAGCTCATTGTAAATCAAGCAACTGATGAATAAACAACCCAAGATGAGAGAATGATAGCCTATGTCAAGGAGGTTGTCAGGCTGCTAACCCTATTCGAAAGTTGTTGGCTACAGCAGGTTAGTCGAGATGATAATAGCCATGCTGACGCCTTGGCTAACCTAGCTAGCGCGATGAAGTCAGGTAAGGCAAAGACAATTATGGTTAATTATTTGTCAGGCCCAAGTATAGAACCCCTAATAACCGAGTACGAAGCGATGTGCATGGAGATGGGTCCAAGTTGGATAGATGCCATAGCAGTGTTCCTCAGAGATGGTAGACTGCCAGCAGATAGAAAGGAAGCACACAAGATCAGGTTGAAGTCAGCCAGGTTCTGCTTGTCTGCAGAAGGCCATCTCTATCGAAGGTCCTTCACTAGGTCCCTTCTGAGATGTGTGCATCCATCCCAGGTTGAGGACTTTTTTGTATGAGATCCATGAAGGCGTATGTGGAAGCCATGTTGGGGGTAGGTCACTTGCTCATAGGGCCATATCTTAGGGGTACTGGGGGCCCTACATGTAGCAAGATGCTGAAACTTATGTGAGGAAATGTGAAAACTGCTTATGGTTTGCACCTTTGATATACCAGCCAGCTGCAAATTTGAATCTAGTATCCAATCCTTGGTCATTTGCCCAATGGGGCATGGATCTTGTTAGGCAATTACCCTAGGCGATTGGACAAAGAACGTTCCTGCTGGTAGCAACTGACTACTTCACGAAGTTGGTCGAGACTGAACCCTTGGCCAAAATCTGAGATGTGGACGTGAAGAATTTCATCTGGAAGAACATCATTACCTGATTTGGAATCCCAAGGGCCATAGTAGTAGATAATGACACCAGTTTGACAGTAAGTTGATCAAGAACTTCTGTGCAAAGTACAAGATTAAGAACTATTACTCTACTTCTAGCTTCCCACAAAGTAATGGTCAGGCTAAGGCATCCAAAAAGACCATCTTGGATGGGATCAAGAAAAGGTTGGAAGCTACTGAGGGCAAATGGGTGGAGGAATTACCCAATGTCTTGTAAGCATATCTGTGGACACACCCTCAGCCCCCGTGCTCTTCCACAGTTCGGACTCGTTTTGTGTCGGTTCTTAATCTGATCTCACAATGTGCAATGTGAGATTGAGAAATCACCAAAGAGTCCAAATCCGGCAAATCGTTTTGGAAAGCAGATTTTTGTAAAGAAGTGCCAAACATGGACTGCTTTGCCAGATACAGAGTCGCCACCTAAATATTTTTTATGGGGGAATTTAGGAAACCCTGACTCGTTGCCTAAGGCCACGTGTCCGTCATCACCAAATTTGCCTCGGCTCGGGAACTTGGGTACGATTGGAGAAGGTCAGTTATGAGCACCCCCGCTCGCCCGATCAAAGATCGGCCTCTATTAACAATGATATCTAGTTTTGAAAATATTATGCATTCTTATCCCGGTTAATTAGCTAATCTTAGTATGTGATGCACACAACACAAAAGTATAGACTAGATCGCCTAATTTGGAACAAAGCATTGCATATCCGCTCATTTGAAAGACAGTTTGAAATTTGCTACTCGCAAGTAGGCTAAAACACGGATTTCAACGAGTTGTTCTAACTCAAGCAATCCAACCTCCACCCACAGGCATTCAAGCAGTAAATCAACTAAGCAGTTAACCTCATGGCAAGCATGCTTTCATGTTAACATTCACACTCATGCGAGATGCTAAAGCATAAACACTCACCTAGTACTCCAAGCCAAAACAAGGAACCTGTTAGTAATCAAATGTATGATCCAAGTCCATGTTAAGGTGGCTAATGCATCGCAGGCAAAATGCAGCTAGAATAGGCTCGGCTAATCTATGGATGGCATGTGAAATGCAACAGATGACATGTATTCAAGTTAGATTTGAAATACTATGCAATTAGTATGATGCGCCGAGCCCGGTGCATGCAATACAAATGAATGAATGCAAACATGCTATCATAAGTATGCTAATCAAAACATGTCCTAATACTAACCATCAAAAGCAGGTAAGTAAACGGGAGAAAGAAGTGGGGGTTGGAAGACATGCATCACACACACGCACGCTTATTACACAATTCGCCCTCTCTCGGAGGGACCAAAAGAATAATACAAATTTAACTAACTAATCAAGCTAATTAAATAGTTACAGACCACTTAACTAGTTAAGCGAATTAACTAAGCTAATAAAGCGGTAAAACAGCATCGGGAAGAGGGTCCAATGCATGTGTGCTCGGCTCCGCTCGGAAATCCACCGCCATGCACAAGCTGCCTCTGTTTGCACTATTTTATGTCTCTGAAGACTGCACAAGTCCCAAGGTTGCTTCTGAAATACTCCCTGAGGGTTTTGGGAGACCACCGGCTATGGAAAAGTGGTCATTGACCATCTATGATGCTCTCGGCCATCCATTGTTGGTCGATCGGCACTGAGAATGGTCGGTCGACCATCTCTTCCTGCAGAACCCTGTTTTCACAGCAGCAGAGGGCAGACAAAGCATAGCAATGCATTTTCAAGCAAATGTTTGCACTACCACCCTCCCTATCATGTTTAAGACTCGGGGGAGTATGGTACTCGACCCTCAGGCCACCAATCGCGCATTTCAATGCGTGATGGCCCAAGAGGCCAAGTGTGCAATTTCAATGTTAAATGAAACGCACACCAAACAAACAAGGGACCCAACCTCTATTATAGTGATTCAAGAGGCAAGGCATGCATGCAAAATGCAACCTAAGCATGCGAGCTAAGTATGCAATATGAGCATGCAAACAAACATGCAAGCAGCATGTGAGCATGTAACAATATTCAAACATGTAACAACATGTTAAGTGACCAAAAGAGAGAATGCATGCCAAATGCATTACAACCTAATCATGCAACAACATGTCATGGATTGAGTACACAACGAGGCACAATTGAACTAGCATGCTACAACATGTAATTCACCAAATATGCAACAAGTATGTGACAACATACAAGGCAAGCATGCAACAAGATGCGGGGATGGACTTACACCAATATGGGCAGCTCTCAAATAGGCCCAAAACAGTGGCCAATATGCTAAGCACGTGAAGGCAAATGTACATACAAACATGCATGCAAACATGGTCCAAAACTTTAAGCATAAAAGAGGGACTTTTAAGCACACTTAAAAGGAACAAACATGGACAAATGGCATGCATTGTAAGCTCTGAAATCATGTTAGAAAAGGTGCCAAACCAATTAAACAAATCAAGCAAAGCATGCAACCAAGCCTAAAACTCAAGGCTAGCTAAGGGGCTCAAGCCATGACCATACAAACC
The DNA here is from genome assembly GCA_036172215.1 of Camellia granthamiana. Classification (NCBI taxonomy): domain Eukaryota; kingdom Viridiplantae; phylum Streptophyta; class Magnoliopsida; order Ericales; family Theaceae; genus Camellia; species Camellia granthamiana. The sequence continues at coordinate 79,261,439 of CM069911.1, read as the reverse complement.
AAGCCTCAAAGGGCCAAAGGGACTCAAAACAGTCCCAAGGCAGACCAAAACAAGGCCAAAGACACACTTAGATGGCATCTAAATGTCCTACACATTATGGCATACACAAGGGTCCAAACATGGAGCGTAAGACATCAACCTTTTAAAACACTAAAGCAGCATCAAATGCAAGCATACAAGCATGCCATATGGACTGAAGTGACATAACTAACGGTGCCAAACCACTGAAATGATGCAAATAGAGCATGCTAGAGAATCCAATACTCAAAGCTTACAAGGGAGATTGCATGGTAGCTATACAAAGCAAGTCATGGGTGACCCAAATAGCCAAAATCAGACCTTAAGCACACCAAAATATGCATAAAAGCTTCACAAAGCTAAGCCAAAATCATGCTAGAAAGTCATGGTACATCATGATGCATGTTAAGGCAATTTCATGGCATTACAAGACAAGTATGCAAAGCATGCATGGTGTGTCTAAACCAACTTAAAACAGTGCTATAACATGGCAAAATAACCACAAATACCAACTAAGACATGGCCAACATGGACTTAATCAAGGTGCTCACACATGAGGCTAAAATGATAAGTTTTGAAGACAACAAGGAGAGGGGATGGCCCTCTCCTTCTTAGGACCTCAAAACACTATCCCCAGGATTTCAGTGGTGAGGAGGCCAATACATGGTGGTCCCGGAGCTCACCAAAAATAGCACAAAAAGGAGGCCAAACAAGGCCTAAGAGGGGGTAAACAACCCCAAACCTCAAAACAATCTTAAGCAAAGTTCAAAAGCAAGTAAAATTAGAACTTTTACTAGTTATACACTAAGCTTAAAAACAGATGCAAGATAGGTCAAAACCTTGTGCAAAAATGGAAAATAAAGGGGTAAGGTTCTTACCCTTGAAGACCTTCTTCAAGAAGAGAGCTCCAGCACCTTCCTTAGGTCAAAACCAACCCAAGAACTCCAAGAACAACCCTTTGGCACCTCAGCAACCAAGGTATGGTGTAACACTAGGTGCCTTAGTGCAAAACTAAGAACAAACACACCTTATACACACACAAATCAAAAGGAGAGGGAGATATAGAGATAGGATAGATACAAGACTCCTAACCCTGAAACCAGACCTTTGGAACTTCTTGGAACCCTTTAGAAGGGAGGAGAAGCCCTCCCTTTATAGGAATTCCAATCTTGCAAAGCTTACAAAACAAGCTAAGCAAGAGTGAAATCCCTCCATACACGTGTATGGAGGGGGTGCATTGTGGATGCCAGCTATCACAGCTGGCATAAAATATCTGCTAAAAGCAGATGAACAGTGGTCGGCCAGCCAAAAATGACAAATTGACCAAAGAAATGGTCGACCGACCATAAAGAGTGCTGATCGGCCATCACCAATGGCCGGTAGGAACAAAATAAGGCCGGTGGCCTCAAGCCATGGCCGGTGAGGTGTGGGGATGGATAACAAGCCTTCCTCTACCCTTAGAAGCAAAACAACAAGTGTTTGGTGCAAAACCAAGCACAGAACAGTCAAGTTGAGAGTTCCTAAGGCAAGGCACGTAGCCGAGACGTCCGAGAACTCAAAATGAACACAAACATGGATGATCACCGAGTGTTCAAACAGTGACGTCCAAGTCTTGAGGACGGTCAAAAATGGGGTGTCTACAGTTGCCCCTCTTTGACAGTACTCAAAAGTCATAACAATGACGGGAGTGAGTGTCAAAGTCCAGAGACGATCCATTTTTGACAAGGCTGAAGACTTAGACAAAGCATACAAGCTACAGACAAAGATATGCGCCCAAAGGCAGGGGCAAAATGCAAAACAATGCACAAAGCTGAGCATAACTTATGATCATGCAAAGAAAGCTGTAACAAAGCATAACATGCAACAGTTTTAAGCAATCAAACACAAATCCAACTACATTACAATGCAGAAAGGATGTAAGAGAATTATGTAATTCTCGCTACGTCTCACACGGAGAATACAATACCTGTCCGGCTCGTCTGGTCGTACCAGCTTCAAATGAACTATACATACAATATCGTGCTTGTAAAAGAAAGAAAACTTAACAGGTACAATATTGTTAGAAGCATGCATAACAATGCAATCTAAAACTGCATGACAACGCGAGTGAAGGGGTGCATGACAATGCGGGTGAAAGGGATGCAGAACAACACAACCCGAGTGTGCGCATAACAATGCGATTTGAAATAAGCATAACCATGCTAGGTAGGCACAAACACATATAAGTAAAGCACACACGACAACGCATACAATGTGTATGATGAGAGAAACTTGAACACATATAAGTAAAGTACACGCGACAATGCATACAATGTGTATAGGAACGAACTTGAATGAAAGGGTGCAATGCAACCTAAGAATGCGAAACAACGCGGGTGGAAGGATGCAAGACAATGCAACCTAAGAATGAAACAATGTGGGCGGGAGGATGCAAGACAATGCAACCTAAGAATGCGAAACAACACGGGTGGACGGGAGGATGCAAGACAATGCAACCTAAGAATACGAAACAACGCGGGGGGACGGGAGGATGCATGACAATGCAACCTAAGAATACGAAACAACGCGGGGGGGACGGGAGGATGCATGACAATGCAACCTAAGAATACGAAACAACGCGGGTTGGACGGGAGGATGCAAGACAATGCAACCTAAGAATGGGAAACAACGCGGGTGGACGGAGGATGCACGACAATGCAACCTAAGAATGCGAAACAACGCGGGTGGACGGGAGGATGCACGACAATACAACCTAAGAATGCGAAACAACACGGGTGGACGGGAGGATGCAAGACAATGCAAGCTAAGAATGCGAAACAACGTGGGTGGACGGGAGGATACATGACAATGCAACCTAAGAATGCGAAACAACGTGGGTGGACGGGAGGATGCAAGACAATGCAACCTAAGAATGCGAAACAACGCGGGCAAGGACAATGCAACCTAAGAATGCGAAACAACGCGGGTGGACGGGAGGATGCAAGACAATGCAACCTAAGAATGCGAAACAACACGGGTGGATGGGAGGATGCACGACAATGCAACCTAAGAATGCGAAACAATGCGGATGGACGGGAGGATGCAAGACAATGCAACCTAAGAATGCGAAACAACGCGGGTGGACGGGAGGATGCAAGATAATGCAACCTAAGAATGCGAAACAACGCGGGTGGACGGGAGGATGCAAGACAATGCAACCTAAGAATGTGAAACAGCGCGGGTGGACGGGAGGATGCAAGACAATGCAACCTGCTGAAATGCATGATAATGCAAGCTATTGGAATGCACGATAATGCAAATGAGGCACGCATGACAATGTGGGATGTTGAAATGCATGACAATGCAAACGAACTCGAACGCGTGACAACGCATGCTTCTTGAGATACATGACGATGCAAATGAACTCGAATGCACAACAACGTACGTTTCTTGAGATGCATGATAATGCAATTGAACTCGAATGCGCAACAACGCATGTTTCTTGAGATGCATGACAATGCAATTTGTGTATGTTTATCGTAAACAAGACAACACACGTAATGCAACACATTCAAAGCAGTTATTGAATCTCCCAAGATACTAAAGGATACGAAAAAGGATACACCATGCGCGTATCGAGTGCTACGCACAGAAGACACGATCCGAGGTCAAAACGGAGACCGGTTAAGCTTCAAAAATGCAGTTTCTTGCACTGTCTTGAGCAAATAAGGCCCCAAACCACATATCTGACCCAAACAAGGATGTAGGAGGTGCACTAATCACCAGGGGAGACCACCAGCCATCCACCGGCCACAAAATTAAGCCACTGGCCATCTACTTGGCCGACCGGCCAAAAATGCCTGTTTGGGGCAGTTTTGTCCTTTTGGCCACGGGTCTTTAAATATAGGGCTTCTAGCCCTATTTCTTTCCTTGCCCTAGGTCGAAAACTGCTCCCCTCTCTCTCTAGGTTATTTCCCAACCTTCATTCTTTGTTTTTCCTCGATTTTTGAGCCCGTTTCGTCGTTCGATTCGCGAACACCTCCTCGTTTCGCACGTTTTGAACCAAACAAATCTTGGTTTCGGTGCATTTTTCTCGATTTCCACCACTCGGGGTTTGTTTTCCTCGAGTTTACCTTGATCTTTGTGCCCTTTTCGGACTTCGACCTTTCTGGCCATTTTTCACCCTCTCGAGGTTGACTTTTAAGTTGACTTTTCACATTCTCGCCCGGTTTTCACATTTCCGGCCATTTTCACACCATTCTCGACATGGCAGATGATCTCCCACGAGGCGGGACTCCTCCGAAGCAGGATATGGATCCCGAGGCTGAGCTTTTGTCTTTGAGCGTTCGACCGTTTGACCCGGCGACCTACAGGCCGGCGATTCACGTGTTGCCTCCTGACGGACTTCGCTAGTTCAGGAGTTTTGCCAGGGGCGTGCCACCAGAGCTTCTACTGCGTGAGCTAGAGTCACATTTGTCTTACGGCGCTTCCGAGGTATACTCTTCCCCGTTTCATTTTCCGTAATGTAGAACACAACTACAATAGTCGATCTTGTTCTTTAATTGCTTGAACCAGATACACCGATACACCACATGTTGTAGTTTACTATGAACACATCCGCACCCTATATCTGTTTGAATCTAAACACGTGCACACCCACTGCACTGATACATCATATGTTGTAGTTCACTATGAGCACACCAGCACCCGGTATCTGTTTGAATCTGAACACGTGCACACGCGCTGTATTTTCACTGAAATGATCCGAACAAACTGTTACATCACATGCTGGAGTTCACTGCGAGCACACTTGCACTCGATATCTGTTTGACTGGAACACGTGCACACACACTGTATTTTCATTAATTCTGAATGCATTCAACACTGTATTTGTAACACTGCTTCGCAATTGTTTGTTTTGACCACAGGGAGATTCTCATGCCTTCCGGGGGTATGGGAACGTCATGGCCCGGGGGTGGTACATGGAGCTTCCTGAGGCGGCTCGCCGTATCGTTGACCACGCCGGCTTCGGCACTTTCTGCATGGGGCTCTCGCGCCACACTTCGAGCAGACCTCTTCTTGCCGCTTTGGTGGAGAGGTGGTGGGACACCACTGACTCCTTCCACTTTTCGGCCATGGGAGACATGACGATGACTCCCTTCGACTTCTCGATGCTTACCGGCATCGGGGTAGAGGGTGATCTGATCTACTTCAATACGGATATGGACGAGTGGGAGGCCACTCAAATGTACCTGCTTGGCGCCCTACCACCTCTTGCTCGTCCAGGATTTGTACGATACTCGTGGTTTGAGAACCACTTCAGGATCCAGGCGCCTACCACTCAGGAGGAGGAGGAACAGTACACACGCGGCTTTCTGATGTTCCTGCTGGGGACCACTCTCTTCGCCGACCGGGTGAACATCGTGCCCCTTTGCCTGCTGAGTGCACTGGTTGACGTGACCAGGATCCGCGGCTACGACTGGGGTGGCGCAGGCTTGGCCACACTCTACGGCTATATGAGTTCATCCTCCCGCCTCAGCGGACAGCTGCTCGGAGGCTACTGGCGGACTTGGGAGGTACATCTTCTTCTTCTGTTTTACATTTCTGCTTTACATTCTCTGTACTCTGTATACTGTACATACTGCGGTCTTCTTCACACTGGTCATATGCTGTACCCACGGCACACATATAATCTGCTTTACACACTGCACACATTGCACAACACACTTCATATACTGCACAATCTGATGCCAACTGACTGTACACTGCACATACTGCGAACACACAATCTGCTTTACACTGACTGTATACTGCATGGACTGTACACTCTGCACAATGCACTGCTTAATGCATGGTTCTGCACCTTCTGCTTTATTCTGCATTCTGCTTTATCTGATAAGCATACTGATATCTGTTCTGTCACACTGTAGTTGTCGGTATACGCCTATTTCCCGAGGCTTGCCCCAGTACCAGAGGAGGAGATGCCTCCCATGATCCCATTCTCCCACTGCTTCGACGTGAGGTGCGAGCGGAGGCCTCAGAAGTCTTTCATATTCTTCCGTCGCTATTTCGATACCATCACCGCAGCAGAGGTATGTCAAACATTACAATTCATTTAAGCTTCGCTTTGCATTGCATTTTCAATAGCAGTAGATAACAAACTGTATTTTGTTTGCAGATCACCTGGCAGCCATGGGCCTCATTGCCCATCGCAGTACGGGAGCGGTATGAGGGCGCTTAGGAGACCTCCTGATTCAGGATTTTGCTGGAGGGCCAGGTCTGTCGGGCTTGGTACCTGGGCGAGCGCTTCCTGCAGCAGACCTTAGGCGTGCCAGAGCAGACAGTTCCGAAGCCACCTCCTACTCATATGAGGCATACCGAGAGGTACACTCTCGAGGAGATGGCAGACTACATGATCGGCTGGGATACGGAGCGTTTTAGAGGCGAGGGCAAGTACGCGGAGTACGTCCGGACCTATATCATGCGGCCCTTGGGTAGTGCTCGCTGAGTTGAGAGGGAGAGGCCTGCGGCGCCAGCGGCTGGAGCAGGAGCAGGAGCAGGAGCACTGAGGATGGCTTGGGCCTGTGGTAAGAGTGGGCCCCGGAGAGGGCAGAGAGCTGGGTGGCCAGCGCTGCCTACGATGATGACATGCAAAGGGCAGGGTGGGGAGACTTATCAGATCCCCATTGCTCCTCCTCCGGCTGATCATGAGTTAGTCGGGTTCTACGACTTGCCCCCGGTATGTACTACTGCATTTTGTATTCTGTACCGTCATTTCATTTCATTCTGTTTGATATTCTGCAGAATACTGATGCACACTTTCGCAGGCTTCCTTCAAGTATACTCGCCAGTCCCTGGAGTTGACCGCCTCCGTGATGGGGATGCTACAACGGAGCCTCGACCTGCTGGCTATTTACAGTATCCTGGTAAGCTCTTTCAACCACAATCTTGAACTGTGCATAATCTGATGTATCGCATTATGAACACAGCACTTAATACACGGCCCTCACGGCATTTGACACACTATAACCCGCAGATTGTTCACAGCATTGCTTACGGCATTCATACGCTGCACTGTACTTTGTATTGACACACTGCTCACAGCATTCATACATTGTACTCATACACTGCATTCTGCACTGATATATTGCTCACGGCTTTCATACATTGTACTCATACTCTGCATTCTGTACTGATATACTGCTCACGACTTTCAGACACTGTACTCATACACTGCATTCTGTATTCATATTCTGCCTTGCGTAGTCTAACTGATGCATTTACCATTTGTCCTTTTCAGGCCCCATTCCAGATGTCGGCTGCAGGAGGTGCTCCAGCAGGGCCATCTGCACCTGCCCGAGGAGGAGGGAGAGGTGGCACAGTATATCCCCGCATCAAAGCGGGGCGCACTCATGTTGGGAGCAGCTCTCGGGCACCGATCCTAGACGATGATGAGTCCGAGACAGAGGTAGAGGCGGACTCGTCCGAGGAGGAGACCGGAGATGACTCGAGTTCGGGCTCAGACGGTGGAGCCGACGACGATGTTCCTGGACCTTCGTCCAGGAAGAGGACGAGGACAGACTCTCAGGCCTGACATGACTGATGCTGATTCAGCCTTCTGTCGCCTTTTTTCTTTCTTTTTCTTGTTTTGCTTTTCTTCTCTGAGCACGCTGTACTGCTTCAGGCAGATTTTGCTTTCTCAAAACCATATACTTTGCAAAGATGATGGAATGAAACAAGTTTTTTTTTGTTTTGCTAAAAGAAAAGTGTTGCATTTACCATTTCACGCATCGCATTGCATTGCATCGCATCATATTACATAACAATGTAATCGAATGGTAATTGAACATACATGTGCTACTAGGCCAGGTAGTGAGCCAACATCACAAATTGACTCAACAGGCAATAATAAAACCTTGACAAGTTTACAACTCGATAAGCAAAGAGCAACAACTCGATAAACAAAATTGCGACAACTTGGTAATCAACTGAGCAATAACTCGATAAACAAATGAGCAACAACTCGATAAGCAAATGAGTAACAACTCGATAAGAAAATTGAAGTAACACCAGGTGCAACTTCGCAGAATCAACATCGGAAGGCATTAGGAGTGGAACCAATCACAAGTTCCCAACATGTTTAACACATAGACTGCTCATTCTGAACATAGCTCGTAACACAACGCTTGGTTCCTTCGGCACACAGCTCATACAACACACTGCTCATTCTGAACATTCAGCCCATAACACAGCGCTTGGTTTATCCTGTATACGGCTAATCCTGGACAAATAGTCCAATCTGAAAAGACGGGAGGTAAAGATGGAATCGGCAGAAGCTGAAACATACTCGGATGCTCCGAATTTTCCCCTTTTCTTTTGCTTAGCAATCCAGAACACAAATATTCACTGTTCTCATATGACCTGGGTTGGACCCTGGGGTTTTATGAAAGAACAAAACTTGTTTTGCACAAATGTGGAGAATGGCACAGCACTCTGAGCACAAAACGATTTATTTTTGAAAATGAGAGTGGGAATAAGTTTTCAACTGGGTATTGAGTCTGCGATTGGACACAGCGCATCACGACTCAACAAAGGAAAACAAAGGTAAAGAACCTAAACACACCTATTGACACTCGAAACGACTCAAAACAAGAATCGAGACAGACAAAACACAACAAAACACAAGACTCAAATGTGCACAGGGAGCCTGTTTCTCCGGGTATTGTTTCCCACCCTTTCTCATTTTTTATTCTCACATCACTCGGCCCTCAGGCTCTATTTTTCTGAAAAAGCCCTTTTCCTCACTTTTTCTCTCAGCGCACATCTCTCTATTCTTCAATCTCTGATTTTTCAATCCCTCCCCTGGGTGGTTGACGGATAAATGAGAAGTTGTGGGTTCATGCCCAACATTATTAGCTCGCAGCTATTTCTTCTGGTGGCGTCTAGCCGATGCCCCAGATGAGGGAGTGGGGTATCTTGACCCATTCCAATTCGTGCTTCGCACTTGGTTTGATACCTCGTTGCTCGGAGGGTGAGAGAGCTTTCAGCCCTTTACAGACAGCTCCAGTCATGCCCTCTTCTGGCAAGTATGCTGGTGATAGGGGAAAGATAGGAAGCCTGACTCAACTGTGCCCCTAGTTCATCATTTTGACCATTTTTTGGTTTTCTACTAAAACAAGTTTGACCAAAATGAGAGCTAGATTAGCATGCTTGTTCGATTTTCTGATTCAAAATCATGCAAGTCAGGTTATGGGCACTGAAAATTTTCCTTTTTGGGTCCAAGAAATGGTTTAGTTTTGGAAAAGATGGAATAATTTTCAAGAAATTAGTCAACCTCAGTAAAAATTCTCAAAAACTGTTTTGGCAAACAGCCAGTGCTCAACGAGCACGGAACCTACTCTCGAGATGCGCAACCTCGGATCCGAAGGAAAATTGCCCCTTGCTTGAAGAGAGCTGCATGGCAACAGAAAGTTGCCCCTTGTCTGGATAACGCCGCGGCATATTGTGAACAGTTCTTATTAGTGATGATCGCAATCGAACTCTCGGATACAGAGAAGACGAAGATGGTCAAAACCAATATATGGACACAGTCACTTTGAAAGTGTTGGTGGCTGGACTTCAGGATGAAGTTGCCTACGTATCCCAAACATGGGAATCAAGCCTTACGTAGTTCCGGTCAAGGTACACTCGTGTATTAACCCTCACCTTCTACGCTCTAACTTTTGCCAAGGCCGCCCTTCCGGGTTTTCAACCTTGCGAGCTTTGTTTTTCTTTTCTTTTCATTTCTTTTCTTCTATTTTCTTCTTTTCTTTTCATTTTCTTCATTTTTCTTTCTTTGTTCTTTTTCTCTTTTTTTTTTTCTTGGTCTAACTTTTGCCTGGGTCGCCCTTCCGAGTTTTCGGCCCAGCGAGCCTCTCAAGGGTAAAAGTGTAGTTTGGTCCATGCCAAATGGTTTTTGAGATCCTGAAGTCATCTGAATCGAAGAAAACGGCTGCTGTTTGCTGATGACGCAGAAGTCCGTCTAATGGGGGGGCCGAATTTGCCCCTAGTGTTGTGGATCGAAACTTAATTGTCCTTCAACGATACCTTCTTCTTTCTTCCCTTCTGGGATTTGGCATTCTTGCCGATCTTCGTCGTGGACTCTTCGACGTCTTTTGCCCCTTGTTCGAGGGGTGCTTCTGATCTAGCTATACAAGCCTCACATTGCGATTGGCCGTTGAACATTCTGAATTCACGTTCAAGGTTTTGAGAGCAAGGGGTTGAATCTTGAGGCTGAGAGCGATCCTAGGCTGCACAATCTCAAGAGCGATTCCACACAGGTCTTCGCAGGACTGCGCAAAATATTTTTTGAAAACTTTTAAGAAAGCGACAAATCGCTCGCGCGAAGACAATGTGGAGCCAATCTGGATCAAGCCAGGATCCTTCTCAGTGCTCACGTTAACAAACACGATCTCATTCATTAAGGGCTTAGCATGCCTTTCTTTCTCTCAATTGGTCAAATTTTGCAAAACCCAAGGAATTCCTTCCTCTTCGTTTTCATCACCACAGTGTTAAAAAAAGTTTTGAAAAACTTAGGTCAATGCAATGAGTTCGAGGTGCAGAAGAGTAAGTGAGATGCTCCACCGTTTCATTCAAATCCTCTGGCACAACTAGCTCAAAGTAGCAATAAGCATGGAAACATAATAGTCGCAGCTGTTTCATTCAGATTTCCTGGTTGCAACTGGCTCCACAGCAGAGACAGACTCAAAAGAAAGCAAAAGGATAATTACAAAACAAAATAATGATGTCCGAGGCGACGACCCTAGAATCACCTGATTTCTATACAATGGGACTGACTCGATACAACAAGACAGACCCTTAAGCAAAAAGACTGACCCAAAACAAAGAGACAGACACAAAAATAGAACTGGAGAACTGACTCAACACCCAAGCCAGAAATTACAAAAACCAACATTCGCAAATGCTCAAAACAGTGCGTGCCAGACGCCACATCTGAAGTAAACTGAGCGCCGCCCGCAGGTGGACCAACTTCTGATCACATACTTGTAGTATCCTCGAAATCTAACAACTCAACAGTGACAGACTTCGCTGAGGTAGGTGGGAGGATGACCTCATTGTCGATCAAGTCCTGTACTTCATGACAAAGACGGAAACAGTTGTCGGTGCTATAACCGGTTTGCTGGTGGTACGCGCAGTACAAGGTAGCATCATGTGAGGGAGGGAAATTCTTCGGGAGAGGCCGAGGCTCAAGGGGTCTAAGATGGCCCTTTTCGGCAAGGATCTGGAGCGCCTTAGACAAAGGCATATAAAGGGCGTGAAATACCCTGCGACCTCGAGGTAGATACTTCGAGGTTTGTTGACTTTTGCCGGACGCACTAGTAAAAGGATCGGTAGGTGCTGCCTTGGCTTTCTGATCCTTTCCAGGTGCAGAGTTAGGGTTGGAGGGAACGGTTCTGGTATGACGGTTCCTATCCCGATTTTCTGCCTGGCACGAACTGCCCTCGGTCGGAGCGGGGAAAGCGTCATCCACTGTTTTAGCCACAACTGCGAATATTTGTTGTTTACTCAATCCTCCGGCTTTCAAAGCCTCGACTGCCCACAGCAGTTGTTCAACGGGATCAGCATCTATTCCCACTTTGTTCTTACCTCTAGCCTCAGCTTGGTCGAGGGTTTGGGTTGCTATATCAGAGCGAAACCCGGTTGTTGTTGACACGTCATTACTATAGCTTGAGACAACCTCAGGTTGGCTGAGCTCGATCATAATTCGCCCCAGTAGCGGGGGCTCTTGCGGTACAAAATTCCCGACATACGATGTAGTTGGTGGTGAAGCCGACATTCCGTAGGCGAGATCAGCCACGGACCTTTGAAGGTCACCAATCATTCCCATCAACTCAAACGTGGTGGGCTCACAAGCTTGAAACAACTGGGGTGTCCAGATCGGGTGTGCGACAGGCGACCTGGGCGGATGCGGTACATCAACATTGGTCTCATCCTGTAAGATGATTCCGTGGTCTAATGCAGCTGCCATAACCACAATTTCCTCTGAACTTTGCGTCATCATAAGTCCACTAAACTGAACGGTGACTGACGGATCAAATGTCTGTCTTGCCTCAACAAATGAGAACACTGGTTATTCTGTACTAAATCTTTGAACTGAAAGAGAAAACACGTAGCATTTCGGCCCAATCAGAACAGACACAAGCATAGCTGAATAACTGTACTCTACTACTGATCATTGTTCCCCAAAATCACTGCCCCAAAAACTGAATCTGATACCCTCAGATATAACTAGTTCCTCAAAACACCGATACTGATACCCTCAGGCCTGATACTCAGACTTGCAAACTGGTATATGCATTCCCTGTAGAGGTCAACTCAAAAAGCACATAACAAGCAAGCAAGAGCCAAAACACCCCTATGTTGGGGTAAGGTTTCCCTGTCCTATTTTGTCAGGAGCTAGGGTTTCACTACACACGCCGCGGTTTCAAACAACCTATAATCGGGTAAGCAACCTGTCCTAGCTTGGAATGGTCACTATGGATTCCGAATATGCACTAGGTCGAATGGTCAAAAAGGGTGCCCCGGTAAAACCGGGGTTTGTGTTCCCATCATGGCAGAGCCCGTAACCAGTCAGCCTTATGGCACGCTTCTTAAAGCGAGCCTCCGGCAAATCGTTCAGGAATAGTAGATGGCAAACATGGTGTCCTAGGCGCACCAATGCAAATGCAATGCAAAGAAACACATAAGTGTAATCAAAACAAGATATCATGAGTTCGAGTCAAGTTCTCTAAATCCCCAGCAGAGTCACCAGAAACTGTGGACGCGCCCTCGAGCCCCCGTGCTCTTCCATAGTTCGGACTCGTTTTGTGTCGGTTCTTAATCTGATCTCACAATGTGTAATGTGAGATTGAGAAATCACCAAAGAGTCCAAATCCGGCAAATCGTTTTGGAAAACAGATTTTTGTAAAGAAGTGCCAAACATGGACTGCTTTGCCAGATATAGAGTCACCACCTAAATATTTTTTATGGGGGAATTTAGGAAACCCTAACTCGTTGCCTAAGGCCACGTGTCCGTCATCACCAAAGTTGCCTCAGCTCGAGAACTTGGGTACGATTGGGGAAGGTCAGCTATGAGCACCCCCGCTCGCCCGATCAAAGATCGGCCTCTACTAACCATGATATCTAGTTTTGAAAACATTATGCATTCTTATTCCAGTTAAGTAGCTAATCTTACTATGTGATGCGCACAACACAAAAGTATAGACTAGATCGCCTAATTTGGAACAAAGCATTGCATATCCGCTCGTTTGAAAGACAGTTTGAAATTTGCTACTCGCAAGTAGGCTAAAACACGGATTTCAACGAGTTGTTCCAACTCAAGCAATCCAACCTCCACCCACAGGCATTCATGCAGTAAATCAACTAAGCAGTTAACCTCATGGCAAGCATGCTTTCATGTTAACATTCACACTCATGCGAGATGCTAAAGCATAAACACTCATCTAGTACTCCAAGCCAAAACAAAGAAACTGTTAGTAATCAAATGTATGATCCAAGTCCATGTTAAGGTGGCTAATGCATCACAGGCAAAATGCAGCTAGAATAGGCTCGGCTAATCTATGATGGCATGTGAAATGCAGCAGATGACATGTATTCAAGTTAGATTTGAAATACTATGCAATTAGTATGATGCGCCGAGCCCGGTGCATGCAATACAAATGAATGGATGCAAACATGCTATCATAAGTATGCTAATCAAAACATGTCCTAATACTAACCATCAAAAGCAGGTAAGTAAAAGGGAGAAAGAAGTGAGGGTTGGAAGACATGCAACACACACACGCACGCTTATTACACAATTCGCCCTCTCTCGGAGGGACCAAAAGAATAATACAAATTTAACTAACTAATCAAGCTAATTAAATAGTTACAGACCACTTAACTAGTTAAGCAAATTAACTAAGCTAAGAAAGTGGTAAAACAACATCGGGAAGAGGGTCCAATGCATGTGTGCTCGGCTCCGCTTGGAAATCCACCACCATGCACAAGCTGCCTCTGTTTGCACTATTTTATGTCTCTGAAGACTGCACAAGTCCCAAGGTTGCTTCTAAAATACTCCCTGAGGGTTTTGGGAGACCACCGGCCATGGAAAAGTGGTCATCGACCATCTATGATGCTCTCGGCCATCCATTGTTGGTCGATCGGCACTGAGAATGGTCGGTCAACCATCTCCTCCTGCAGAACCCTGTTTTGACAGCAGCAGAGGGCAGACAAAGCATGGCAATGCATTTTTAAGCAAATGTTTGCACAACCACCCTCCCTATCATGTTTAAGACTCAGGGGAGTATGGTACTCGATGCTCGGGCCACCAATCGCGCATTTCAATGCATCATGGCCCAAGAGGCCAAGTGTGCAATTTCAATGTTAAATGAAACGCACACCAAACAAACAAGGGACCCAACCTCTATCATAGTGATTCAAGAGGCAAGGCATGCATGCAAAATGCAACCTACGCATGCGAGCTAAGTATGCAATATGAGCATGCAAACAAACATGCAAGCAGCATGTGAGCATGTAACAATATTCAAACATGTAACAACATGTTGAGTGACCAAAAGAGAGAATGCATGCCAAATGCATTACAACCTAATCATGCAACAACATGTCATGGATTGAGTACACAACGAGGCACAATTGAACTAGCATGCTACAACATGTAATTCACCAAATATGCAACAAGTATGTGACAACATACAAGGCAAGCATGCAACAAGATGCGGGGATGGACTTACACCAATATGGGCAGCTCTCAAATAGGCCCAAAACAGTGGCCAATATGCTAAGCACGTGAAGGCAAATGTACATACAAACATGCATGCAAACATGGTCCAAAACTTTAAGCACAAAAGAGGGACTTTTAAGCACACTTAAAAGGAACAAACATGGACAAATGGCATGCATTGTAAGCTCTGAAATCATGTTAGAAAAGGTGCCAAACCAATTAAACAAATCAAGCAAAGCATGCAACCAAGCCCAAAACTCAAGGCTAGCCAAGGGGCTCAAGCCATGACCATACAAACCAAGCCTCAAAGGGCCAAAGGGACTCAAAACAGTCCCAAGGTAGACCAAAACAAGGCCAAAGACACACTTAGATGGCATCTAAATGTCCTACACATGATGGCATACACAAGGGTCCAAACATGGAGCGTAAGACATCAACCTTTTAAAGCACTAAAGCAGCATCAAATGCAAGCATACAAGCATGCCATATGGACTGAAGTGACATAACTAACGGTGCCAAACCACTAAAATGATGCAAATAGAGCATGCTAGAGAATCCAATACTCAAAGCTTACAAGGGAGATTGCATGGTAGCTATACAAAGCAAGTCATGGGTGACCCAAATAGCCAAAATCAGACCTTAAGCACACCAAAACATGCATAAAAGCTTCACAAAGCTAAGCCAAAATCATGCTAGAAAGTCATGGTACATCATGATGCATGTTAAGGCAATTTCATGGCATTACAAGACAAGTATGCAAAGCATGCATGGTGTGTCTAAACCAACTTAAAACAGTGCTATAACATGGCAAAATAACCACAAATACCAACTAAGAAATGGCCAACATAGACTTAATCAAGGTGCTCACACATGAGGCTAAAATGATAAGTTTTAAAGACAACAAGGAGAGGGGATGGCCCTCTCCTTCTTAGGACCTCAAAACACCATCCCCAGGATTTCAGTGGTGAGGAGGCCAATACATGGTGGTCCCGGAGCTCACCAAAAATAGCACAAAAAGAAGGCCAAACAAGGCCTAAGAGGGGGTAAACAACCCCAAACCTCAAAACAATCTTAAGCAAAGTTCAAAAGCAAGTAAAATCAGAACTTGTACTAGTTATACACTAAACTTAAAAACAGATGCAAGATAGGTCAAAACCTTGTGCAAAAATGGAAAATAAAGG
Source organism: Camellia granthamiana (assembly GCA_036172215.1). Taxonomy (NCBI): domain Eukaryota; kingdom Viridiplantae; phylum Streptophyta; class Magnoliopsida; order Ericales; family Theaceae; genus Camellia; species Camellia granthamiana. The sequence goes on along the minus strand of CM069911.1, from coordinate 79,245,479 downwards.
GGTAAGGTTCTTACCCTTGAAGACCTTCTTCAAGAAGAGAGCTTGAGCACCTTCCTTAGGTCAAAACCAGCCCAAGAACTCCAAGAACAACCCTTTGGCACCTTAGCAACCAAGGTATGGTGTAACACTAGGTGCCTTAGTGCAACACCCAGAACAAACACACCTTATACACACACAAATCAAAAGGAGAGGGAGATATAGAGATAGGCTAGATACAAGACTCCTAACCCTAAAACTAGACCTCTGGAACTTCTTGGAACCCTTTAGGAGGGAGGAGAAGCCCTCCCTTTATAGGAATTCCAATCTTGCAAAGCTTACAAAACAAGCTAAGCAAGAGTGAAATCCCTCCATACACGTGCATGGAGGGGGTGCATTGTGGATGCTAGCTATCACAGCTGGCATAAAATATCTGCTAAAAGCAGATGAACAGTGGTCGGCCAGCCAAAAATGATAAATTGACCAAAGAAATGGTCGACTGACCATAAAGAGTGCCGACCGGCCATCACCAATGGCCGGTAGCAACAAAACAGGGCCGGTGGCCTCAAGCCATGGCCGGTGAGGTGTGAGGATGGCTAACAAGCCTTTCTCTACCCTCAAAAGCAAAACAACAAGTGTTTGGTGCAAAACCAAGCACAGAACAGTGAAGTTGAGAGTTCCCAAGGCAAGACACGGAGCCGAGACCTCCGAGAACTCAAAACGAACACGAACATGGATGATCACCGAGTGTTCAAACGGTGACGTCCAAGTCTTGAGGACGGTCAAAAATGGGGTGTCTACAATATTGGACTAAACCAAGAAGATCAACTGGAGAGTCTCCATTTGCCATGGCATATGGCACTGAAGCAGTTATCCCATTAGAGATTGGCATCCCTGGAATCAGAATCCAAGGAGTGGAGTCAGAACCCAAGCAGTTATCCCATTAGAGATTGGTATCCCTTGCCCAAGATCTAGATCTGCTAGAAGAAAGAATGGAGAGAGTAGCAATACGGCTAGGGGCATACCAGCAGCAGCTTGCTAGGGCTTGCAATAAGAAGGTCAACTCCAGGGAATTTCAGGTGGAGGAACTCGTCCTTAGAAAAGTTGTCGGCAACAAGAAGGATCCCAATGAGGGCAAACTTGGCCCAAACTAGGAAGGGTCGTATCGAATCATCTCGATCGCCGGCAACGGCGCATATCAAGTGGAAGACATTGATGGCAAGGAGTTTCCAAGGCCTTGGAACACAAGCAATTTAAAAATTTTCTACCAATAATTTGTGCTTTTAAGATTTACGTAAAGATTTTATTTGTCGAAGTATTAATAAACTGCTAGCTCGATTTTGTTTTTTTGAATTCTTTTTGAACCTTGTGCGATAGGACTGAATAGTCTTATGACGATGCTCCCAGGGTGAACATGATGAATAACTTAGACTTGCCATGATGGTAGAGTTGAACTAAGTTGGTGATATTTCCGAATGAAACATGACGAGTAACTTAGACTTGTCATGACTACAGAATTGAACTAAGTTTGACCTGGTTAGATTGCAAAAGACATCGAGGTAGAAAACCTCGGCCAGAATTGTCTCAGTCAGACTGTGGCAGCAACAGGGAATGCATCCATAATGTGAACATAAGTGGTACTTAGGTTCACATTAGGGGGCAGGAAGTGAGAATGAGCATAAAACTTGTAAAATTTTCTAAAATTTCAAGTTGAAATTGTCTGAGATCATTGATAGGTGGAGCTATCCGAGATGAATTAATCCGAGATGGGAGTACTGTTATGCACCCGAAGTGTAATTATCTGAGATACCCAGCCAAGGTGCTAGACTTGAGATGGAGAAGTCTTGCTAGAAGACAGCAAGTACAAGTGAAAAGACAACACTTGTAAAATTTTTTGATGAAATATTTTTAAGTGTTGTTTGGTCAAGATAAATACTAAAGGTTTATATCCAAGGTGATTGTAATGTTCTACTTCGAGGTGTGAATTTATCTGAGATCTAGGGACCTAAGATGAGGAGCCAAGTTGTTAGACTTGGAAAGATCAGAAAAAGTTCTAAGTATGGAAAAACATGCAAGGCATAACAGCAAAGAAGCAAGCATACATGAGGGAAGCATACAACACTTAGAAGAAAAAAGAAAGATTAGCATTCATAAAAGAAGGTTATTCAAGTCACAGGAAAAAGCACATCAGCTTAACATGGAAGATATGTTGTTCGATTACAATGATGACACTTTGGCCCAACAAAAGCAACAAAGATCACTATTACCAAAAAAGAGTTCAAAACAAAGATAAAGAAACCGAATGAAAAACACCTAAGTTAAGGACTTAACAAAACAAAGTGCTGCATCATGAGTGCGAAGTTCTCGTATTCAGTGATCTTGGCTATTCTATGCATATCGATTGGCAGTAGAACGGCTGTGGACAGTGCAGCTCCGACCTGGATACTATCGATGACACTGTCTTTGGCCGACATAGGCTGTTCCCTGACCATGAGTGCAGGGGGCCAAGGCTCATGACAGTAAGAAGCACTTGGGCCCTCTGTGCTCTCAGACCTCGGCTTTTTGCGCGAAGGAGCGTTGGACGCTTCTGCCTCGGTCGGCCACTTCTCGGCTTCGGAAAGTTTTGATATAGGTACTAAGTCCTCTGGGTCCTTTTCAGAGTCAAATGGGATCTGGGTAATGGAGGCCTTGGCTTTGACCTTCTTGACTCTCTTTGGTTTTTGCCTTGGCTAGGATTGGGAAGAGGACTAGATAGTGACTATGCTAGGAATATCGGTAAGAAGGTCCTCCATTGCCACCTTTTGTCGGCCTATATCCTCGGTAGTTGTGGCAACAGTTATTCCAGTATCGAAATAAATCACTGGCAGGGCAATAGAAGGGTTGGAGGGGTCTATGGCCAAGGAAACTGAACTTCAGCGTCTGTGACTGCGAGTTCTTCCAGTTAGAGCGTTCAGAGGAGCTCGGCGTCGGCGCTGGCGTTAGGATGAAGGAATCAATTGGGGGGCAAAAATGGATGGTTGTTCTGCTGGATTGGATGTGGAGGCCTGGTTTGGCCTTGCTGATAAGGTAGCTGGCGGAGTTGTGGCAGATAGGAGTCCTTCTTTGTTTGGGGACATCGAGCAGAGGGCTCCTGTACGTCAGTATATAGTTAAGAAGGATTGGAGCCTTGCGTGCTTCGATTGGCAAGCTGAGAAAGTGAACCAAATCTTTGCTCGACACGTAAGACTAGCGAGGAAGCGCTGCAGGGACAAAAAGAAAGCATTAGAATAGATAACAGAAAAATTGCCAAGAGTGGAATAGAAAAGGGCTTTGGGCAGACTATAGTCCTTACCCATATCATCCCTAAAGATTCCACGACGCAATGGGAAAATGTGGAGCTTATAGTCTGGTGCAAAGTCCCAATTGCCTGAGACAATCAAATAGACTTCTCCCGCTCCCTTATTGGAGTCTAGAATGTCGGCTATTAACTTAAACATAGTGGTTCTCGGCTTGAGGTAGTATGTATAACCATTCTTGGTCTTAAGGCCGCACATGGCGTAGCAGTACTGGATATCAGACAGGGTTATTTTGGCGTTTTGCCAACGTACCAACTCGACAATGCCATTGATGACCCTAAAGGTGTTCTCGGCTAGTTGTATGGGATTGAGATTGTAGAAATAGAGGACCTCCCTAAAGAGGATGTCAAGGGGAAACCTGATTCCGCCCTCAATGATAGAAACTATTGGGAAGGGCATGTAATCCTTTCTAGGCATTATGGAGTCCTCCTTGCCCACCATCCTAAGGTGGACATCGGCTAGGATGGAGAATTCCTAGCGAAAGTATTCTAGTTTGGTCGGGGTATCCACCCTCCACCTGAACATGCCCATTATCTTGACTAAGGAAGGTTCGATAACAGATTTTTGGTGAGAGGCTTAGTAATGGTTTAAAGATCTTGGCTAACAACTAAGGAAGGGTTTTGGTGGCCTGGATAGGGTTCTTGTTTTAGTTCTCCTAAAGAATAAGGTTCTAAGAAAATACCAAGCCTAGAACTACAGAAACAAGAATCGAAGGCAAGAATCTGGAAAATGCTCCAAGAAAACAAAGGGGAGCATGATTCAGAATCACAAAAAAGAAACAGAGAACAAGAAAACATATTTGCATACATAGAACAACAAAATTCGTGAACATTGAGTAGGTGTGTGCAAATGTGCAATAACCACAAGCAATACAATTGACACTCTAGAAATACAGTGACAAACTTCGAAGCACAAAACAGATCCAAGAACAAAAATTTATTCATAAAAAATAGAGTGCAACTATGAATATAGATTCAATGGCAACAGATACAGTGTAGACATGTGGCAAATTCGAAGAAGAAACACATTAAGAGAACAGTAAAGAACTGAAAATAGAAGGAAGTAATTAGGGACTTATTGACTGGAGTCGAAGAAGCAGAAATGAGGTTCGCCGGAGTCAAACGACAGTGATGACTGGAAACAAACAACGAGGAACTCGCCGAAGGGGACAAATGAAGCAGTTGTAGAGCTTCGAAGGGTTTGAAAATGGAGGTTTGGGGACTTTAGAGAGAGAAAGTTTGAGCAGAGAAAGAATACGAGAATGAGAAGTGAAGAGGCAAAGAGAGATAGAGGGAATTTTGTCAAAAATATGAAATGCGACAAACCGCAATGAATTAGCCTTGGGCAACGTGTCTGTCAGGCGATATGGGCAGAATCGACGTGACTTGATGGCGTGTGCCAGGTACGAGCCAGTGAGGATATGACACGTGAAGGAAACAGTTGAAATGATTGTGCGTGACAGCTCATGCAAAGTTGGAACTCTTGAAATTCTTGAAATAATGGGGCAATAACCTCAGCTAGAGGGGCAACCTCGGGGAAAATACTTGGAGAACTTGGTTCGTGATGCTTGATCCTTAATAAAGTGGGAAGCTAAGTCTTGGTTACTTGAAGCTGACGAGTCATGATCTCAGTCAGAGTAATGAATGAATTTTTAGCCAACACGTTATGTAGGCAAACGATGTAGGTTCCATCACCTCAGATTGCTGAGGTAATAGAATCTATGGGACAGTTGTGAGGAAGTATCTTGCAGTGACAGTACGTGGCTAAGGTGGTGCCGAAGTGTCAATCGAGGTACCATGTGGCCTGGTCATGCTTGTCGAGATGATCTCGGTTAGGCTGAGGTTATCTGCAGAGATGCTGGAATTTGAGATAAGTAGATAAGGGACAAGAGTTAGAACAGAGGAGAATCTCTGTTTGGATAAGAATAAGGCTCAAGGAGAGTTTATTCCTATCTAGCTGAGGGTACAGGATGAGTATTGAGCCTGAGTCCATTGAAGTGAGACTTCTAAAGGGATCAGGTCATTGCTAGTTATAAAAGTAAGGTACTATTGTGGGTCTGAGGTAAGTTCTTTCTTGTGAGTTTTGAGTACAATTTGCTATCTTTGAAAGATAATTTTCACTAACTTGATCATCGAAGTGCCCCCAGGTGGACGAACCACTGCCGAATTCTCATCTTCTTCTTACAGGTCGTTGGGCTTAATCTGTTCTGCTGATACTTTCTAGCTGAGTTCCCTATTTGGTTGTGTGGTTAGAAACAAACACCCATAAAAGGTGTGTTTGTTTGGAGAGATTGAAGGGGGGATTGGACACCATGTCTATTGGATCATGGAATTCATTGTTCGGTTACAAATTCGTAGGCTAGATTAGAAGTCCGGTTGGACTATCAATCCTGCATATGTGAGATTATTGGTGGGATAACTATCACATAGAATTGATATGGTAACTACCCCACGTGATTAAATGGTAAAATGACATATTTGCCCTCCAAGTATTTGATTTAATTATGTATTATATTTAATAAAATAAAATAAAATAAAATAAACATGTCTCAATTTAAAAATAAAATAATTTTATTTAATTTTTATTGATGTTTATTTGTTTAATATTTTAAAATAAATTTTTATAGATGTTTTATTTTAAACTTTTATTGATGTTTTGTTTAATAATTATTATTTCTTAAAATAAATTTATTTAAAATTTTATTTAAAAAAATAACACAAATTTTTATTGATATTTTATTTATTTAATTTTCAAAAAATAAATTTATTTTTTAAATTTAATAGACATGGATTGGACACCATGTCTATTAGATAAATTTATTTTTTAAAAAATAAAATTAATTTTTATTTAATCTAGCCCAAAAAAATTAAACTATTAAAGATATGTTTAATATTGATATTATTTAGTAAATAATTAAAAAGGGTAAAATTATCTTTTGAACATTTATCATCTTCATAATAACTCAAACAAATATAAGATTCAATGGAATAGTCATTTCCTTATATCTAATTGCATGACTAAACAAACATAGAATACATATTACATCCAACCAAATAGTCCAAGGACTATGTATCCGAAGATTAACAATCCAATGGATTCCAATCCCCCCTTATCTAGTCTGTCCAAACAAATTTTAGAGTTTTTTAGTATTTTTTTGTGTTACATTGGAGTGTTATGTTTGGAATTACATTAATTGGAGTGTTACTTTTAGAAAAAGTACACTAAGTAGTTTTTTTTTATCAGCACACTAACTCTTTTGGGAAGCGCGTAAAAAGCCAGCTTCCAGCTTTTTACTAATTTTAGGTCACATCACCTCTCATATAACTTACCCATAAAAAGACAAAATAAGCTAAAAAAGCTAAAAAGTCAGCTTTTTACCAATTTTCCAAAACACCCAAGTAGTTTTTTAATGTGTTAAATTGGAGTGTTATGTTCTTGTTTGTTATGTGGGATTTGTCCCAAAAGGAGAAAAAACCCAAAACCTCTATAATACGGATTGCCCAAATATGTAATTTTAGATTTAGAGAAACTCACTTTTATCCCTTAAAAATTAAACCTAAATGTGTAAGTAACTACTATTTTGTGTAATTTCTATTTTAATGAGATCTTTAGATTCAAAAAAAGAAAAAAAAAAAAGTAAATAATTAAATAATTTACAAGATTACATTTTGAAATTTAAGTGCTTCAACCTTTTTTTTTTCGTTTTTTGTTTTTGTTTTTATTTTTTGTTTTTTGTTTTTGTTTTTTTTCTGGATCTATTTCTTTACGTAAGATCTTTGCACAAGAATTTTTTTTATTTGGCCTTCATCATAGTAACCTATGATCAATAAGTTTTTATTTGAGAGTTTAGTGTTTGGATCACCAAACGAAGCTGTGTTTGGCAATATCTTAAAAAGTCTTATTTTATTTTTTTGGTAATTTTTTATTTTTAAAAAATTTATTTATAAATCTCATATTGAGAAATGAAGATCCAATTAGTTCTAAGATTTTTTTATAGACCAATTAGTCTAATTGATTTTGGAAAGATAGATTTAATATATTATTTAAAATTAGATTTACGATTATACCCTTATTTCTATTATGTTTTCTTTCTCTTTTTTTCTTTTGTGCTAGAAATGTAAGATATACTACTTATGAGAATCAAATTTGGGATGAATTTTTATATGAGAATTTTTTTTTATTTGGAATGACTTGAAATGTAAGATTTTTAAAAAATTTCAAAAAGAAAATAAAAATGACTTGAAATATGAGATTATTCAAACATTCCAAAACGATGTGCGATTCTTCAAATGTTTTAAAAGGAGTACAAAAACTCCTTAATAAAGTTTGAGGAAATGTATAATTTCAATATGTAACATTCCAATATAACATTCCAAAAAAACTCCTTAATGTAACACTCCAATATAACACAAAATTCCTTAGTGTACTTTTTTCAAACGTAATATTCTAATGTAGCACTCTAAAAAAAGGATGTGAGATTCTTCAAACCATTCTAAAAGGAGTATAAAAATTCCTTAGTAAGTTTTGGATAAATGTATAATTTCAAATTATGAGTATTACGTTTGAAAAAAATACACTAAGTAGTTTTTTAGTGTTTTTATGTGTGTTACATTAGAGTGTTATGTTTGAGATTATATTGATTGAAGTGTTACGTTTAGAAAAAGTACACTAAAGAGTTTTTTTTGTGTGTTCCATTGAAGTGTATTATATTGGAGTGTTATGGTTGAAAAATTGGAGTGTTACATTATTACGTTTGAAAAAAGTACACTAAGAAATTTTTTAGTGTGTTGTTACATTAAAGTGTTACATTATTGGAGTGTTACGTTTTTATTCGTAATGTGATATTTGTTCCAAAGGAAAGAAAAATTTAAAACTTCTATAATGCGAATTACCCAACTATGTAATTTCACATTTAAATAAACCCACTTTTATCTCTCCAAAATTAAACACAAATGTATAAATGACTACCTTCTGTGTAATTTCTACTTTAATGGGACCTTTGGATTCATTAAAAAAGAGCGTGAACTAAACAGTTTATAAAATCACATTTTGAGATTTATTGATACTTCACTCCCTCTTTTTTTTTAAAAAAATTATACCATATTTTTTTACTTTTTTGGTCCATCATGTCAAAATGACTCCAAAAAAAATACGTATGTTTTGAGAAATTTCAAAACAATTGTGTAAAAGTCAAAATAAACCAAAAAAGTCTACTATTTTTTACTATTTATGTCATTTTTGGACTTTTTTTTTTTATATTTTTAAAAAATTATAATTTTTCGGTTTATCTTGTCGAGTTGAATCTAAAAATTAAAAGTGTTTTGAATTTTTTTAAAAAAAAAATACTAAAGATGAAAATAAGTCTAAAAAAAAAATCAAAAAATAAGCAAATCCCATTGAAATATTTTATCAAAAGCTTTTAGGGTGGTTTCTTATGTGACATAATAAATTTTAATATTTTTTAAATAAGGTAAGCCCCACATTTACATGTCTTTTATTGCAGGTCTATGCATGAAAGATGAAATAAATCTGACAATATATAATATTAAAAAAAAAATCTGATCAAAGGTCCACTAAAATTAAAAGAAAAATATTATTTATTAGTGAATTTATATATTTATATAATAAAATTATACATATTTGTGGGACTCTTTAGGGATGACAAAATTTCTCCATCTAATTTAATTTGATCCAACTCGATTTTAATATTAGTGGTTTAAGAGAGCGTTGATTGGGTAGGGTAAAATGTAGTGATAGGTAAGTTAAAATTGTCAAATTTATAATAAAGTATAAAATTGTATCATAAAAATAATTCAAATTTTTTTTTTTGGATCGAAATTAAAATAATTCAACTTAAAAGAAAAAAATTGGCGCAAAACCCAAAAAATAGAATCCATTGTCATTCATAGGACCACTATATTTATAAAAATAATAAAACTTAATACCCATAAAACTGCATTAGATTTTTTTATTTTTTTTGAGATAAATTAGTTTTTTAGTTTGTAGGTACTTCAAATAAAAATAATTTTTATAATACCTTTAAAAGAATATGAAGGGAAGTGACTGAAAAATTCTATTAGGAAGATGAGTAACCCAATAAGTCCTCTTGACTATTTGGTGTATCAAAGTCTTATTCACTTTTAATTATTACCACAAAATCTATTTTTTTTTTTAGCGGTGTTTTCATAAAAAAGTGTTACTAATTATTATTTTTTAACGACAATTAAAAATTCGTCAAGGAAAACATCATTAATTGTTATTTTTTAGCGACATATTTAGAAAATCATCATAGCAAAATATTATTAATTGTCAGATTTTAACAACAAATCCATAAAATCCTCACTGAAAGTCATTTTAGCCTTATGATAGAACAACTTTCAATGACAAATTGAAGGGACTTGATGGAATATATAAACACTTGTGAGACTTAATGATACACAAATGCTTATAACTAGATTTGTGAGTAATTAACCCAACTATCAAAGATAAAATTTGAAATCTTAAAAAAAATTGAGGCCATAGTTTGCTCTCACTAAGGCATGGGTTGGCCATAAAATTTCATGACTAGGTCCAAGCACATGGGCATTGACCGGTCAATGGGTCAGGTCCAGGTCTATCCATGTGATAAAACTCGGACCCTATTCATAGGCTTAAAAATATGAGGTTATAATTTCCGATTGGAGTTGCCCATATGGGCCTAAATTGAGGTAATTACACCCTTATAACACCTTCAAATAATTAACATACAAGGATTTTGATTTTACTCTTATCCCGTTGGATAATCATGAAATTCCTAACATCATAATACTAAATAAATCTCGATACTCGTATTTCTTGATATGCGAGAGATGTACAAAAGGTGTCCACAAGCATTATTGTAGCTCGACTTTTCGTGCTCCTTTCGGATACAACTAGCCCTACAATACGGACTCCCGCGGTTCTGAATTTGATCTCACAAGTGCAATGTGAAATAAATAAACACCAAAGAGTCAAAATCCGGCAAACTTTTTGGAAAACCGATTTTGAATCACCGATTTTGAATCAAAATGTCCAAAATGGACTACTTTGTTAGATACAGAGTCGCCACCTAAATATTTTTGGGAAATTTAAGAAACCTATGACTCGTGCCAAAGGCCACTGTGGATGCGCCCCGAGGGCCTTGCTTACCACAGTTCGGACTCAATGTCACGGTTCTTAATCTGATCTTGCAAAGTGCAATGCAAGACTGATAAATCACCAAAGAGTCTAAATCCGGCAAATTGTTTTGGAAAACTGATTTTAAGAAAGAAGTGTCAAACATGGACTACTTTGCCAGATATAGAGTTGCCACCTAAATATTTTATTTTTGGCGAAATTTAAGAAACCCTGACTCGTTGCCTAAGGCCACGTGTCCGTCATCACCAAAGTTGCCTCGGCTCGGGAACTTGGCTACGATTGGGGAAGGTCATCTATGAGCACCCCCGCTCGCCCGATCAAAGATCGGCCACTACTAAACATGATATCTTGTTTTTGAAAACACTATGTTCTTATTCCGGTTAATTAGCTAGAATTACTATGTGATGTGCACAACACACAAGTATAGACTAGATCGCCTAATTTGGAACAAAACATTGCATATCCATTTGTTTGGAAAATGGTTTGAAGTTTGCTACTCGTAAGTAGGCTAAAATGCGGATTTGATGAATTGTTCCAATTCAAGTAATCCAACCTCCATCCACAAGCATTCAGGCAGTTACACACTTAAGCAGTTAGCCTCATGGTAAGCATGCTTTTATGGCAACAATAACACACATGCAGTATGCTAAAGCATAAATACTCACAGTGTACTCCGAGCCAAAATAGAGAACTAGTTAGAAATCAATGCATGATCCTAGTTTATGTTAAGATGGCTAATGCAACATGCAAAATGCAACTAGAAATAGGCTCGGCTATCCTAAGATGTCATGTGAGATGCAATTTAGATAACATGTATTCAACTTGGAATTGAAATACGATGCAGTTAGTATGATGCGCCGAGCCCGGTGCATGCAGTGTAAATGAATGATGCAAACATGCAAGCATAAGTATGCTAATTGAAAATGACCCTAAACTAACCATCAAACGCAGGTAAGTAAAAGGGAGAAAGACGTGGGGCTGGAAGACATGCACACACACACGCACGCACACTTATTACAAAATTCGCCCTCTCGACGGAGGGTCAGAGTGAATAATGCATACCAACTAATTAACTAACTAACAAGCTAATTAATTATTACATAACCAAATGAATAACTAGCTACGACTAATTATTACAAAACCTTAACTAATTAACAAATTAAATAAGTTACAAACCGAATGCTAACTAACAAGTAAGCAATTTAAACAATGCTGCCTCGGTAAGTTGAAGAAGGTGAATATGCATGCTCGGTTCCCGTCCTGGTAAGCTCTCCGGTTGCTCTTTAGAGGCTCTGTCTGCAGGGTGTCCTCAAGGAATTCCTGCTAAACCTTACCAAAACCAGTCTGGGGAGTGCATCAGTGGCCTGTCGGCCATGGGGAGATGCTGCTGAGCATCTGCCGGCCAAAGATGGTACACTGCTGGCCAAGGATGAGGAGGTGCCGGCCATCTGTAGAGCACTGTCGGCCACTGATGTGCTGGGACACCAAGTTGCAGCAGAGCACAAAATAGAGACAAGAGAGGGTCTCCCAAGGGTATGTACGCACTATGCCACCCCATATCACCTCGAAACATCAAGGGAGAGGCATAGTCGGATCCAAGACCATCAATCACGCATCCCGATGCATGATGGCCAAAGATCCAACTTGTGCAAATCAATGTGAAATGAATGCACAAATAAACACATAAAGCCTAAAACTCTATCATGGATAATCAAGAGCGTTGGCGATCGAGAATTGAGACACGTCTCATCACTTGAAGTATGAAACGTCCCTCGTTTCTCATGTTTGGATTAACACTTAATCCAAACAACAATGGAATGCAAGGATGGCCTACACAATGCTAATGCAATATGAACAACCTAGCAAGGCTAATGGCATGCACAATACTAATACATGTAACAACTAAGGATACACAATGCAAAGCAAACTAGACATGCAAACATGTGATAAACCAAGCATGCAACAGTGTACAAGGTGACAAGCATCCTACAACATGCAAAGATGGAGCAAGCATACAACAATATGCAAGACAAGCATGCAACAACATGCAAGGGTGGACTTAAACCAAAATGGGCAGACCTCAACTATGCCCAAATCAGTGGCCATAATGCTAAGATGAAGGCACCGGAAACACATACAAGCATGCATGCCAATTGGCTCACCAATTGAGGCATAAAGATGCAACTCTCAAGAACACCTAAAGAGTAGAAAGCATGGAAGTGTAACAACACTAAGTGCACTGAAATGAGATGATAAACGATGCCAAATCATTTAAACAACGCAAGTAAAGCATGCGAAGGTCCTCAAAGCATGGAGCTATCAAAGAGGATTACAAAGGAGGCATGCAATACATGGCACAAATGCATGAACTAAGCATGGACAGAGCTTAAATAGGTCAAAATGAGTACCTAAACATGCTGAGATAAGGGCCCAAAGACCTAGGTATGCAAGCATACAAGCTAAGCCATAAACTAGGCAATAATGCACAACACTCAGGCCCCGTTTGGGGACTAGCTAAATTAGCCAATTAGCCAAAAAGTTACTAAATTAGTCAAAAAGCCAACAACCCATATCAAAAAGTCAAATATTCTCTTTTCTCTCTACTTTTTGCACATCTTTTTGTAATTAGCCAAAAAGTCATCCCAAACATACAAGTTTTTTTTATCTACCTTTTTAGCCAATTAGCCAAAAAGTTACTAAATTAGCCTATTCCCAAACGAGGCCTCAAAGGTGCTTAAAGCATGATTGAAGTGGGAATATGGAAATGCTATAGGCTTTGAAATGAAGTATTAAGTGATGCCAAATCATCTAAATAGCTCAAAGATAGCATGCATGAGTCAACAAAACACAAAGCTTGCAAGGCCAATTACACTACAGCTATACAAAGCATGAAGGATATGGCAAGGGCAACCCAAAAAAGTCCTAGTACATGTTAATATGAGACTAAAACATGCATGGAAGGAAGCCAAAACAAGCTAGCATAAAGAGCATGAGGCATGATGCATACAAGTCAAATAAGGTGGATTACACTACACCTATTAAGACCAAGCATGGGATGACTCAACTAACAAAAATTAGAGTTAAGGCATGTCAAAATAAGCCCAAAAACCCACTGAGATGGCATCCCAATGACCTAAGCATAGAGGCATGCACAATGATCCATTCATGAGGCATAAAACACAAACTCTCTAAGACATTGAAAGCATGTCAAATGCAGGTGTATGACCACATTTCATGGACTGAAATAACATTCTAAATGATGGCAAAGCATGTAAACATCACATGTATGGCATGGTAGGGGCCTTAAACCCAAGGCTAGTCAAAGCATTTACACTATAGCTATACAAAACATGAGTGATATGACCATGGCAGCCCAAAACAGTCTTATAACAGCCCAAAATAAGAATAAAATCATGCTGGAGCAAAGCCAAAACAAGCTAGAATGATGAGTCAAAACATCATGCACATAAAGCTAGTAAGCAAGATTTGTTCTACAAGTATATGGAGCATGCAAAAGATGACCAAAACCACTTTAGACAGAGTTATGTCATGGAAAAACATCACCAAAAATATGCTGAAATGGACTCAACATAAGCTAGGCAAACATGCTACTTTGATGAGCCACAAATGGGATTACACTACATATACATGAAGCATGCAAAAGATGGCCGAACCAGCCATGGACAGAGTCAAGGAAGGTCCCAAAAGTCACAAAAAAGGGCCTAAACCAAGCCTCAAAAGTAAAGGGATACATGCTCCTTTGATAGGCCAATAATACAAGCAAACAAAAACAAGAAGAGAGAGGGCCACCCCCTCTGATTTGAGACCTCAAAACCACATGCCTACCACTAAAAATCCACTGGATTTCAGTGGCTAAAAGGCCAAACAAAGCCTAGCTCAAAGGCCTTAAAGCATGGCTCAAAACAAGGCCAAACAAAGCATACAAGAGGGTTGTACACCCCTAACACCAAAAAGACCTTAAACAAACTTCAAAAGAACTTAAATACAGAAATTTTTTCAGTTGAAAGCAAGGCCTAAAACAATATGCAAGGATGGCCAAAATGAGGTACAAATAAATGCTAAAAAGGGGAAGAAACTCACCCTTGAAGACCAACTTTGAAGCCTGCAATCTTAGGGGCCAAAAACCAAGTTTCAGAGCTCAAGTACCCCCCTTAAGAACCTCAGCCCAAAGATGGTGGTGTATCTCTATGTGTTGTAGTGCAAAAGTGCAAGAAAAATGGACTTTAGAGCACTATTCTATGCAATATATAGAGAGAGAGTGAGACATATATAGAGAGAGAGATACAACTCCTTCAAAACTTTTTTCAACCCCTGATATAGAAGAAGGCTCCTTCCTTATATAGAAGAATACAAGAAGAAGCTTGTTAAACAAGCTTGGCAAGAGCTTCATCCCTCCATACATGTGTATGGAGGGGAGAGGAGTGAAAATCAGCTGGCTCAAAAGATCTGGCGTGAAACTTGCTGAGACGGGGGGTCTGCCGGCCATCAGTGGTGGCCGGCAGTGGCTCATTGATGGCCGGCAGGCATCATCAATGGCATGGCCGGCAGGGCCAAAAAGGGGCCGGCAGTGCCTTCCACAAAGCATGCAGAAAGGGCCAATACAAGGTCCAAAAATGGGGCAGGAAGGATACAGGGTTTGGAAAGTTCAAACCTGTGACGTTCCGCGGTGAAAGTCGAGTACTCGGCGAGCAATCGAACTAGTTGTTGGGTGTACCTGCATGCACAACCAAGTCTTGAGGACGGTCAAAAATAGGGTGTCTACAGCCACGTGTCCGTCATCACCAAGATTGTCTCGGCTCGGGAACTTAAGTACAAGAGGGAAAAGTCATGAATTGAGCACCCTCACTCGCCCGATCAAAGATCGGCCTCTACTAATCATGATGTGAATCTTATTTACATTATATGCTCTTGTTCCGATTATTAGGCTAACATTACTATATGACGCGCACATAAGTATAGACTATTTTTCCAAAATTGGAACATTTGATTTCATGTTTGTCTTTTTTTAAAAGAGTTTGTGAATGTGTCACTTGAAAAAGTGGGCTCGAATGTACATTAATCAAACTATCCCAATTCAAGCAACTAGCCTTCATCCACAGACATTCAAACAATTTATTATTTAAGCACTTAGCCTCATGGTGAACATGCTTTGACAAGGCAACACTAACATACAATGCAATATGCTAAAACAAACAAAAGCTCACCTAGTACTCCAAGCCAAAAAAAGATGACAGAGTTAGAATAATGCATGATCCTAACTATGCAATATGGCTAATGCAACGCATACAATGTGCATTTACTATGCTCGGCTACTAATATGGCATATGAATCAATTTGATAGCATGCGGTCTAATCAAGTATTCAAAGAAGTATTAACTAAGAATGTAAGTTAGAATGATGCACCGAGCTCAATGTATGCAAGACAATGGATGCAAGGCATGAGAGAGGCTAAACAAAACATGATGTCCTAAACTAACCATTATAAGCAGATAAATAAAAGGGAGAAAGACGTGGGGTCGAAAGACATACACATTATTACAACTGTGCCCTAGTGCAGGAGGGTTCGAATAAACTAACTAGCTATTACAAAACGATTTAACTAACTATTACAACAACAAATAAACTAACTATGTTAGCTAATTATTACAGAACCAATTATTTAATTAACTATTCTATGGAATTAACTAATTAATTACAACATGAATACAACATGAAATAAGTAACTAAGCTAACTAATCAACCCCGGGACGCGAGGAATGCTCATGCATTCAAGCATTTTCACCCGAAAAGCCCACTGTTCAACTGCTAGAATACCTCTATTGCACAATTAGAACCTCTTTTCACCTCAGCCTCTGCACTGTTCTGTTCCAAAAGTTGCTGCTCAATTTTACAAAAGTGGCCGGCCTGGTAGCCTGTCGTCCAGAAAAAGTGGTCTACCGGCCACTAAAGCCTAGTTCCTCCTGCTACAATAGAAAGCATACAGAGCACAAATAGGATATTCTCAAGGTATGTTTGTACACCTTATCCCTCATTATCATTAAACAGCTCAAATGAGTGGCAAGCTCAATTCGCAAGCCATCAATCGATGCAATTTCATTGCATGATGGCCTATGAACCAAAGTGTACAATTTCAATAAATGCACATGAAAAGACTCTCAAACCCCCTCCCTATCATGGATTGATCAAGGGAAGTGGTTGACCTTGGAAACTTGAACCATTTCATCACTAGCAAGTATGAAATGCCTCAAGTTTCCCTGTATTCAATTAACGTCCGATTGAACCCAATTACTTATTATCTTGCATCATTTTTAGTCCCCATTTTGTTACTTCATTTTAATTACCAACCATTCCTTAGTTCATTAAGTCTAATGGTGATCTTTAAGTCCTCTAATGGAAAGAAATATCAAACAAAGAGTTGTTTTGGGCATGAGAGAGACATCATGTCGTTAGTAATGAACCCCCAAAGAGATTAAACCATTAAGCACAGTATCTCAATCTCATGCTTAAACAAACACTTGGTTTGAAACAACTTTCAAAGCCATAAAAGGGGCCAAGGAATGGTAAAGGTACAGAGGTGATTAAAAGATGATCACAAGTAGGAAAAGTATAAAATAAATGCTATCAACTCAAATAGGTTGGTGGCTAAGGTCTAAACCACCAAGCCTGTGAGGACCATTACACTACAAGCATGCAATACAAGGCTCAAATGCAATGAACAACCCCAAAACAGTCCTAAAACATGCTAGAATTAAGAAAAAAATAGCTAAAACAATAAGCTACAGCATGGAGCAAGTTAAGCTAGTAAACAAGCAGAAGGAGGGTAGGCTACCCCTCCATTTTTGAGACTTCAAAACATGCTTTTAGCCACTGAAAAAACTCTGAAATTCAGTATTAGAAAGCTCAAACAAAGTTGACAAAGAGGTAGGAAACACAAAGGCAAAGGATTGAGAAATGAGGTACAAAGAAGGGTGATTCACCCCTCCACCCCTAATGGCCTTAAACCACATGTATCAGCCAAAAAATACAGAGTATAAACAGCCCAAAAACAATCCAAAAGCAGTAGGAAAAATAGCAAATAAATCAAAGGGACAAACTAAGACTTATATCTCTTGAAGAGGAGAACCCTTTTTAAGTGACAAACCAACACTTGCATATCCTCAAGAGCTCAAATTAAACTCAAAAGTACCGCAGCTCCAATACCACAAGGTTTGGTTTAGAGTGTATAGGCAAAGGCTTAAGAATTTGCAAGAGAGAGATGGAATTGTAGAGAGAGAGAGAGAAATATTTTTGCTCCAAATTTTCCAACCCTTAAAAATGGACGGGAAGGTCTTCTATATATAGAAAAGCATGAAACTCTCTCAGAAATATCCATATATACACGTGTAGGCAGGTGCATGCATCTGTGGAAACAGCTGGCACAGCTGGCCAAAATATCTACAAAAACGCACAAGTGGCCGGCAGCCCACATTAGGGGGCCGGCAAGTCCTAGGGTTTTTAGGCTTGAAAAACTGTGGTTTTGGTCCCAAACAAGGCAAAAGATGTGTAGGGTTTGAAGGCTCAAAGCTGTGGCATTCTGCTGAGGACTTTGAGCACTTGATAAGCATATACAAATTCATCATTGGGTGCGCAAGCAATGGCGCCCAAGTCGTAGGGGGCAGTCAAAAATGGAGTGTCTACAGTTGCCCCTCTTTAACAGAACTCGAAGTCATGAAATAACGTGAGTGAATGTCAAAGCCCAAAGACGACCCATTTTGACAAGGCCGTAAGACTTGGGCAAACAAACAAAATGCAGATACAGTTGGTTGAACCCGAGGGCTGCCTATTTATCCCTTTGCAAGGAATCAAACCAGTATAGTTCAAGGGTAGAATTCAAAAAGATACACAATGCAATGCAATAATATAATGAAACCACAAGAAGTGCATAATACACAAATATCATAAAGGGATGGGGATGCAAAATCAAACTACGTTTAACATGGAAAAGAAGCCAGAGCGCTCAAACCACAATTCTCGCGCAATAGGCGCATGCACATGCAAAACTATGCTTATCGCAGAAAGAATACAGGTAATTTTGGTGGTATGATAAAAGTGAGGAATGATCTGCTGGGGGAAGATGTAATAACAATGCAATGGGATGATAATGATCCTAAACGCATTTATACAAAAAGGATGGATGGAGCAAAATAGAGTATGATGGACTGGATGCAGTGAATAAGGGACGTGAGCCAAACTACATCTTACCTAGAAAAGGCATGGACAAAAAACAAATCATGTCTAACACAAAAAAGGTGCCGGAACACCCTCAATGCTGGCCACAGTGCAGCATGGGTACTTACACATGACAGAACCATGTTTCAATGAGGGAAAGATATGAGCGCATACCAAACTAAGCTTAAAATGAAAAGGATGCATGATGATAAAATGGTATGATGTAATGGATGCAATGGATAATGCGGTAGATGAATAGGGTGACATACTCCAACCACGTTGGAATCGTGAGAGGAGGAAGAACAAATCCCAAACGCGCTGAAATCGTGTGAGGAAGGACACACTCTAACCACGCTGAAGTCGTGAGAAGAGGAAGGGACTCCAACCACACTGGAATCGTGAGAGGAGGAAGAGACTCTAACCACGCTGGAATCGTGAGAGGAGGAAAAACAAATTCCAAACATGCTGAAATCATGTCAGGAAGGATACACTCTAACCACGCTGAAGTCGTGAGAAGAAAAAGGGACTCTAACCATGCTAGAATCGTGAGAGGAGGAAAGGACTCCAACCACGCTGGAATCGTGAGAGGAGGAAGTGTTGAAATCGTGTGAGGAAGGACACACTCTAACCACGCTAAAGTCATGAGAAAAGGAAGGGACTCCAACCAGGCTGGAATCATGAGAGGAGAAAAGGACTTCAACCACGTTGGAATCGTGAGAGGGGGAAAAAAAATTCCAAACACGCTGAAATCGTGTAAGGAATGACACACTCTAACCACGCTGAAATCATAGAAGAGGTCTTGAAAAAACTGCTCAGGATCGCGTTCCTGCACGCCCAGAGATAAATTCCAAACATGCTGAAATCATGTAAAGAAGGGAACACTCCAACCACGCTGAAATCGTGAGAAGAGGTCCTGAAAAAAAATGCTCAGGGTCGCGTTCCTGCACGCCTTGAGATAAATTCCAAACATGTTGAAATCATGTAAGGAAAGGAACACTCTAACCACGCTGAAATTGTGAGAAGAGGTCCTAAAAAAAATGCTTAGGATTGCTTTCCTGCACGCCTTGAGATAAATTCCAAACACGCCGAAATCATGTGAAGAAAAGAACACTCTAACCACGCTCAAATCGTGAGAAGAGGTCTTGAAAAAAATTGCTCAGGGTCGCATTCTTGTACGCCCTGAGATAAATTCCAAACATGCTAAAATCATGTGAAGAAAGAAACACTCTAACAACGCTAAAATCGTGAGAATAGGTCCTGAAATGAAACGCTCAGGGTCGCGTTCCTACACGGCCTGAGATAAACTCCAAACACGCTGAAAATCGTGTAAGGAAGGAAACACTCTAACCATACTGAAATTGTGAGAAAAGGTCTTGAAAAAACACTCAGGGTTGCGTTCCTGCACGCCTTGAGATAAATTCCAAACACGCTGAAATTGCGTGACGAAAGGAACACTCTAACTACGTTGAAATCATGAGAAAAGGTCCTGAAAGAAACCGCTCAGGGTCGTGTTTCTGCACGCCCTGAGATAAATTCCAAACATGCTGAAATCGTGTGAGGAAATGAACACTCTAACCACGCTGAAATCGTAAGAAGAGGTCCTGAAATGATGCGATGGATGCAAAGAGTATGATGAGATTGTACAATAGATGCACAATGTAGTATGCGTGCGATAGATGCACATAGTACGTGTGACAAGCAATATAAGTGGATGATGCTGATGAAATGCAGTAAACCAATAAAGCAGCGCTTTAGAAAGCACCTTATACGGCGAGTGGCGATGAACCGCTCTACTTTGACGAGAATCTCCCCATTTTGTGTTCTTCGAACTCTTACCTTCATCTCACAGTTCAAAGGTCCTCAAATACTGGCAAGGGGTAACATTTGTATGTGGAAGCCACGGATGCCCCTTCTCTTCCTGATCACATTCACAACTTTCCCTATTCTTCAACGGGATGACAGACTAGGTTGGTTCAGTATCTAGAATTGAGACGCATACAAGCTTCCTCAACCTATGGGGCTACCATATAGATTTCAAGTCGGGGATACACCCCTGGGTATTCAAACCAGACTTTAGTCTCGAAAATTCCAAACCTTTATGTTCTAGGCATCGCCATTCGAACTCTAGTTTCCATCGTCACAATTGGTCTCCTAGGAACTCATTGCAAACGCGGCCAAGACGCCTCTGACAGGGAATGGTGTTCAGGGAGAGCACTTTGATCGCCATTCTAACTTGAAGCGGGCTTGAGCTTGAGGTCGGGGTTTGATTGCCATTCTTGCTTGAAGTAGGCTTTGAGCTTGAGATCGAGGTACACTCATTCTTTAGAGACATGACAAGGCCTGAATAGGTGCCTCCAGAATGTAATCCCGGAAAATGCTGAAGTTGAAACAAACTCAGATGCTCCAATTTTCCCTCTTTTTCTTTTGCCTTGCAGTCCGGAACCTATGTAGCTTCAGATAGGTCCTTGTTCTATTGCTCTCTCTTGATCGGGGTTGCACCTTGCAGTTTATGAAAGAAAGAATTCTGTTTTGCAGATCATGTTGAGAACAACACGACATTCTGAGCACAAAACGATTTATTTTTTTGAAATTGGACCTGAGAATGAGTTTTTAACCAGGTATTGAGCCTATGACTGACCATAGTACACCATGACTCAACAAAGAAAAAAACAAAGTAAAACAACCTAAACACATCTATTTACTCCCAAAACGACTCAAAACAAGAATCGAGACAAACAAAAACAACACACACAACAATTGGATGTTTTCCACCAGTGGGAGACCTCTCGATTCACGGGGAGCCCACTGCTTCTCCAGGTATTGTTTCCCACCCTTTCTTATTTATGGCTCTCACATCACTTTGGCCCTCAATCTCTTTTTCTCTTAAAATCCCTTTCCTTACTTTTTCTCTCAGCACACATCTCTCTATTCTTTAATCTCTCTTATTTTTTTTATCCCTCCCCTGGGTAGTTGATGGATAAGTAGGAAGTTGTGGACCGTATGAGGGGGGTGGAGTATCCAGCTCTATTTCCAGTCCGTGCTTTGCACTTGGTTCGATACCTCGTAGTTTGGAGGATGAGAAAGCCTTTGGCCCCTGCTGCTAGCTTTAGTTGTGCCCTTTCTGGCGAGCACGTTGACAATGGGGTTGACAATGGGGAAAAGATAGAAAACCTGACTCGACTGTGCCCCTAATTCATCGTTTTGACCATTTTTTGTTTTTAGCCTTCTGCTAAAACAATTTTGACCAACATGAGAGTTAGATTAACATGTTTGTTCGACTTTCTGCTTTGAAATCATGTAAGACAGGCTATGAGCACTGAAAATTTTTCTTTTTTGGGTCCAAGAAATGGTCCAATTTTGGAAAAATGAAATAATTTTCGAGAAAATTAGTCAACTTCACTAAAAATCCTCAAAGACTATTTTCGCAAATGGCCACTACCCGACCAACGAGAAATTAACTCCTGAGATGCACAACCTCATATTTGAACTTGATTTGTCTTGCAGCTGAATTTTCTAACGGAATAGGACAACCGATTTTGAATGAAGATGAGCCAATTTGCACATGGACAGGATAACCGAGTTCGAATAAGGATAAGCTAACCAACATGGATGAGACAAGCAAGCTGACAATGGTTGGGGCCGAACTTCAGGATGAAGTTGCCTACGTATCCCAAAGATAGAAATCAGGCCTTACGTAGTTCCTGGGTTAAGGTGCACTCGGGTATTAACACTCTCCTTTTGTACTCTAACTTTTGTCAAGGCTGCCCTTTCAGGTTTTTAACCTTGCGAGCTATTTTTCTCTTTTCATTTTTCTTCTTTTTTTTCTTTTTTCTTTTTCTTTTCTTTTTCTTTTCTTTTTTTCCATTGTTCTTCATTTCTTCTTCTTTTTTATTTTTAATTTATTTTTATTTTATTTTATTCTTCTTTTTCTTGCTCTAACTTTTGCCTGGGTCACCCTTCCGGGTTTTCAGTCTAGTGAGTCTCTCAAGGATAGAAAAGTTTAACTTATCCATGTTGATCGGTTTTGAGATCTCTAAGTCATCTAAATCCAGGAGAATGGCTTCTGTTCGATGATGATGTAGGGGCCCATCCAATTGCGTCTGAATTTGCCCCTAGTATTGTGGATAGGAACTTAATTATTCTTCAATAAAAATTTTCTTCTCTCTATTTATGGGATTTGGCTTTCTTACAGGTCTCCATTAGCTTGAGAAATGACTCATCTTTTGAATCTTCGAGCACATCTGACCTTTTTCGCCCTTAGTTCAAGGGCTGCTTCTTATCCAGCTATGCAAACTTCTTTTAGTGACATCTGACCTTCTTGCCCCTAGTTCAAGAGCTGCTTCAAATCTGGCCATGCAAACCTTATGTTTTGGTTGATCATTTGAACATTCTTGAATCAAGGTTTCAAAAGCAAAGGGGTCAAGTCTTGAGGCCGAGAATGATCTTACGCTGTACAATCTCAAGATTAATTCCAGGCATGTCTTTGTAGGACCACACAAAACATCTTTTTTGAAATCTTTTAATAAAGCGACTAGTCGCTCGCGCTCTCCTACAGACAATGTAGAACCAATCTAGATCAAGCCAGGATCCTCCTCAGTACTCACATTAACAGACATGATCTCATTCATTAAGGGCTTAGCAGGCCTCTCTTCCTCTCAGTCGATCAAATTTTGCAAATCCCGAGGAATTCCTCTCTCTTTGTTTTCACTACAATTTTGGAAACAGTTTTGAAAAACTTTGGTCAATGTAATGATTTAAAGGCATAGAGAAGTAGGTGAAAATAATTGTCGTTTCATTTAGAACTTCTGGTTCAACTGGCTCCATGGTAGAAACAGACTCAAAAGAAAGAGTGAAAAGACAAACAGGGAAGTGATGTCTGAGTACACCCCCGAAATCACCTAACCATAACACAACAAGACTGACTCAATACAACAAGACTAACTCAACACCCAAGTTCGGAAGTAAAATAAACAACATTTTCAAAGTGCTAAACCAGTGTATGCCATCTACCGCATCTGGAGTAAAATGAGCGCCATCAGCAGGTGGTTCATCTCTAATCACCTAGTCACATTATCCCCCAAGTTCATCGATCCAGCGCCGATAGACTTTGTAGGACCTGGTGAAGTGATGACCTTACTATCAATCACATCTTGAACTTCATGGCGAAGATGAAAACAACAGTTAGTGTTATGGCCGGTTTGTTGATAAAAGGCATAGTACTTTGCAGCATTATACTTGGTTGGAAAGGGATTAGGGAGAGGCCGAGGGTCAATAGGTTTGAGATGACCTTGTCCTATGAAGATTTGAAGATCTTTGGATAAGGTCATGTAAAGGAGATTGATGGTGCGGTTACCAATCCTGGAAGGATTGATAGAGGGGTTGGCAGGTGTTGACTGGGTTTAATAATCTCTTATGGGCGTAGGATTAGAGCTGAAATAGGTTGGGTGACTATGTCAGAGCGAGGCCCATTTATTGTTGACATGTGATCACCCAGACTCGATATAGCTTTAGGTTGGCCGTTTTCAATTGCAGCCCGCCCCAAGATTGGGGAGCCTTTTGGCGTGAAATTTCTGGCATGTGATGTGGTCGATAAGGGAGCCAATATCCCAAAGGCTAGATTTGCCACAGTTCTCTGCAAATCTTTAATCATGCTAATCAGTTCAGAAGTAGTGGGTTCATAGGTTTAAGATGATTGGGGTTCAAATGCATCCATCATACACAAGTCTGTGCTTTCTAGAATGAACACCTCAAGCTTGGGAAACAGGCCGGGGTGATATATATATATATTGGGGTTGTAGGTAGATGGCAGTGTATGGATTAGGTTGAGGTGTGGCGGTAATGGGTCAATGTGTAGACGTCCCCGAACGCCCGGGGGGATGAACCCCCGTTCTGTTCGTTTGTGGGTCTACTATAGTTTGGACTCGAATTGTCACAGTTCTAAATCTGAACCAAAGAGTCCAACTCTGGCAAATCGTTTTGAGAAAAAAACAGATTTTGAAAAGAAGTGCAAAACATGGACTGCTTTGCCAGATACAGAGTCGCCACCTAAATATTTTTTAATGGGGAAATTTAGGAAACCCTGACTCGGTGCCAAAGGCCACGTGTCCGTCATCACCAAAGTTGCCTCGGCTTGGGAACTTGGGTACGATTGGGGAAGGTCAGCTATGAGCACCCCCTCTCGCCCGATCCGAAGATCGGCCTCTACTAACCGTGATATCTAATTTTGAAAACATTATGTGTTCTTATTCCGGTTATTAGCCTAGAATTACTATGTTATGCGCACAGCAAACAAGTATAGACTAGATTGCCTGATTTGGAAATAAGCATTGCATATCCGTTGGTTTTGAAAAGCTCTTCGGAATTTGCTACTTGCAAGTAGGCTAAAACACGGATTTCAACGAGTTTTTCCAACTCAAACAATCCAACCTCCACCCACAGGCATTCAAACAGTTATATCACATAAGCAACTAGCCTCATGGTAATCATGATGTTACGGCAACATTCACACGCATGCGATATGCTAAAGCGTAAAACTCACCTAGTACTCCAAGCCAAAACAGAAACTAGTTAGTAATCATATGCATGATCCTAGTTCATGTTAAGTGGCTAATGCAACACAAGCAAGGGTGTAATCTAGACAGGCTCGGCTATCTTAAGCATGGCAGGTGAAATGCTACAAGTAACAAGTATTCAATTTGGAATTTGAAATACAATGCAGTTAGCATGATGCGCCGAGCCCGGTGCATGTAAGACAAATGTATGGATGCGCGCATGCATTGCATAAGGTATGCTAATTCAAATATGCCCTAATCTACCATCATAAGCAGGTAAATAAAAGGGAAGAAAGACGTGGGGTTGGAAGACATACACACACTCACGCACACTTATTACAAATACGCCCTCACTCGGAGGGACCAAAAGAATATACAGTCCGAATAATGAATAAATAAATTATTACAAAAATTTCTAATTACTTAGTAAATAAATGCAAAAAGAAAGGAGGCCACAGCCCCCCGCCTCGGGATGCGCGAATGATGCATGCTCGGATCCGACTCGTCCGGGAAACCCGTACCATGCCACTGTTGCCTCTGTTTTTACTGTCCTGCTTCTCTGGAAAACTTCCAAAGTCTCAGGAAATGTTCCCTGCACACTGAGGATCATCATTGGCTGGATGAAATGGCCACCGGCCATGTAGAATGTCCATCGGCTGCTCATGAGTTCATCGGCCACACATAAATGGCCGGTCGGCACTATATACTGCCGGTTGGCAGAAAATTCCTGCAGAAGACAGTTTTTGACAGCAACAAGGACAGACAGTGCATGGCATGGAATTTTGGGCATATGTAAGCATGGCCATGTTTCCTATCATGTGTTAGACTCAAGAGAGCATGGCCCTTGGTCCTTAGGCCGCCAATTATGCATTTTGATGCATGATGGCCTAAGAGACCAAGATTGCAATTCAATGGCAATGCATGCAACAAACAAATGAAGATCAAGGCCCTATCATGTCTAGGTCAAGAGCCTTGATGACATGAGAATTGAGATGTGTTTTGTCACTTAAAGTACAAACACCTCTCATCTCTCACATTTGGTTTGACACCCCAAACCAAGTAATGCAATGCATATTATGCAAACATGGCTAAAAAGTTCAATAAGAAGCTATGATGCAAACATGCCAATTGTGATGCAAACTAGATATGGAAATGCAAAGTGCTAGAGCATGCAAAATGCAAATACATGGCAAACATGGACAAATCATGCAATAGTACTAGCATGTAACAACATATTATGGATCAACCATGCGACAAGTATGAGACAATCACACAATGGTGGACTCAAGCCAAGAGGGGCAGACCTCAAACCTTCCCAAAACAGTGGCAAAAAGTGCTAAAAAAGGTGGACAATGATTCATGCTAACATGCAAACCAAAAGGACCCAAGTCTAAGGCACAAAGTGGAGCATTCCACTACCTACTAAGATGACCATTCATGGCATGTATTAGATAAGCAAAAACAGAATTTTAGCATGCAAAAATACACCCAAACCCTTTGATATGGCAGCCCCAAAATACCTTAAACATACAAGCATGCGCAAGGCCTATTTCAAGGCATAAAAGGGGACACCTTCAAAGCATGAGAGAGGTCACATATGCAAGCATACACACATGATTTATGGACTGAAATAGGATCCTAAATGATGCCAAATCAAGAGGATGGTCCAAGCTAAGCATGTTAGAGGCCAATATGCTTAAGGCTTACAAGCCAAAACACAAAGAGATGACATCAAACAAGGCAAGCATGACTGAAATAGATGGCCAACAGACCTTAAACATGACAAGTCAACACCAAAAGCTCCAATAAGCTAAGCTAAAACATGAGGATATACAAGGCTAAACACATGGCACATTTCTAGGCAAAGTAGAGCACTTCAAAGCAAGTATAAGATGCATGCTAAGGGCTACAAATTTAACCAAAAACAGAGATATAACATGATCCAAAACACCCAAAAAAAACTTTGAAATGAAGCCAAAACACATCAAGTATGCATGCTCCCTTATGGGCCAAAAACAAAGGTAAAAGAGGTACAAAGAGGAGAGGGGTGTCCCTCCCCTATACAAGACTTCAAACCACCTTCCTTACCACTAAAAACCCACTGGTTTTCAGTGGTGAGAAGACCAAAAAAAAAAAGCAAAGCAAACAAGGCTCAAAGTAAAGGCACCAAAGAAGCCAAAATAAGGCCTAAGAGGGTGAGTTTGCACTCAAACCACAAAGTGACC
>CM069911.1:79136266-79217808 GCA_036172215.1 Camellia granthamiana | reverse complement strand
CGTAAGTGAATGTCAAAGCCCAAAGACGACCCATTTTGACAAGGCCGTAAGACTTGGGCAAACAAACAAAATGCAGATACAGTTGGTTGAACCCGAGGGCTGCCTATTTATCCCTTTGCAAGGAATCAAACTAGTATAGTTCAGGGGTAGAATTCAAAAAGATACACAATGCAATGCAATAATATAATGAAACCACAAGCAGTGCATAATACACAAATATCATAAAGGGATGGGGATGCAAAATCAAACCACGTTTAACATAGAAAAGAAGCCAGAGTGCTCAAACCACAATTCTCGCGTAATAGGCGCATGCACATGCAAAACTATGCTTATCGCAGAAAGAATACAGGTAATTTTGGTGGTATAATAAAAGTGAGGAATGATCTGCTGGGGGAAGATGTAATAACAATGCAATGGGATGATAATGATCCTAAACGCATTTATACAAAAAGGATGGATGGAGCAAAATAGAGTATGATGGACTGGATGCAGTGAATAAGGGACGTGAGCCAAACTACATCTTACCTAGAAAAGACATGGACAAAAAACAAATCATGTCTAACACAAAAAAGGTGCTGGAACACCCTCAATGCTGGCCACAGTGCAGCATGGGTACTTACACATGACAGAACCATGTTTCAATGAGGGAAAGATATGAGCGCATACCAAACTAAGCTTAAAATGAAAAGGATGCATGATGATAAAATGGTATGATGTAATGGATGCAATGGATAATGCGGTAGATGAATAGGGTGACATACTCCAACCACGTTGGAATCGTGAGAGGAGGAAGAACAAATCCCAAACGCGCTGAAATCGTGTGAGGAAGGACACACTCTAACCACGCTGAAGTCATGAGAAGAGGAAGGGACTCCAACCACACTGGAATCGTGAGAGGAGGAAGAGACTCTAACCACGCTGGAATCGTGAGAGGAGGAAAAACAAATTCCAAACATGCTGAAATCATGTCAGGAAGGATACACTCTAACCACGCTGAAGTCGTGAGAAGAAAAAGGGACTCTAACCATGCTAGAATCATGAGAGGAGGAAAGGACTCCAACCACGCTGGAATCGTGAGAGGAGGAAGTGCTGAAATCGTGTGAGGAAGGACACACTCTAACCACGCTAAAGTCATGAGAAAAGGAAGGGACTCCAACCACGCTGGAATCATGAGAGGAGAAAAGGACTTCAACCACGTTGGAATCGTGAGATGGGGAAAAAAAAATTCCAAACACGCTGAAATCATGTAAGGAATGACACACTCTAACTACGCTGAAATCATAGAAGAGGTCTTGAAAAAACTGCTCAGGATCGCGTTCCTGCATGCCCAGATATAAATTCCAAACATGCTGAAATCATGTAAAGAAGGGAACACTCCAACCACGCTGAAATCGTGAGAAGAGGTCCTGAAAAAAAATGCTCAGGGTCGCGATCCTGCACGCCTTGAGATAAATTCCAAACATGTTGAAATCATGTAAGGAAAGGAACACTCTAACCACGCTGAAATTGTGAGAAGAGGTCCTAAAAAAAATGCTCAGGATCACTTTCCTGCACGCCTTGAGATAAATTCCAAACACGCCGAAATCATGTGAAGAAAGAACACTCTAACCACGCTCAAATCGTGAGAAGAGGTCCTGAAAAAAATTGCTCAGGGTCGCATTCTTGTACGCCCTGAGATAAATTCCAAACATGCTAAAATCGTGTGAAGAAAGAAACACTCTAACAACGCTAAAATCGTGAGAATAGGTCCTGAAATGAAACGCTCAGGGTCGCGTTCCTACACGGCCTGAGATAAACTCCAAACACGCTGAAAATCGTGTAAGGAAGGAAACACTCTAACCATACTGAAATTGTGAGAAGAGGTCTTGAAAAAACACTCAAGGTTGCGTTCCTGCACGCCTTGAGATAAATTCCAAACACGCTGAAATTGTGTGACGAAAGGAACACTCTAACTACGTTGAAATCATGAGAAAAGGTCCTGAAAGAAATCGCTCAGGGTCGTGTTTCTGCACGCCCTGAGATAAATTCCAAACATGCTGAAATCGTGTGAGGAAATGAACACTCTAACCACGCTGAAATCGTAAAAAGAGGTCCTGAAATGATGCGATGAATGCAAAGAGTATGATGAGATTGTACAATAGATGCACAATGTAGTATGCGTGCGATAGATGCACATAGTACGTGTGACAAGCAATATAAGTGGATGATGCTGATGAAATGCAGTAAACCAATAAAGCAGCGCTTTAGAAAGCACCTTATACGGCGAGTGGCGATGAACCGCTCTACTTTGACGAGAATCTCCCCATTTTGTGTTCTTCGAACTCTTACCTTCATCTCACAGTTCAAAGGTCCTCAAATACTGGCAAGGGGTAACATTTGTATGTAGAAGCCACGGATGCCCCTTCTCTTCCTGATCACATTCATAACTTTCCCTATTCTTCAACGGGATGACAGACTAGGTTGGTTCAGTATCTAGAATTGAGACGCATACAAGCTTCCTCAACCTATGGGGCTACCATATAGATTTCAAGTCGGGGATACACCCCTGGGTATTCAAACCAGACTTTAGTCTTGAAAATTCCAAACCTTTATGTTCTAGGCATTGCCATTCGAACTCTAGTTTCCATCGTCACAATTGGTCTCCTAGGAACTCATTGCAAACGCGGCCAAGACGCCTCTGACAGGGAATGGTGTTCAGGGAGAGCACTTTGATCGCCATTCTAACTTGAAGCGGGCTTGAGCTTGAGGTCAGGGTTTGATTGCCATTCTTGCTTGAAGTAGGCTTTGAGCTTGAGATTGAGGTACACTCATTCTTTAGAGACATGACAAGGCCTGAATAGGTGCCTCCAGAATGTAATCCCGGAAAATGCTGAAGTTGAAACAAACTCAGATGCTCAAATTTTCCCTCTTTTTCTTTTGCCTTGCAGTCCGGAACCTATGTAGCTTCAGATAGGTCCTTGTTCTATTGCTCTCTCTTGATCGGGGTTGCACCTTGCAGTTTATGAAAGAAAGAATTCTGTTTTGCAGATCATGTTGAGAACAACACGACATTCTGAGCACAAAACGATTTATTTTTTTGAAATTGGACTTGAGAATGAGTTTTTAATCAGGTATTGAGCCTATGACTGACCATAGTACACCATGACTTAACAAAGAAAAAAACAAAGTAAAACAACCTAAACACATCTATTTACACCCAAAACGACTCAAAACAAGAATCGAGACAAACAAAAACAACACACACAACAATTGGATGTTTTCCACCGGTGGGAGACCTCTCGATTCACGGGGAGCCCACTGCTTCTCCAGGTATTGTTTCCCACCCTTTCTTATTTACGGCTCTCACATCACTTTGGCCCTCAATCTCTTTTTCTCTTAAAATCCCTTTCCTTACTTTTTCTCTCAGCACACATCTCTCTATTCTTTAATCTCTCTTATTTTTTTTATCCCTCCCCTGGGTAGTTGATGGATAAGTAGGAAGTTGTGGACCGTATGAGGGGGGTGGAGTATCCAGCTCTATTTCCAGTCCGCGCTTTGCACTTGGTTCGATACCTCGTAGTTTGGAGGATGAGAAAGCCTTTGGCCCCTGCTGCTAGCTTTAGTTGTGCCCTTTCTGGCGAGCACGTTGACAATGGGGTTGATAATGGGGAAAAGATAGAAAACCTGACTCGACTGTGCCCCTAGTTCATCATTTTGACCATTTTTTGTTTTTAGCCTTCTGCTAAAACAATTTTGACCAACATGAGAGTTAGATTAACATGTTTGTTCGACTTTCTGCTTTGAAATCATGTAAGTCAGGCTATGAGCACTGAAAATTTTCCTTTTTTGGGTCCAAGAAATGGTCCAATTTTGGAAAAATGAAATAATTTTCGAGAAAATTAGTCAACTTCACTAAAAATCCTCAAAAACTATTTTCGCAAATGGCCACTACCCGACCAACGAGAAATTAACTCCTGAGATGCACAACCTCAGATTTGAACTTGATTTGTCTTGCAGCTGAATCTTCTAACGGAATAGGATAACCGATTTTGAATGAAGATGAGCCAATTTGCACATGGACAGGATAACCGAGTTCGAATAAGGATAAGCTAACCAACATGGATGAGACAAGCAAGCTGACAATGGTTGGGGCCGAACTTCAAGATGAAGTTGCCTACGTATCCCAAAGATAGAAATCAGGCCTTACGTAGTTCCTGGGTTAAGGTGCACTCGGGTATTAACAATCTCCTTTTGTACTCTAACTTTTGTCAAGGCTGCCCTTTCAGGTTTTTAACCTTGCGAGCTATTTTTCTCTTTTCATTTTTCTTCTTTTTTTCTTTTTTCTTTTTCTTTTCTTTTTCTTTTCTTTTTTTCCATTGTTCTTCATTTCTTCTTCTTTTTTATTTTTAATTTATTTTATTTTATTCTTCTTTTTCTTGCTATAACTTTTGCCTGGGTCACCCTTCCGGGTTTTCAATCTAGTGAGTCTCTCAAGGATAGAAAAGTTTAACTTATCCATGTTGATCGGTTTTGAGATCTCTAAGTCATCTAAATCCAGGAGAATGGCTTCTGTTCGATGATGATGTAGGGGCCCATCCAATTGTGTCTGAATTTGCCCCTAGTATTGTGGATAGGAACTTAATTATTCTTCAGTAAAAATTTTCTTCTCTCCATTTATGGGATTTGGCTTTTTTACAGGTCTCCATTAGCTTGAGAAATGACCATCTTTTGAATCTTCGAGCACATCTGACCTTTTTCGCCCCTAGTTCAAGGGCTGCTTCTTATCCAGCTATGCAAACTTCTTTTAGTGACATCTGACCTTCTTGCCCCTAGTTCAAGAGCTGCTTCAAATTTGGCCATGCAAACCTTATGTTTTGGTTGATCATTTGAACATTCTTGAATCAAGGTTTCAAAAGCAAAGGGGTCAAGTCTTGAGGCCGAGCATGATCTTACGCTGTACAATCTCAAGATTAATTCCAGGCATGTCTTTGTAGGACCACACAAAACATCTTTTTTGAAATCTTTTAATAAAGCGACTAGTCGCTCGCGCTCTCCTACAGACAATGTAGAACCAATCTAGATCAAGCCAGGATCCTCCTCAGTACTCATATTAACAGACATGATCTCATTCATTAAGGGCTTAGCAGGCCTCTCTTCCTCTCAGTCGATCAAATTTTGCAAATCCCGAGGAATTCCTCTCTCTTTGTTTTCACCACAATTTTGGAAACAGTTTTGAAAAACTTTGGTCAATGTAATGATTTAAAGGCATAGAGAAGTAGGTGAAAATAATTGTCGTTTCATTTAGAACTTCTGGTTCAACTGGCTCCATGGTAGAAACAGACTCAAAAGAAAGAGTGAAAAGACAAACAGGGAAGTGATGTCTGAGTACACCCCCGAAATCACCTAACCATAACACAACAAGACTGACTCAATACAACAAGACTAACTCAACACCCAAGTTCGAAAGTAAAATAAACAACATTTTCAAAGTGCTAAACCAGTGTATGCCATCTACCGCATCTGGAGTAAAATGAGCGCCATCAGCAGGTGGTTCATCTCTGATCACCTAGTCACATTATCCCCCAAGTTCATCGATCCAGTGCCGATAGACTTTGTAGGACCTGGTGAAGTGATGACCTTACTATCAATCACATCTTGAACTTCATGGCGAAGATGAAAACAACAGTTAGTGTTATGGCCGGTTTGTTGATAAAAGGCATAGTACTTTGCAGCATTATACTTGGTTGGAAAGGGATTAGGGAGAGGCCGAGGGTCAATAGGTTTGAGATGACCTTGTCCTATGAAGATTTGAAGATCTTTGGATAAGGTCATGTAAAGGAGATTGATGGTGCGGTTACCAATCCTGGAAGGATTGATAGAGGGATTGGCAGGTGTTGACTGGGTTTAATAATCTCTTATGGGCGTAGGATTAGAGCTGAAATAGGTTGGGTGACTATGTCAGAGCGAGGCCCATTTATTGTTGACATGTGATCACCCAGACTCGATATAGCTTTAGGTTGGCCGTTTTCAATTGCAGCTCGCCCAAGATTGGGGAGCCTTTTGGCGTGAAATTTCTGGCATGTGATGTGGTCGATAAGGGAGCCAATATCCCAAAGGCTAGATCTGCCACAGTTCTCTGCAAATCTTTAATCATGCTAATCAGTTCAGAAGTAGTGGGTTCATAGGTTTAAGATGATTGGGGTTCAAATGCATCCATCATACACAAGTCTGTGCTTTCTAGAATGAACACCTCAAGCTTGGGAAACAGGCCGGGGTGATATATATACTGGGGTTGTAGGTGGATGGCAGTGTATGGATTAGGTTGAGGTGTGGAGGTAATGGGTCAATGGTGGACTGAGGTCTTTTTGGTGGAGCTATAACCCCGTCGTCAATAAGATCCTGAATCTTATAACGAAGATGGATGCAACAGTTTGTATCATGACCCGGTTGTTGATGATAGACACAGTATTTAGCAGGGTCATGCCCTGGTGGAAGAGGATTTGGGAGGGGTCGGGGTTCTAGGAGCTCTAGGTGTCCTTTTTCTAACAGCGTTTTTAAAGCTTGAGAGATACTCATGTAAAGAGGATGGAAATTTCGGGCTTGGGGCCGAGTTGAAGTGGTTGGCTTTTGGCTATTATTAGGAAAATGGTTTTTGCTGGGAGTGGTGATAGTGTTTACTTCTGAGCATTTCATAGCTGTGCTACCACTGGTAGTAGCATTGGAACTGCGAACAACATTTTTCCACATTGGCTCATTATCTTCCACAATGATCCCTTGCTTGAGGGCATCCTCGATTTGAATCCCAATTTTATGGAAGTCCTTAAAGTTGAATAGTGGGAGGACTATCATTCTCTGTAATAACCTTTCATGCAGATTTCTGACAATTATACGAACTTCCTCTTTCTTTGGAGGCATGTTTTCCATCATAGTCGCCTTTGCTCTCCATCGAATAACAAACTCTGAGAAGCCTTCCTGCGGTTCCTGACGCGTTGCCTCAAGATCACGAGTTGTGACTTTGATCTGCGTGTTGTAAAAACATTAGGCAACGAAGGATTCGGCCAACTCTTGCCAGCTCTGTTTCACAAAGTCCTTCAATTTCGCATACCAGATGGCAGCTATACTAGGCATGGTCCCTATTGAATAGAGATAGCTTCTAAATTCTGGTCAAACCCATTGGTCGCAAAACAGGTGTAGATGCACCATTAGATCTCTAGAGCCATCGAAATGGTCAATATGCGGCATCTTGAACTGTTTCGGCAAAGTGACGACAGACTCTGTATATCCGTCGTCAATATCCGGAATAGAGCTAACCCCCTGCACTTTCTTGAATAGCTTTTTAAGTTCGTTGACTTTAAGTAGGGTCGAGTCAAACTCAAACTCGCAAGGTGCCTCGGCTGGAGCTCTAGACATTTGAACCGGGACTGGATCTGTCTAGATTGGAGGAATAGGAACACCTGATGGATCCTAAGCTGTATTAGCAATGGTGCTTGGCATAACAGTAGCCGCATTAGGTGCATGAGAAGCAGAAGCCGTAGCCGGCTACTGTTGTTGTTATTGCAACCTATTAGTGACTTTAGTTTGTCGGGCCATATCGTGCTGGAACGAATCTACTATTTGTTGAAGACGGATCAGTAAATCCTCTAGATTTGTTGGAGGCTGAGCCATGATAAGAGCAGATGCCCGAGATAAGTTGAACGAAGGTGATCTAACTGGTGAATGTCAGATCAGTAGAACTGGTGAACCCTGTTTGGCCCTCCTTCGTCTTGCCACCGACAAAAGTGAAACAAAAACTGGCTGCCTCTAAACTACATTTTCGACCTGACAAAGTCTATCGACACGAGTCCAAAGTACCTAGGGGATATCAGAGCTTTTTGAAGCTATGGTTCCAAGACTACCTTACAAAAGAGGAAAACAGACAGCACCTCAGCCCAATTTCACTAGAGCAGATATGATCACAACTGAATGAATGTACTCCCCACTGAATTATGCCCCCAAAACATATACCAACCTTGCAACCGATATGCACATTCCTATACAGTTTCACTATAAAGTACATACTAGTTAAGAGAGAGCCAAAACACCCCTATGAGGGGGTAGGGTTACCCTGTCCTAGTTTCATCCTGAACTAGGATTCACTATTTTAAGCAAGCGGTTTCACGCAATCCTGTATAAGAGTGAGCATCCTGTCCTAGTTTGGAACAGTCACTAGGGCTTTACTATATTCAACTAGGCCGAATGGTCAAAAAGGGGTACCGCAGCAAGACTACCTAATATGCCTCTCACACCTAACACCGAGAAGTGAAAGGAGGATCAAACGATATAGCGGTAGTCCAGATCCAAGGGTTGTGTTCCTAACATGGCAAAGCCCATGACCGATCAGCCTTTTAGCAAGCTTTTGAGCAAGCGTCCAGCAAACCGTCTAGGAATAGTAGATAGCAAACACAGTGACTTAGGCGCACCAATGCAAATGCAATGCAAAGAACATATAAGTGTAGATAAAATTTCACATCATGAAGTTCGAGTCAAGTTCTCTAATTCTCCAGCAAAGTCGCCAGAAATTATAGCTCAACTTTTCGTGCTCCTTTCGGATACGACTAGCCTACAGTACGGACTCCCGCAGTTCTAAATTTGATCTCACAAGTGTAATGTGAAATAGATAAACACCAAAGAGTACAAATCCGGCAAACTTTTTGGAAAATCGATTTTGAATCAAAATGCCAAAAATGGATTGCTTTGCCAAATACAGAGTCGCCACCTAAATATTTTTGGGAAATTTAAGAAACCCATGACTCGTGCCAAAGGCCACGTGTCCGTTATCACCAACATTGTCTCAGCTCGGGGAACTTAGGTACGAGAGGGAAAGGTCATGAATTGAGCACCCCCGCTCACCCGATCAAAGATCGGCTCTACTAATCATGATGTGAATCTTATTTACATTATATGCTCTTGTTCCGATTATTAGGCTAACATTACTATATGACGCGCACATAAGTATAGACCATTTTTCCAAACTTGGAACAATTGATTTCATGTTTGTCTTTGTTTTAAAAGAGTTTGTGAATGTGGGCTCAAATGTACATTAATCAAACTATCCCAATTTAAGCAACTAGCCTTCATCCACAGACATTCAAACAGTTTATTATTTAAGCACTTAGCCTCATGGTGAACATGCTTTGACAAGGCAACACTAACATACAATGCAATATGCTAAAACAAACAAAAGCTCACCTAGTACTCCAAGCCACAAAAAGATGACAGAGTTAGAATAATGCATGATCCTAACTATGCAATATGGCTAATGCAACGCATACAATGTGCATTTACTATGCTCGGCTACTAATATGGCATATGAATCAATTTGATAGCATGCGGTCTAATCAAGTATTCAAAGAAGTATTAACTAAGAATGTAAGTTAGAATGATGCACCGAGCTCAGTGTATGCAAGACAATGGATGCAAGGCATGAGAGAGGCTAAACAAAACATGATGTCCTAAACTAACCATCATAAGCAGATAAATAAAAGGGAGAAAGACGTGGGGTCAGAAGACATACACATTATTACAACTGTGCCCTAGTGCAAGAGGGTTCGAATAAACTAACTAGCTATTACAAAACGATTTAACTAACTATTACAACAACAAATAAACTAACTATGTTAGCTAATTATTACAGAACCAATTAATTAATTAACTATTCTATGGAATTAACTAATTAATTACACTAATCAATTAATTACAAATTAGAATTAACTAATTAATTACAACGTGAATACAACATGAAATAAGTAACTAAGCTAATCAACCCCGGGAAGCAATGAATGCTCATGCATTCGAGGATTTCCACCCAAAAAGCCCACTATTCAGCTGCCAGAATACCTCTATTGCACAGTTAGAACCTCTTTTCACCTCAGCCTCTGCACTGTTCTCTTCCAAAAGTTGCTGCTCAATTTTATAAAAGTGGCTGGCCTGGTAGCCTGCCGTCCAGAAAAAGTGGCCTGCCGGCCACTAAAGGCTGGCTCCTCCTGCTACAATAGAAAGCATACAGAGCACAAATAGGATATTCTTAAGGTATGTTTGTACACTTTACCCCTCCTTATCATTAAACAGCTCAAAGGAGTGGCAAGCTCAATTCACAAGCCATCAATCGATGCAATTTCATAGCATGATGGCCTATGAACCAAAGTGTACAATTTCAATAAATGCATAAGAAAATACTCTCAAACCCCCTCTCTATCATGGATTGATCAAGGGAAGTGGTTGACCTTAGAAACTTGAACCATTTCAATCTAATGCTTAAAGAAACACTTGGGTTGAAGTAACTTTCAAAGCGACAAAAGTGGCCAAGGAATGATAAAGGTGCAGAGGTGATTAAAAGATGATCACAAGTAGGAAAAACATAAAATAAATGCTATTAACTCAAATAGGTTGGTGGCTAAGGCCTAAACCACCAAGCCTATGAGGATCATTACACTACAAGCATGCAATACAAGGCTTAAATGCAATGAACATTCCAAAAATAGTCCTAAAATAGCTCTAAACACATGCTGGAATTAAGAAGAAAATAGCTAAAACAATAAGCTACAACATGGAGCAAGTTAAGCTAGTAAACAAGCACAAGGAAGGGAGGCTACCCCTCCATTTTTGGGACTTTAAAACATGGTTTTAGCCTCTAAAAAGAACTTTGAAATTTAGTATTAAAAAGCTCAAACAAAGTTGACAAAGAGGTGGGAAACACAAGGGCAAAGGCTTAAGAAATGAGGTACAAAGAAGGGTGATTCACCCCTCCACCCCTAATGGCCTTAACCCACAAGTTTCAGCCGAAAAATACATAGTATAAACACCCCCAAAACAGCCCAAAAAAGTAGGAAAAATAGCAAATAAATCAAAGAGACAAGCCAAGACTTATATCTCTTCAAGAGGAGAACCCTTTCTAAGTGACAAACCAACACTTGCACACCCTCAAGAGCCCAAATTAAGCGCAAAAGTACTGCAGCTCCAATACCTCAAAGGCTTCAGAATTTGCAAGAGAGAGAGGGAGGGAATCGTAAAGAGAGAGAGAGAGAGAGAGAGAGAGAGATATTTTTGCTCCAAATTTTTCAACCCTCAAAAATGAAAGGGGAGGTCTTCTATATATAGAAAAACATGAAACTCCCTCAGAAATATCCATACATACACGTGTAGGCAGGTACATGCATCTATGGAAACAGCTGGCACAGTTGGTCAAAATATGTACAAAAACACACAAGTGGCTGGCAGGCCACTAATTGTGGCTGGCAGGCCACACAAATGGCCGGCAGCCTACATTGGTGGCCGGCAGCCCACACTAGGGGGCTAGCAGGTCCCAGGGTTTTTAGGCTTGAAAAACTATGGTTTTGGTCCAAAATAAGGCAAAATATGTGTAGGGTTTGAAGGCTCAAAGCTGTGGTATTCTGTTGAAAACTTCGAGCACTTGATAAGCATATACAAATTCATCATTGGGTGCGCAAGCGGTGGTGCCCAAGTCGTAAGGGCGGTCAAAAATAGGGTGTCTATAATTACATATTTAATTTTCTCTAAAATATGAATCTATATCATGTGAGACAGATAAAAGTAAAGAACAAATACAAAATAAAGCCCCTCAGGCCACAAGTTCCAATGCTTAAGCCTGATTACAAGTAAGTGGTTTACAAACCCATATAAATAAGCCATTGACTTATCAAAAGATATAACAAATAAACAAAAGAGCCTTGTACTCTAAAAAACATCCATTCGTCTTCACTGAGGCGGAATTACCACATCATTTGATGCATAAATCCACTAGAGGTGAGCATGAAGCCCAGTAAGAAGATCTTAACAAAGTATATATGTTTTAAGTAGTCTTAAATTGGATGCAATGCCATGTCATGCTCCAAAACCGCAAGTTTTATCCTTTTGAAAATCACATGCAATACTCTTTTCAAAAACACATTATCTTAATGAATTCAAAATACAAATACAGAGCGGCAAATACGACTCGAGTAATTCCTAAGCTGGTGTCTGCAATTTGGCATATCAAGCACTACCAATCATCACTTTACCAGTTCCTAACCAGAAAGCACGTGGTACTTGCTCTATACATGTTTTTGGTCTTTCACCATAACACTCAAGCCAACTTAATCAATACCAAACTACACCTCCATCCGAACTTACCAAACGTATTTACCCCAAAACATTTTAAGATCTTAATTGTTTTCTCAAAACAATTACTCAAGTTTCAAAACATAGTCTTAATAATCAATATTAAAAAGTTATGCAAATGAATGAAATGCGAATGTAGTTATATAACCTCATTGTACATTTTTTTACAATTCTCAACATTTTTTCTCAATGTGAAATACCACATTCAATATTTCTCAATTTCTCGAATAATAACTGACCTCCATATACATGTGACATATGACACAATTCCATATTCACAATTTATGTAATTACCAAAAGCCTATGATCTAAGTATTCTCAAAATATTATCCATGGCACATTTCTCAACAAAATCTATCCATTTCATAAATGGTTCAACAATATATAAACATATGCTTTTCCTCATATTTCTCAATAAAAATCTCATGATCTCATGAGTTTTCTTTATAAAAAAGCTTTTCTCCAATTTCCAGAAATCTAGGATTTTCCTTTCAAAATAAATTTTCTCATTTACAAAAGGTATTAACATCGATGGATTTCCAAAATTCACACATCTCAAAAATGAAATTAATTTCATAAGAGAGATGAGAAAATATCCTTATTGAAGGAAAATCTAAACCCACAACTCAAACCTCACTCATAACACGTTGATTTGATCAAAGAAATAGGCTTAGACATGCCAAAATCATATATATAATTTTAAAAAAAAAACTCCCTACATCAAGGTTGGAGAGAAAGATGAGAAAAAACCCTAAAATCAACAGTATCACAATATGATCTCTACCGTACATGTCGTAGCCCTTGATGTGCTCTCCAAACTTGATGAAAGAACTAGGGTCAAACCTCCAACGGATTTGAAGAGATCAAGAATTTAATAGGGTTGGTGGGTGTATTCTAGAGATAGATTAGAGAAAAAAGAGTAGAGTGAAGTGTATAGAGAGAGAGAGAGAAAGAGAGAGAGAAGAAAGAAAAGTGAAAAGGGAAGGTTATTTACTTCAGATATTAAGTGATTGGACACACTTTTTGAACCTAACTCTAGACAGATCACTTGAGCAATAGATTCTACGCTTGAGTGGTAAATTCAAACTCCCATAATTTTTCTCTTCTATAGACAGATTGCTCAAGCGGTAAAACCTTCACTCGAGTAGTGAAATCACACTCCCAGTATTTCAAACTTCAGAACAAAGAACTGGATAGAAAGGTTTACCGCTTGAGTGACCAAAGGACCACTTAAGTGGACTCAATTTTCAAGTAAGGCTAAGAAAAACAACTTTAGAGTACTCCTACCGTTCCCAGACTCGTTCCAACACCCAAAGACCCAAGTCGACGTTTCAGAATACACTTTTGGATAGGAACAAATAATCATAAAGAGAAGAGTAGGTCACAACACATGATTCATGAGGTTCAAAAGTAATACAGATTCCAATATGGAATAGGAGTTTTGAATCAAAATTTGTTAACTTGTTTTAAAGAGATTCGGGACATTACAACTCTCTCCATTTGGTTTAGTTTTTTTTATCGAATTTTGAGTGTGGAGTAGTGTTTCGAAAGATAAATTTTTGAAATGAGTTTTTGAAAACAAAAAACTTATTTGGTTATGAATTTTGAAAAGAGTTTTGAGTTTTGACTTGTATTTTGAAATTGTTTTGGATTTATTTTTTTTAAATATTTAAAAATTTTCTTAATTTTATTTTTTAGGGTAAATATTTTTTATTTTAAATATTTTTTTTAATGTGTGCTGTATTTACTGCATTTGTGTTCTGTATTTTTAAAAAATAATTTTAAAATTTTTTAAAATTTTTTTTAAAAAAATTATTTTAAATATATAATTTTTATTTTAAATATTTCATTTTAAGAAAATTTACCAAAAAATCCCATATGAGGGAAAGTTAATCCATTTAATCTTAAGAGTTTTCATATGAACCAATTAGTCTTTTTTTGTCTTGAAAAGTTGTATTTAGTTGATTTAGTGCCATTTGTGTTGACTTCAATGCCCTTTTGTGATTTATTTTTGTCTAATGTTTGATTCGATTTTTGTGATAGGAATGGAATGTTAACTTGTGCAAGATATTTGTTTGATAACGTTGGTTAGAGGTGAACATCACCCCATTGTTCAATAAATTGAACCACAAAACAGGGCACCAAAATGTGAAAAACGTGAAGATATATTATACTTAACTTTAACAATAAATGTGACCCAAATTCGAACCAATATTCAATCACGACATTATCATATTACAACAACTATAACATGTCGTCGACATCAAACATGCATCATGGACAAACGAATACAACAAACATTCAACTAACATTAAATGAACATATACATCCTTTTAAAACCCACCACAAAATGAACCCTAACATGATCTTCCACATTACAATCATCTAGAAATCAAACATTACATACCTTCTTGTTTCATTGTCATTAACCTTCAATACCGAGCCCGACGGTCACTTACGTTTACCCAATCCCACGTTTTGCCCATGTAGGGTTTGCATCCCCAAACCCTCGCTTTACGCAATTGGCGTATATGGACCTAAATCTCACGTTTCCATTAACGTCTGAAGATTTGTTTTGTAATGTTCGAATCAATGGAATAAATGGGGCTGTGAACTACAGGGTTTCGACAATGTAGGGTTTTGGCACCACAAATTTGATGTGAAATTGGCAACTAGAAGCGGAAATCCATTATTTCCATTTGTGAATCCAACGTTTCCAACAGTGAATTGAACAATGTAACAGTGAATTGAGGAATCTTCCTATGTTTGTAATGTTGGATTCATTCATCAAGAAGGAAAGAGCATAAAAGTCTATAGTACGAATTGGCATGGTTTTGACAAAACTCACACTTGCAATTTCAACATCATGAGAAAATTCACATTTGTCCCTTAACACATAACACGCGCATTTTAAGCTTACTCCTTTATGTAATTTACAATGGAATGGGACTTTTGGGTCTATAAGAAAAAATAGAGCGTCAAACAGTTCATAAGATTACTATTTAGGATTTATTAGTTCATTACCCTTTATTTTTTTAAAAATATTTTTTAAAATCTTCTTTAAATTTTTTAAAAATTTTTAAAAATATTTTAATTTTTTTAAAATTTTAAAACATTTTGGATTGCCCATATATATCTAAATCATAACAAATTATTTGGCCAATACTTAAAAAAATAACAAAATATTTTTTTTGAAAAAATAAAAACAATAAAAAAAAAGTTCTTCAAAAATAGAATAAAACAATAAAAAAATATATTTTTTTTGAAATTTTTTTTAATAAAAAAAATAGTGTTTTGAAAAGAGTTTTGTTATGCATTTTAAAAAAAGTTTTTGAATTGAGTTTTGAAAATTTTGTTTGGTTATGAGTTTTGAAAAGAGTTTTTAATTTTTTTTTTTAATCCAAATCGTGATTCTAAAATCAAACCAAATGCTACCTTCAAAACCAATTTATTTTGGATGTTTATATGCCTATAGGTGATGATGGTGTGTGAAAAGTATCCTGTGTTTTTATATATTAAATCTTTGAATGAGTAGAATACACCCTTATATTATCATTAATGGTCTTTTAATTTGAAAATATTATTGGAATATAAATTTAATCTGTTAATGGTGTGTACAGATTAGTAGTATGTAAATAGAATTTTTCAAAACGATTGGAGTACCCCATATCAAATTAAGATTTTGAACAAATTTTTACTCAAATTTGATGAAAAAGACCCCTTACCTCTTTTCTCATCAAATTTGTTAAGCAATTTTCAGATCAAAAGTTTGATTTATTATTACTCACTTCAATGAAAACTATTGGAGTATCTATATCAAATTAAGATTTAGATCAATTTTCTACTCAAATTTAATGAAAAAAACCCTCACCTCTTTTTTCATCAAATTTGTCAAGCAATTTTTATATCAAAAGTTTGATTTGTTAGACCATCTCCAACGGTTCATCAGATTCATCACCAAAATTGAATTTGGTGAAAAAAGGCACCTTTTTGATCTCCAACGGTTTTATCAAAATGATATCAAATTGGGAACGGGCCAAAACTTTCACCAAACTAAGGAGCTGGATCAAATGTCACCATTTTATTGTGTGCTTACGTTGGAAATGGGTCCCATCAGACAACCGGTCCGACGTCCGGCCGGTTATTCCACCAATTGTCTGGTTTATACAAAAAATGCAAAGCTGTAGTGTTTGGCTTGCGAACTGCTTGAAAAAAATATTGCTTTTGTGGTACTAAGAATTGAACCTAGATGTCCCGACTTGGAAATAATTGAAATTTAGCATAATCAAGTGGTGAATCGGCGTCGATTTCAGCCACCATCTCACCCAACTTATCTATCAAGCACAACAACCTTATGGGGGAATAAAAAATAAAATAAACTAAATCAATCTAACCACTTCATTTGAACTCAAAACCACACAGAGATCTATATTATATAAATATAGAATTTTGGGGTTAATTTAAAATGAATCACCATTGAAGATTACTTTGAATTAGGCTAAAAAAGCAAGAAAAACACAACTAAAAAAGATTGAAGTGAAAGAAAGAAAGAAAGAAAGAAAGAAAGAAAGAAAATTAGTTGAAACCACCAAATAGAACACCAACTGTTGAAGATCAGATCTAAGCAAAGCAAAGCCCTATTTTAGGAAATTAGAGTGATAATGTGAAGTGACAAAATATCCATTGAAGATTACTCTGTTGGAATCTCAAGCACTCTGTTTCAATGTTCACATGAATTACATATTTCAATGTTGTGTGTGTATATCAATCACCAAATGCAAATCTAGAGAGAGAGAAGAGAAGTGGTTGATGGATTACCACTGATAGAGAGAGAAAGAGAGAGAGAGAGAGATCTTGAAGTGTCTGTCTTTTGCTTTGCTTGCCTTTTCTAGAGAGAGAAGAGAGAGAGTGAAGGACAACCAAAAAATTCAATTTTCCTTGTCCGGTCAATCGGCTGATTGTCCCCCCGGACATCCACTGTCTTTTGATGAAAGACGCAGTGCACTGTTGGAGCGGCTGATATCAGATTGAGGAACTCGTTCTTTATTTACTCATATTTCATGAAAAAAATAGTGAGTCGTTGGAGATGCTCTTATAACTCACTTCAATGGTGAGAATCAATTTTGTCATCAAATATTTTTTAAATACTTATCCCAAAAAACTCATTTAAAAAAATGATCTCCAATCCTTCATCTTTCAATAATTTTAACAAACTTTAATGAAAAAAAA
Organism: Camellia granthamiana; assembly: GCA_036172215.1. Taxonomy (NCBI): domain Eukaryota; kingdom Viridiplantae; phylum Streptophyta; class Magnoliopsida; order Ericales; family Theaceae; genus Camellia; species Camellia granthamiana. The sequence continues at coordinate 79,200,444 of CM069911.1, read as the reverse complement.
AGTTGTTGAAAATTTGATGAAAGATTTAATTCATTTCTCATTTAAGAAATTTTTTGTTAAAAACTAGATTTAAGTTTGATAAAAAAAAAATTTGATGAAAGACTGGAGATGCTCTATCAACTTCCCAAAAAAAAAAAAAAAAAAAAAAAAAAATCTTCTCTAATATGAAATATTCCTATTATATGCGGATCATGAAAATAAAAGATTCATTGATTGTAATTTCTATTGTAGGTAAGAAAATAAAAATTGATTGTGGTTTTTTCACATTTTTGTCCGGATGAATAAAGTTTCTCATAGTGCACTTGTATCTTTTATTTTATTTGCTTCGTAATTTGAAAAATAATTTAGGAATTATAAATTTTTTATAAAGTGTAAATTACACTCTCTTTTCTTGAAATTTAAATAAAAGGGAAAATTATTTATAAGTTCTATTAGGGAGACTTATGCTACATATAGTCCTATTAAAAAAACTTATATTTCCATAAGTCCGGTGGGAAGTTTGTTGACACATTTACCCTCAATATTAGTTGTTAATATCATAAATAATAATAAAACCATATATAGGAAATTGAATGTTACTATAGATCATATCTATATAAACGTAACGTAACATGACACCTATATAAACGTAACGTGACACCTACACGTAACGTGACACCTACATAAACGTAACGTGACACCTATGATCTGTGGTATAGGAAATTGCATGTTACCATAGATCATATCTACATAAACGTAACGTAACGTGACACCTACATAAACGTAACGTGACACCTATGATCTATGGTTAGGAAATTGAATGTTACCATAGATCATATTTATATGAAACGTAACGTGACACCAACATAAACCAGCAACATTTTCACATTCAATTTAAAAAAATAAAAACTCATTAAGTTTGTGAAATGTAACGTGACACGTTACGTTACGTTTATGTAGGTGTCACGTTACGTTTATATCGGTGTCACGTTACGTTTATGTAGGTGTCACGTTACGTTACGTTTATATCGGTGTCATGTTACGTTTATGTAGGTGTCACGTTACGTTACGTTACGTTTATGTAAGTGTCACGTCACGTTACGTTTATATAGGATCTTGTGGAATACATTCCCATCTAAATAGGACTTGAGACTCTATAAGAAATTACACAGGACTTAGCCTACCATAAGTGTTTGAAAAAGGACTTATAAATAAGTCTCCCTTTAAAAAAATATATAGTTAACTCTACACTTTAGATATAATTATATTAATATCTATTTTGTAACACGAAATCAACTGAAATTAATGCAGATAGTGGGAGAATATTGAAATAAATAAAGATAATTATACATTTTAAGTAGTTAAGAGATGACAATATCATTTCTTCTTTCATACAACTAATGAATTCTTGATAAAAAATGACTTAATTATTTTGTAAATTAAAACTTTAAGAGATATCAATGTAATTATGTTAAGTGTGCAGCTAATTGCATTTTTTTCAAACCTTAGAAAAGGGTGAGTGTAATTTACCCATTATAATTCTCACAAAATTTTATTAGAGGTGTAATCAAATAGCTTCCTACGGTTCTAGAAAAATTAAAATCATAATTAAACCGTTAAACTTATATAACCTTACCAAAACAAAATCATAGAATTGATTTGGTTTGGTTTGATTCGACTTTATAGTTTCTAGAAATTTTATATAGCAAGGAAATATTATACATATTTTAAAATACTAAAAACAACTCATTTAGTTTAAATTAAATTGGTTATGTAAGCTATTCAAAATCATCCTACTTATGCAATTTGAATGTAAAGAATTCGAAAATCTACAAATACATAAAACAATACATAACATAGATAGGAAAATAAATATGTGAAGTCAAAAAGGCAATGAAAAAATGTATTTGATAGTATTGCTAATCGTAGGCCCATACTTCCAATGTCGTTCCCTGATCACTGAGCCCACCAGGGTACCTGCACAAAAGCCCAGCGAGGAACGGGAGACCCCTAGCGGACCCCTCCGACGGTCAAGTTAGAAGAGAGAGGGGTTAATGGCCAATGATAGGAGAATAACGATAGGGAACTTAACCTTTTTGTGTGTCTTGGAAGCCTCCTTATATCCTTTGTTCACCATTTCCTTATCCACTCCAACCTGTCATGTTAGCCGAAAGTCTATGCTCTAGCTTGCCTTGTTCATGGTGAGGCTGCATGTTCCGACGTGAAGGGATTATCGCATTTAATACTGCAGGGCCTCATTAATGGCTGATGTGTGGTGCAATAACTCTGCAGGATCTTTGTCTGCTTACATGGCTGGTTCCCCTCTTGACAAGTGTTTAGATGCCATTGGTTCTTGGTGCAATGTTGGGTTTCAGTAGCATTGGGCTTTAATGCTTAAATCGTGAATTGGGTTCTAAATGGTGGGCCAAAAGCCTCTATGGGCCCACTTCGACTTGCCCATTAGCTTAGGGATGACCTGGGGAGAAGAAACATGGCCTAATGTGGAGTTCTGCACAGAATTTCCTAAACTTGGCATTATCAAATTGCTTGCCGTTGTCCGAAACGATGGCTTGGGAGATTCCAAATCGGCAGACGATCGACTGCCCGATGAACCTGGTGGTGTTTCACTCAGTGATTGTGGCGAGGGGTTCTGCTTCCACCCATTTGGTGAAGTAGTCAATGGCAACAACATCGAATTTGGTCTGGCCTCTACCAGTGGGCAAGGGACCGACTAAGTCGATGCCCTACTTGGCGAAGGGGTAGGAGCTGCTGAGCGTAATCAGTTTTGTTGGTGGAGCATGGGGATGTTGGCAAAGCATTGGCATTTATCGCACTTGAGAACAAATGCAGTGGTATCTTGGTTGAGAGTAGGCCAGAAGTAGCCGGTGCGGAGGATTTTATGAGCCAGAGACCTTGCACCCGAATGATTGCCACAGATGCCCTCGTGGACTTCTCTCATCACATAGGTCGCTTGAGCAGGACTGAGACACTTGAGGTATGGGCGTGAGAATTCTCGTTTGTACAGTAGGTCGCTGATGAGGATGCAATTGGACGACCGGGCTCTGACTTTGGCGGCCTGCTGTTTATCATCTGGCAGCTCCCCTCGCGTCAAAAATAGAAGGATGTCTATAGCCCATGGGATAGGTTCATTTTGGAGGAAGTGAACCTCCTGCTGATTTCGCGAAGTAGCCGAATGGGTCAGGTATTCAATGCGAATGCTGTGGTTGAGGTCTGACTGGTCGGCCGAGGCTAATTCGGCCATTTCGTCTGCCTTGGAGTTTTCTGACCTATGGATGTGTTTGATCTGGAAAGTATTGAAAAGGCACACAAGAGGGAGTGCAATGTCCCTGTAAGCCCGCATCGTGTCTTCCTTTGCGTCAAACTCCCTAGTAATCTGTCCGACGATCAGCTGGGAATCACTGAACACATGAAGATGGCTTACACCAATATCTCTGGCCAGACTAAGACCCACTACCAAGGCCTCATATTTGGCTTCATTATTGCCCGCGTCGAATAGGAAACGGAGGGCACACTTGAAATACCCGCCCTCAGGGGCGGTGAGGATGAGACCGACCCCACTGCTTTCTTTGCAGGATGATCCATCAACATTAAGGGTCCAAGAATGAGGGACCTCTGCGTCGGAGTTGAATTGCGTTAGCAGAGGGGGCACATTCAGTGTGAGATTGGTGAATTCCAAGATAAAATCGGCGACGGCATGTCCTTTGCTCGCTGTTCGACGTTGGTAAGAGATTTCAAATTGACTGAGCTCGACGAACCATTGCATCAGCCTGCCTGACATCTCTAGCTGTTGCAGGACCTTTTTCAAAGGCTGGTCAGTGAGAACCACTATGGAGTGAGCTTGGAAGTAAAGCTAGAGGCGCCTTGAGGCTATGACAAAGGTGAGGGCCATTTTCTCCAACAGAGGATAGTTCTATTCCGCCCTCTTGAGAGTGCGGCTGATATAGTAGACTGGACGTTGTACTAAGCTATCTTCCCTGACGATGGCAGCATTGACTGCAGTATTTGATACGGCTAAGTAGAAGAAGAGGGTTTCGCTTCAGAGCGCTTGAGAGAGGGGGGGTTGGCCATGCATTGCTTCAGTTGTTGAAAGGCCTCCTCAGATTCAGTGTTCCACTCAAAAGCCTGTCGGAGGACTTTAAAAAATGGAAGACACTTGTCTTTTGCCCGAGAAATAAAACGGTTGAAAGCGGCGACTCTGCTTGTAAGCCGTTGAACCTCCTTGACCATTCTGGGAGACCGCATTTCTATTAGGGCCTTGATCTTTTCGGGGATGGCCTCGATGCCCGCTGGCTAACCATGAAGCCCAAGAACTTCCCAGATCCTATGTCGAAGGCGCATTTATTTGGATTTAGCTTCATCTGATATTTGCGTAAGGTTTCGAAGGTTTCGAAGCAGGTCTACCAAATGATTAGAGGAGGGTTTACTCTTGACTAGCATGTCATCGACATAGACTTCCATGTTCCGGCCTATCTAGTGTTGAAAGACGGCATTGACCAGACATTGGTAAGTTGCTCCGACATTTTTCAATCCGAACGGCATAACACGATAGTGATAAGTTCCTCTGTCTGTGATGCAGGAGGTGTGTTCTTGATCAGCCGGGTGCATCAGAATTTGATTGTAGCCGGAGAAGGCATCCATGAAACTAAGCATCTGGTGTCCGGCAGTGGCATTGACCAGCAGATCTATCCAGAGAAAGGGATAACTATCTTTGGGGCAAGCTCGATTAAGATTGGAATAGTTGACGCAGAGTCGCCATTTACCAATGTTTTTAAGGACCAGGACTACATTGGACAGCCACCTGGGGTAGTCCACATTTTGGATGAACTGTGCCTTCAATAGCTTGTCTACCTCCGAGATGATGAGGGCATTGTGTTCCGGGTGAAAGATATGTTGCCTTAGATAGAAAGGTCGGAAGTAGGGCTCGATACTGAGACGGTGAGTGATGAAAGAGGGATCGATGCCCGGCATGTCGGAATGGGTCTAGGCAAATACATCATTGTGCTCAGTTAGAAGAGCTGTGAGGTCGGCCTTGGCCTGGGAGGATAGTTGGCTGCCAATCCTGGCTGTTTTGGCTGAGTTCTTAGGATTGATGTGGACTTCGACAAGTTCTTCCACTGGTTCCCCTCTAACTAACTCTTCTTTGTCTCTGACGTCGAATCCTTCGATGATCATAGCTTCCTTCAGCTTGACCTCTTTTAGTGAGGCGACGTAGCATTCTCTGGCCATCATCTGCTCGCCCCTCACGGTGCCTACCCCAAGGTCGGTGGGGAATTTTATGGCTAGATGGTATGTGGAGGTGACAGCTTGGAAAGCGTTAAGAGCTGTGCGGCCGAGGATTATGTTATAGGTAGAAGGACAGTTGACGACAAGGAAAGTGAGTAACTTGGTGGTCTGCCGTGGATACTCTCCGATGGTGATGAGAAGATTGATGGAACCTATGGAGGTCACCCAATCCCCTGTGAAGCCGACTAACGGGGTCTGGAGAGAGGACAATTTTTCTTCGCTGACCTTGAGCTGGCGATAGGCGTTGAGGAAGATAATGTCTGACGAATTGCCGTTGTCGACAAGCACTTGTCTGAGTTTGCAATTGGATAGGAGAGCAGAGATGACGAGGGGGTCGTCGTAGGGGAAACAGATGCCTGTGCAGTCGACCTCCGTAAAGGTGATGGGTTCAGTCCACTACTTGGGGTGTTTGAAGGGGCGATCCAATGTGGCGACTTCCTTATTGGAGCCCTATCTGATTTTTCTGAATTCAGCTCGTTGGGCCGAACGGGATGGTCCTCCACATACAAGCCCGCCAGCGATGACTCTGATCTCTCCGACCGGGGGAGCAGGGTTGCCTTGTGGTCGGGGTTGTGGTGGGGGCTGATCATTGTCCCGGTTAGGTTGTGCAGGTTATCGGGGAGAGGCTTGTCTGCGGTGGCCCCCGGTGGGTTCGGTCCTTCGCCGCTGTGGGGGACGGGCTGCCATGAACCGACTGAGGGGACCCTAGCGTATCAAATTCTCTACCTGGTCTTTGAGGTTAACACATTCCTCAGTGTTGTGGCTGTGGTCCTGATGGAAACGACAGTACTTGGATTGATCTCGCCGGTTGGAAGGAGACCGTGAGGGCTGGGGCCATTTCAAGTTGTAATCTCGTTGGATCTGGTTCAAGACTTGTTCCATGGGGGAATTGAGGGGAGTGTATCGCTCGAACTGACCAGCAATCGGGTAGGTGCCGATCGATTGGGATGAGCAGGTCAGTCGGTATACTGAGGGGTTTGCTGTGTATATTGGGTGGTTCTGGTTTCAAATTCCTTTCTCTTCTCCCTGGAGGTTGGGTTTTTAGTTGTAGTATCTTGGCGGGTTGCCAGAAAGTCTTCGGCGTTCATATATTTTTGGGCTTTGGAAAGGAGGGTGGCCATAGAGGTTGGAGGGTTTTTGGAGAGGGAGAATAAGAGATCAGATGATCGTAAACCGACCATGAAAGCCGTAAGGATGACTTTGTCGTCATTTTCCGCCACCTGTAGGGCTTCAGTATTGAAACGGGTGACAAAGCTACGTAGTGACTCCCCATCCATCTGACGGATATTAAGAAGCTGAGTTGCCAAACGCCGCTGGCGCTGAGCGCCAATGAAAGGCTCAGAAAGGAATCACTTAGGTGTTGGAAAGTAGAGACGGAGTCCGGCGATAGCTAACTAAACCATAGTCGAGCCGACCCCTTAAGCGTCACAGGGAAAGCCCGACACATGATCTCATTAGGAAAAGCATGGAGGATCATTACGGTCCTGTAAGTCTCCAAATGGTCAACTGGGTCCATTGTGCCGTCAAAAGAGTCGATTGAGGGCATTTTGAACTTTGGAGATAGGGGTTTGTCCCTGATGGAGGCGACAAACGGAGAGTTGGCTGTTGTGGAGGGTTTATTCTGTATGTTCTGCATGACTCCTTGAAGCTGGAGTTTCATGGCTCGGAGTTCCGCATCCCAGATAGGAACATAGTCACCCTCCGAGGGCAGTGGAGGCTGAACACTACTAGCCTCTCATTCAGGGGCAAGTGTTTGACCGAACGGATGTAAACCTCGAGGTGGCGGGTTCATGTCTTAGGGTGGGGCTTGCCGACCCTCTAAGTTGGAGAGGTGGGCTTGTTGGAAAGGATGGCTCGGGGTTTGTTCTCGATTGGGAGGGATATCTTGTGGTGGTGGTGGAGGAGGTATAAGGAGGTTTCGCTGGAGCAAAGCGTTGATCAAGGCCTGGTTTTGCTCGGCCAAGCGGTTGATGCTATTGGTAAGTTCTGTGAAGTACTGAGGTGGGTTGTTTGGATTGGGAGGATTGGCTTGGGGGTCGACGACGTTGTGTTGAGAGGCCATGGATCTCCTTGTGACCATCACCTTGATGGCCAGTGAGGAGGAATTATCGGGAACGGGTCTCTGGTAACAATGAACATAACTGTCACGCGAAGTGGCGTTCCCATAGACGGCGCCAGCTGATAGTACTACTAATCGTAGGCCCACGCTTCCAACGTCGTTCCCTGATCACTAATCCCACCGGGGTACCTGCACAAAAGCCCAGCGAGGAACGAGAGTCCCCCAACGAACCCTCTGACGGTCAATTTAGAAGAGAGAGGGGTTAGTGGCCAATGATAGGAGAATAACGATAGAGAACTTAACCTTTTTGTGTGTCTTGAAAGCCTCCTTATATCCTTTGTTTATTATTTCCTTGTCCACTCTGACTTGTCATGTTGGCCGAAAATCTATGCTCTAGCTTGCCTTATTCATGGCGAGACTGCTTGTTCCGACGTGAAGGGATTATCGCATTTAATGCTGCAGGGGCCTCATTAATGGCTGATATGGGTGCAATAACTCTGCAGAATCTTTATCTGCTTACGTGGCTGGTTTCCCTCTTGACAAGTGTTTAGATGCCATTGGTTCTTGGTGCAACGTTGGGTTTCAGTAGCGTTGGGCTTTAATGCTTAAACCATGAATTGGGCTCTAAGTGGTGGGCCAAAAGCCTCTATAGGCCCACCGACGTCAGTATTTACATTGCGAGTCCGACTTCAGTCACACTTTTTTTTATAATTTTTTTTACCATCTATTTATAATGGGAATAAATTTCATATCATCACATGATATGAGACCCACTTTTATTGCAAGTAGACAGTAAAAAATATTATAAAAATGTGTGTGAATGTAATCTTATACAAAATGATTGCAAATTTTTTATTTATAATAGAATTATAATATACAAACAAAAAATTTACGCAAAATGATGTGATCCAGTAAAAGCTATTCATTTGAAAATAATATATTTATAAAAATAAATTTATTTATCATAATAACATCTTCATATTCTTCTTCTTCTTTTCTTTTTTTTTTTTAATGAGTTTTATATATGACTAAAAAAATTGTCGATAAGTTACAAAAATTTGTCCAATGGAGGATAATGGACCATCACATTGAGTGATTATTTGATAGTTTTATAATATTGTAGTGTATTACTTTTTTTTTTATTTTATTTTTATTTATTTTTTAAGAGGGTGGAGGGTTCGGGCCCATCACAAAATGAGAACTTCATTCAACAAAATATGTACTGATTTACCAGGGACCTCTTCCAGCCAAATACGCTTGTCTGGAGCTTCCTTTGTCACTAAAATTATAACAAAAAGTACTTACTCCCCCAAGTTTAACTACTGAGGGGTTGTTTGGGGTGTTTTAAATAAGTATACTTTTTATTTTTTTAGATTAAAAAATTGAGAAAAAAAAATATAAATGTTTGGGTTAACTTTTTGTCTTTTTACAAAAAAATGTGTAATAAAAAATTGTACAAATAAAGTGTATAGGGAAGAAAGTTGAATAGGTTGTACGGCTGTCCTGCTGGGGTAGCGTGTCTTACACAATAAATTATTGCCTCATTCGGCGCAAAGTGTTTGGACAGTGATGGTCAGTCTGTGGGCGTCACCACGGGTCCCATTTTAATAATCTTAACCATTCAATATGTACAACTCGTCGAGTATTATATGCTTGTAAAATATCACGTTGATCGGATATCGATAGCTATATGATCGGAATAGTTTTTTTAACAGGTAACTATCACACCATCCGTTTTGTTTATGCAAAACTAATTTGATCATATAGTTAGCGATATCCGATCAAAGTTATTTTTTACAGGCATGTAGTACTCGACGAGTTTTACATATTGAATAGTTCGGATTATCAAATGGAACCCTTAGTGGACCCCCAAGGGCCCAACATTACCATCAAACTTTGTGGCTTTACATATGTAATTTTTTTTTTACCCAAAAAGTGTACGATCTGCCTTCCTGGGGCAGTACGGTTGACAGTGTAGTTTAAACTTTTGTATTATAAAAATTTACAAAATATTTTTTAAATATTTTTTATTTGTGAATAATAATGACTTTTTTTGCTTTTTGTGTAACTTTTTGGCTTTTTAAATTTTTTGGGCTTGCCAAACCTGGCCTAATGTAAGAGTTGGATTTTTCTCATATTCAAATCGCAATATGGGAGAACTTGAGCCCATGGGTCCTACAATTTCTTATTTTGATTATTCGAATCGTTCATTTTATAAAACTCTAAATGTATATCATTACTAAAAAAATTAAATCGATTCGATAATTATAATTTTTTTTATTTTGTCTTGTTTGTCTCTAAAAACACATATAGTCTATTTTTAAAATTTTATTTGTCGTTTATTTTTTTCGAACCCAAATGCAGTAAAATAAAAATATTACAATTATTAAATCAAATTAATTTTCCTTTTTATAAATAAGATACATTAAGGATCCTATATAATAAAAATGCAAAATATCAAAATTAAATCCATAGCAAGCCTTATAAATCCCTCAAATGCTATAATAGTGAAACTTGAATATGAGAAATTCAACCCTCGTGGAACACAACCAGCACATAATCTTGCCCATCACATCACCATGATACCCACACTTGGTACTTTTAAAATATAAACTTGAAAAAGAAGAGTCTGGATCCTCGGCCGTACAAGCCTGTGGCTCTTCCTACCACACCCCCAAAACGACGTCGTTTTGGGAGAAATTTCAAATTTTTTTTTTAAAAAAAAGAAAAAGAAAAAAAGAACAAGGCTCGTTGAAGGTTATCCCGCAAAAAAGACCCAAAAAGACTCAACAAGACTCCATCCTCTCTCTCTCTGCAAAAAAGACCCAAAAAGAGTCAACAACCCACTCATCTCTCTCCTCACTCTTCTTCTCTAATCATTCATTCACTCCATCTTTGCCTGGTATTACAATCCAACTTCACAAAAAAAAAAAAAAAAAAAAAAAAAGAAAAAAAAAGAAAGAAGAAGAAGTCAAAAAATAGAGACGTTTAGTGTTTGATTGTCTATGATCATCCTTAAAATTGGATGTAGGCAGACACAAAAGAAATCAAAAAATGACAAAACGTCAATTTTCCTTAACAACAGTGTAAGAATAACCTTGAATCCCAATTCTAAAAAATGAGATCATATTGAAAGAACAGGTCAAAGAACAGGTGTTTGAATGAAAATGAAACACAAAACGAATAAATCAAAATATATATATATATTCAGCTTCTTGTCAAATGGAAAACAGGTAAAATGAAGGATTGACTACAGATTGGGATTCATAAATAAACAAACACACGTATATATATATAATCAATCAATGAGTTCACTGTCTGCGTCGTCTTCGCCTCTCCATCTCTCAGTTCGTGTCTCTCCACCGCTGTCTCTCGCTCTCTCTCTCGCTCTCTCTCTCTCTCTCTCTCTCTCTCTTTGTCTCACGTCCAGATCATCTGTTAGGGCTAAACACAGATGATACAAAAAGAGATGAAAGTGAAAAAGAGGGGAAATTTTGAGGAAAAAAAAAGGAAGTAACTTGATTAAGAGAGAGAGAATTGAATCTGATGGGGTGGAGTCCCTCCCTTCGCCGGCGCCGTTGCTGCTGGGTTCTTCTTGCCTCTACGGGATTTGTCGCTTCCATCGATCTAATGGGGTGGAGTCCAGATTCGTCGCCTCCGTTGATCTGTCTAGGGTTCAAAAAAGGAAAGGGGAAAGCAAAATAAGAAACAAAGGAGGAAAAAAAAAAATACAAAACGGCATCGTTTTTTAGTGCAGCAGGGAGGGCCGCAGGCTTGTGCGGCTGAGGATCTAGACTCTGCTAATGTAAAGAACTTTGCTAGAGACTTTCACTTCTTTTCCATCCCTGTCACCCACACACACGTGGGGTTGGTAATTGAAGGAAAAAAATAAAAAAATAAAAAATAATTTCTGACCAATCAACATCGAGTGGGGTGCTGAGTCTCCCACTGGGAGTCACAACCTTTTCTCCTGCACATAATCTTGCCCATCACATCACCATGATACTCACACTCGCGGTACTTTTAAAATATGAACTTAGAAAAAAAAAAAAAAGCTAATGTAAATCCTGTTGGGATATTTTAACAAAAATAAAATAGTATTTATGATTAAATGATTTTATTATTTAATGTTTACAAGACTTATAATTATGTTTTAAGTTGCAAAATTTATATTGCCATTACAATCATATTAAGAGGATTTATTTCAAAATAATTATGATATTAAATATGAGTTAATTATATCTATACCTATTCTTCTATATAAATATACTAGCGTATGCCCGTGCCTGAAGGCACGGTGTAATTCACAACCCATATCTAGATTAATCAGTGGGTGAAACTCTGTTGACCTCCACTACCCCTGCAAAGTTTCCAAATCCAAAAACTGAATCTCTAGTTTTCAGAAAATGCAAGGTTATTTCATCTAGTTTTCAAATACAGTGGAAAGAAACAAATAAATAGAAATTCATAAGACATGAATTATTAGTTCAGCTATCAGTGTCATGTGCAAATTCAAACTTCTAGGAACACTCTGTTCTCTCAACAACCATAAAAATTAAATCATAAATAGATTGTCAATGAAAAACTCAAAATCAGGAATAGGTAAGAACAACTTACTTAGTCATAAATACTAAACACGTATTTTCTAACAAAGCAAAAACAAAATGAGTTGCTGTCCTCCCATACACCGCTGGTATGGCCATTTTCATCCTGTACCTTTCCCTCACAGAATTTAATTTTGGGACCAAACCCAATGGAAATATGGATTTACAGAACAGTTGTTTTCTCTATCATTTCCCCCAAAGTAGAAAAATCAGTGCAAAAAATCACTTCACAATTTTAATTTTTTTTTTTTTTACAAAAAATCAATTTTACGAACACTAAACACTATTAATGAAGAGAATAAACACTGATATACACTTACAATGATGTACACTTACAATGAGAAAATAAAAATCTAACAACAAACAAATAAATCAAATCCAAACAATTGCATCAAAACACATAAGATTGCAGTATACATTAATTTGAATCCAAAATAAACAAAACTGTGAATTTTCAATCTACAATGTGATAAATATTATTTAGCAATAGTTTTTTTTTCACCACTCATACAACACCATGTTCAACAATACCATGCTCCCAAACTTTACCATGTTCAACAATTTATAGTCAAACCCATAAAAAACATGAAAATTAAGCATTTAGTGCAAAAGTTCCCATTTTTTTACCACAAAATAGAACTACAATACCTAGATTGGATGCTCTTATGAACTTTAAAATGCCAAGCTAACCTGCCAAGAATTTGATAAAAACACAGATTTATAAGACATCAAAATTAAAGTGAAAGGAAAAAGTGAACATAATGTTGAGAAGCATGAGCGTACTACTTGGAGATTGAAGCTTCAACGCTTCAAAAACTTTGGTCGCACAACTACCAAAGGAAACAGGCAGTGATCTGATGGATTTTTTTGATCTACCAATGAGTAAGTACGTTTCAATTAATATATCATAACAATGAGCGGGTTGTGGGATTATTTGGTGGGTTTTCTTTACTTCTACAACTTATATGCTGCTTTAAATGCACATGGCTACCAAGAACAGTTACCTTGCAAACAATCACAATTTGTTATTGCTTTGCGAACAATCACAATTATCAGCCTCTTTGCGCACAACATCGAGAACAGAATCGATCAACTCAGCGCCCTCAATGTAGTGACCTTTGGCCCAATTAAAAAAAAAAAAAAAACAAAAAAACAAAAACAAAATGCTCCAAAAGAAATGTTACACTGAATGGGATGCTGAATTTGGATGGGATAGCCTCTATTTTTGCTGAATCTAGATAGGCTAAGTCCATGATGGTGAGTGTTTGTGAAAGGTGGGAAGTTATTCGATGTGGGAAGTTAGGCAGACACAATTATTGAAGTTAAGGTAGATACAAAAAATTCAAAATTCAGAATTAAGAAACTCATTCAGGATTCAGAATTTAAACTACAAATCCAAACAACTCATACAAATCCAAATAAGAATCCCAAAAACTCATTCAGGATTCAAAATTCAAAACATTCAAAATTCAAAATTCATAAAGGGAAAAACACAACAGCAAGTTCGAAGTCTTACCTAGTTTGAAGGGAGCCGAAGGAGGAGCAACGTCGTTTGAACCTAAAAATGCTAACATAACCATGAGCCAAAAACAGACCCAGCCAAAAACAAAAACAAACAGAACCATGAGCCAAAAACAAACCCAGCCAAAAACAACCGAAATCAAAACAAACAAACAAACAATCTTACCTTGCCAAGTTGAACTGAACGTCTTTGAGGAAAACAAAAAAGAATAACGAAATTGTGAGTTGACATAGCTGGAAAAAAAAAAAAAAAAAAAAACAAAGGAATCGCTGGCTGTCTCATATCTCTACACGTTTTTATATCAAATAAATTTGTTACAATAACTATAAAAAAATAAAAATTGGTCACAAATCTAAATCTTTAATATCGAAAACAGAAATTAACAATTTTTATACTGAAATGCAATATTTTAATATCAAACATAGAAATTAACAATTTTTATACTGGAATGCAATATTTCAAATGAGATAAATTAGAAATCAAGAAATTTATTAAAATACACCAATTTAATAATCAAAAATGGGAAAAGAAATTAATAATCAAGAAATCAACAATTTAATTAAAAGAAGTAATAAATAGATTCTATTTATTGGTGTTGGCACACACTAAACTGAACAATCTTACATCTACGAAAGAGAAAGGAAATAGATTCTTTTCATTGTCTTAATTGACAGTGGCATCTGTATATTATATTTTTTGGGGCTTCATTATTTGCATTTGTTTTCTATAGGCAAAGGGAATGAATTATCTTCATAACCGCAATCCTCCTATGATCAAGTATATATATAGGATAAGGTATCTAATATTTTATCCAAAATCTAGAGACTGTTTTGTTTAGTGAACTCGTTTGGCAGAATGTTTTGTTGTTAAAACACAACATGGACAAATGAGATCATATACAGATTTATATGGAAATCCAACTGCATTAAATGAAATTTGGCTATCTAAATGCTATTCACAATGGAATAAATAAACTCAATAACAGAGGAGAGTAATCAACATAATCCGCAAAAAAAAATTCTAAAATTCCCTTGCGAGTGCGAGTTCGAAGGGACTCAATAACAGAAGAGAGTGACTTAATAACAATTTATATAACCAAAAATTTAATAAACGCCACTGCCATCAGATTTTTGCTAAAATTCCAAACCAATATCAAGGATTCACATCAAACAGAATTCAAACAATTCAAACAACAAATTCAAACAACTCAACACAGCGATGAAGAGCAAAGAAAGGGAGCGAGTTTGAAATCTTACCTTGCGAGTGCGAGTTCGATGGGAGCCGAAGGAGAGCAGCGTCCTTTGAATTGCAGCAAGGGAAATTCTTCCTGTATTCCAATTGGTAAATTTTCTATCAGCAAGGAAGAACAGAATTATTCATTTAGTTATCTAAAAAATTAATGAAATTTTGATTTCGAACATAATTCTTCATTTAGTCAATTGGTAGGAAACAAAATTAATGTAACAGAGGCAAAAAGGGAAGGGGAAAAGGAAACTTTAAAATATAAATTGCACAAGAGGGAATGCTCTCAAAGCCTAAAAACAATATGTACATAACCCACAAAGAATTGAAGAACTGAAGACAAAAATACAGAACAATAACAATAACACACCAGACCATAACATTAAAAGCTAAAACAACAAAAGTTGAGAGATGAAAAAGAAGAGGAGTGAAACAACAAAATTTGAGAGAAATAACCTACCGGAGTGAGCTCTGATGGGGTAAAGAAGGAAACTACAAAAGCTGAGAGAGAATGGAAACTAAATGACCCATAAATTAATAATAGTATGGAAAATGACCCGTATGGTGTTTTTCCTCCCCTATGCACATCTTCCTATCTCATCAAAATGATGGAGGAGGCATTCATCTTTGTTTAATTTTTTTTCTTTTCATTGTCCTAATTGACAGTGGCATCTGTATATTATATTTTTTTGGGCTTAATTGTTTGCATTTGTTTTCTGTAGGCAAAGGGAATAATTATCTTCATAACCGCAATCCTCCTATGATCAAGTATATTTTATTCAAAATCTAGAGACTGTTTTGTATTATTCTAAATATTTATTTTCTAGATAGAGAAAATGGAAATGGCTCAGTGAACTCGTTTGGAAAAATATTTTGTCCTCTGTTATTTGGCTATCTAAATGCTATTCATAATAAATAAAGGAATAAACTGTTTATTGAGTCCCTTTGAATTCCAAACCAATATCAAGGACTCACAGAGCAGAGAAAAATATATACAGTGAATGTGAGAATAAGGATTGCTTGATCATAGGAGATAGCTTCCAAGCTTCCAAGCATTCAAATTGATTTGATTATATATATTATACATATATATAATACATACCAAGTCTTGCTCTTTTTGTTCAATCAGGTTTGTGATTTAATAATCAACCAACAACAGAGATAAAGAGAAAAGATAAACAACCAGTTCACAACCATATAGACAAACCGGTTAATTGTGGAGGATGATTAATTCAAAAACTGAAGCCTTAGGATTCTCAAAGCAAATTTATAATTTATCATAATTTTTATTTAATTTTTACAAATTACATTATGATTCATGTTATTGTTATTTAGAACTTAAAACATAGCATTAATGGTTGGGGAAAAGAAAAAAAAAAAGGAAAAAAAAAAAAAAGAAGCAAAATTGTGATAAACATAGTTAAAATTTAAGTAATTTTATGTTTTTTACTGTTTAATTTTAATTTTAAAATTGATTATTAATTATTTATTTGAAGCTAGTACAATTTAATACAAAATACATATTATATCTTGCAACAGTGGGGTATTAATATTAGAAAAATGTTATAAACTCTAAATAATCTATCAATTTTTTTACCAAACTTCTCATATGGGTGTGGGACCTACACAAACCCACGTGTGTATGGATCTCATACCCACATGGGTCTGAGAGATTTAGTAAAAAAATTGGTAGATAATTTGGAGTCCTTAGTATAACTCTTATTATTATGTGAAATTACTATTCAGAGAGTATTTTCAAAAATTATAAAAAAATAATGATAAAATTATAATTTTAAATATTAATATTGATAATATTATGTTATGTAGACCACCATTTGCAGCCAATAACTGAAGAAGCTCTAAAGGAATCAAAAACAATCACTACAATTTACAAAATCCCATTCCACCATAGAGTATGTATGTTATGTAGACCACCATTTCCTGCCTTTTTGATGATTGTCAATTTTAGAAAGTAAAAGTAGCAACTTAATCAAATAAAACACAGAATCAATCCCATAAAATATAAGTAAAACGTAAAATTGTATCTCTCGTGATAGATTCCACCACAGAGTATGTATGGTCATAACTATTTTATGTGATTAATTATTTTGCCAATTTTGTATGCATAGTTTTATTAATATAGAAATAAGCAAAAATATAGACAAAAAATCAATCACATAAAACAATTGTGGTCATTAATTCTATAGTAATTTTCAATACTCACTCCACTAATTGGGCAAGATCACAATCAATACTTGCTTTCCATAAAAAGGTTGGAGATTTTCCATAGTAGTAGATACAAAGTTTAGGGTTATGATTTCTTTAAGCACCTAAAACTGAAGCCTCAGGATTGTCAAAGAATTGAAGAATTGAAGAAAAAATTTCACCCTAAAATTGAAGCCTCAGGATTCTCAATGTAAAATACCTCTGTTTTGAGGTTTGGATTGCAGGGAACCCATGGAAATTCAACCTAAAATAGTGACCAAGACAAACAAAGAATTGAAGAACTGAATGTAAAATACCTTGCGAGTTCGAAAACTGATGGTGATCAATGGCGACAGTGATGATGAGCAGCAGCGGTGGTGGTGAGCTGGTCCATCTCTGTTTGAATCAAATTGTTGGAAGATTATCTTAGGTTTCTCTGATCTGCTACCTCTGGTCGCCAGTTTCAGAAGAGAGAGAATTTTGAAACCCTAATCTTGAAGAAGATTATGGGTGTTGAAGAGAGAACGTGTAGAGAGAGAGAGTTGAAGAGAATGGGTTTGGGAAGACGTGGGAGAGAGAGAGCAGAGAGTGTTTGGGAGGGAAAGAAATTGATCTCAACCGTTATAAATTTATTAGGAATCATCTCAGCCGTTTAATTGAAATGTATCTATGATACATTTTTGACATAAATTCGAAAACCTCTCTCCTTTATTATATAGATATGAGGGAATATAGGTTTTGAGAATACACAAAAGTAGTAAAGGAGAAGAAAATGTAATTTTAAAAATGAGAAATTTTAGAGAGAGTTCTCTATATTCTATATTGATATTTTGGACAATTATGTTTTGTGATATGGTTGAAACCTCATGTGATCATAAACATTGGTGAAGGATGCTGCCAGTAATATAAATTTTATTTTAGAACTGCTTTACTCTAATTGTATCTTCACGAGAGGAGGCCAATTTGGCCAGTGACAACACGACTTTCAAAATCTCAAACTTATTTATACTCTTGTTTTTGTCCATATGAATTATTGTTTATAGTCATTATTATTATAATAATTGTGCTAAATATTCTATTAATATTATTGCTATAGATTAACACATCTATGATCACATGATGCACGATACTCTTTATTCTTAAAATAAAAAGAAGATAAACAAACCATCACACGATCTCCACTAAACTCCAAGACTTTTATGCCTATCTTAAAATATAAACTTGGAAATATATATATAAATAAAAAGAAATACAATGGACCAACAATACCATAATCTAGAAACTTGAAGACTTTAATTCTTATATAGTAGTATCTTATGTATGAGTATAATACAGACACACGAAATAATACAGTAAAAATAATATAAAAGGACATTAAATATAAATTAGGAAATATATAGAAAGTACTATAATAGACTAGTTGTTTAACAGAGCACTTGGGTTGGGTGAGGCATAAGCCAACAACTCTTGATCAGCTTCAAATAAAGCCATGTCCTCTTCAAACAGATTCACCCAAATCTCAACTCCTTCACCATCTCTTGCATCCACTAGTGCAATTCCAACTGGGCCACCCTCATCAGTTGGACTCACTCATGTCGGCTTCCCCCATCCAAAATCAGTTTCATACATAGGAAACCGACACCAACTGCTATGCGCATACATCTCCATATCATCTCCCTTAACCTGCCTCAAAGATGCAATCTCTTTTGTCTTAGTGTCATCGTTTGACTCTTGAGACCCTTTCCTCAACTGACACACCAAGTTGGCCAGGTTTGTTGCTTGACTCTCGTAGTCGTGATCATCGTTGTCAAGCATGGCCCACAACATTCCCACTATATTCCCAAATGAGTATTTTGGCATGGGTGGCACAAGCCTTGACCGCATATTCACGCCTCCCACCAATGCATAAGGCCTTGGAGACCCCCAAAATCTTGACCTTGATGCAGCCACCGCGCATTTCCAAACAAGTGCTGTAATAACCTCGACGCGTGTGGGTTTCTGCAAGCTCTCGCTTTCTGTTTTGGCCTTGAGGGAAGTGATTTTTAAGGCATCGATGACAAACCTCTTTTTAACAATCTTTTGGGTTATGTTCTTGAAGGTAAGAGAAATTATAGGGATATCGTCTCTTGGAGGGAAGCGAGAGGAGGCAGCATTAAAATCTGGGACTATGGCGTCAGGAGGAGATCCAAGAGCGATGTCTGACCAACCCTTCATAAATATGCCAACGGAGAATCCATCAGCAATTTTGTGGGACATTTTCACAGTAAGGACAACTCCGTTGCATGGAAAAAAGTTAACTTGAACGAGTAAAAGAGGGGCCTTGTAGTAATCTGTTGGTTCGGGCGGAGCCAAATGGTCGACGACTTTAAGTGTGGGTCGATCAAGAAAGTTTGAAAGATGGAAGTTGTTGATGACTCGAGTTCAACAAAATCAACACCATCATCGTTGCAATCAACTGAGACGTTGTCCCTCAATCTTCCCGCAAGTGGGTAGAAGCGAGTGAGGGTTTCAGAGAGGGAAACCTCCAAGCGTTCCGATATTAGACCCACCATCTCTTCAGATTCACCACCACCGATAGTAGTTGGAGTGGAGTAGTAGAAAGCCACTGGTGTGTAATGAAGTGTACAGTACTGATCTCTAAGTGAGAGCTTGTAGTTTCTGAGGTGATGAGGAGTGGGAGAAGATGGCTTCATGGTTTCTCTATGGTTTTGGTCACCTCAACCTTAATCTCATTCTCCATGGTTTTGGTCACCTCCACTCCTCTACTCTTTTCTTCTACTTAATTGGGTTTTAAAGTTTTGTTTCCACAAAGATTATCTAAAAGAATTGTAGAATATATAGACTAATGCCTCGTTTGGGAACAGGTTAATTTAGTAACTTTTTGGCTATTTGGTTAAAAAAGTAGGTAAAAAAAACTTATATATGTTTGGGACGACTTTTTGGCTAATTACGAAAAGATGTGCAAAAAGTAGAGAGAAAAGAGAATCTTTGACTTTTTGGTATGAGTTGTTGACTTTTTGACTAAAAATGTAACTTTTTGACTTTTTAACTAAAAAGATAAGTCCTCAAACGGGGCCTAAAACTTGCTTATAGGAATGGTTCGTGGTCTCGTGGAGATTAGGTAGATACATTGCACATTAAGAAAAATGATTTGGAGCCTAATAAAGAAGTTTTAATAAACTTTAATGTGAGTGGATCTCATTATGATATGATATTTTAGTCTTGATTTTGTTTTTTAAAATTTCCTACCACATCATTAAAGCTCAATTAAAGCTCTAAAATTAGAGCAATGTATCATTGCTCGCACATTAATCATTACTTTAATTTCTTGTTTATTTTTTTATTTATAAAAAAGGATAAATTACAAACACACCTCATGAGATTTACTTAAATTATAAATTATCTCCTATGATTCTAGAAATTACATTATGTCACTTAAGGTTTCTAATTTTATAACAAATAGATCATTTTATTAATAAATTATCAAATTAATTAGCAGTTTTTAATAATATTAAAATTTTATTTCAATTAATAATTTAGATAATTTTATTATTGTATAGGTGAATAGTTAAAATTTTACTTTTTTAATTAATTCTGTTAAATAAAAAATTTTGTCAGGGAGGTATTTGTAATTTTTCAAACCACAGAGGACAATTCATATTTTAAGCAAACCTTAGGGATGTATTTGTAATTTACCCTAAAAAAATAACAATATTATAGTCTTGTTCGGCTAGAGATTATTTGGCTAAAATAGTCACTAAATATTAAATAGATTAAAATAGTTAATACGACAAAATATCACATCTACTTCATAATCATTGTAATTTTTATCTCACAATCATCAAATTAATTTAAAAAAAAAAAAAAAACTATCATCTAAAACATAATTTATTTTAAGTAAATTAAAGAATTGTTTAGAATGATTTAAATAAGTTCAGTTTTTGACTTTTTTTATTAAAATAATAAAAAAATGATTAAATTTTTTTTTTAAGAAAAACGTTATATTAAATAATATAAATATTTTAAATGACATTTTTACCAACTATTGTTAAGTCACCTTACTTGGCAGGGCTTCACATTTTGCCCTCTTACTTTTCTCTCTGTGTCTTGCTTGTGAAGAGAGTGATGATGAAAATGGACACATTAATTAATATATAGGCAGAAATCAGTAGCAACGGTCCCTCTCTCACCTAACCCATATATCTCAGCAGGGTGGTGACTTTGAAATTCCACTACAAATTCATTTCTGGAAACAAACACAGAGTAAGAAAAGTATATACAGCTTCCCAAAATGGAGGTAAAATTTCAAATTAAATAAAAATGTAAAGCTCATAATAAAATATTTTGGATGATGAATAGCTCTATCTATGTATGTACTGTGCAATGTCTGAACTTTACACCACATTTTTACCAAACAATTACTATGCCTTCAGTGGTGTCATAACATTCCCCAGTATAAAAAGGCCAGAGCTATGGCAAGTCTGATCATTCAAATTGAACAACTGCCTACACTACACAGTTCTCACAATAATTGTAAAAATATTTTCAAATAAATATTTTCTTGGAAATCAAAAATTTTCAGGACTAAGCTAGTAACAAATTCTTTCATTATCTAAAGATTAAAATAAAAGAAAAAAAGAAAAAAACTAGTAAAAGTTTCTCCAAGTGGCGTAATAGTGTATCAAGACAAATGCACTGTTAAAAAAACTTTCTTTCGCAATGATAGATTTTCATGGAACAATTTTCTATTGAAACAAACATAGCCCTAGGGCAAGAAATCTAATAAGTTCTATTTATTTTCTCTATTATAATATATATATATAATTCTAAACAAATGTCCAATATGAATGCTCAAAAATAGTACTGTTTGATCAGTATTTTTCATATTTTCGCACATCTCCAATTTTTCATCAAATTTAAATTTGATGAAAAATTTAGAAAAGTCTCAAACATGTATCTAATTAAGTTTTCATCCAATCAAGGCAAAAACTAATTTTACCAAATTTGATGGAAAAAAACTTCTAGGAATAAGTTTGGAATTTTAAAAAAGATTTGAAGAAATTTTTTAGTAAGGATTGAAACATGCAATTTTTTTACCAAATCAAATTATTAGTTAAATTTGATGAAAAAATATTGGGTAATTCTATTTACAAATCACTAATACTTTTGATACACACCATTACTTAGTACACACACATAATAATTTTTAGGGTTAATTGTTGAAAAGTCCAAGTTAAGAAGGATATAAGGCATTAAATCCAGTGGATATGTTTTGTTGATAAGAGGTCTACCATTTGTGGAATAGTTTAGTGAAAAGTCATTTTTTTTGTTTTGAATGACATTTTGTTTCTAATTTTACCCCATAATTTATCTGTTGACTTTTTTTTTTTATTTGTTGACTTTCGTTGACTATATCTTCAATCTATTCAAAATTGTTAAATATTTGTTCAAAAAGTTTTCTATCTATTCAAAATTTTTGATTATTTGTTCAATTTTTTTCTCTTATCTGTTCAAAATTTTAACCTTATTGAATTTCATAAAACCTATTTTCCTTTTCTGTTGATTTTCACAAGCCTATTTTTTCCTGTTTAATTTTTTATTTCTGTTTGTTTAAATTATGATATGCATAGAGAGGAAACAGAGACTGATCTGTTCACCCCATTCTTTTTTCTTTTTATCTGTCTCTCTCTTACTCATCTCTTTCTCTCTTTATCAGTTGATTTCACAAACCCATTTTATTTCTTCTCTCTCTCTCTCTCTCTCTCTCTCTCTCTCTCCCTCCTCATCTCTTTCTCTTCATCTGTTAATGTGACAACCCCACTCCGTGATTAACTACTAATCTTTAATTAAGAAGGCCTAATAAGTATTTAAGATGAAATTGTGAGTTAATTGTGCATTTTATGTGATCTTTGTGTTTCTATCTGTCTGTTGTAGGAATATTTGTCTAGAATTCTGTTTCGATATGAAAATTGAGAGCCTTATCGGCATCCAAACATGAAATTGCTTAGGTTTGTGTTATTTGGAATTTTTAGAATTTTATGATCAGTTTAATTAAGATTCAATTCAGAATCAAATAATTAGAATAAATTAACTAAAACTAAGCTACGACTAATCAAGATCAATTATAGACCACTAATTAAGCCTATATAAGGCTAGTGTGATTCAAGAACCTTCTCATTTACATCCCATCTTCATTTCTTGAGCAAGAAAATGTTGAGAGAGGGAGAGGAGGAAAAAACATTGAGTTCAAGCTAAGAAGAAAAGGAGAATTGTAGAGAATTGGGAAGAAATTGAAGGAATTGGCTTGGAAGCTCAAAGAATAAACAATCTAGAACCCAATTGAGGAGTAAAGGTAAGAATTCAACCCATGAACTAGGTGTATGAGTCATCAAGAATATGAATGCAAGAGAGTTAGGTTGTTAAATACAATAATTAAGCTAAGATTGAAGAATTAAAGCTCAATATAAACGTACATGCACATTTCATGACATTTGAGGTTGTTTTCCAAAGAATTCTTGCATGCATGTAATAATCCTAGCTTTGTTTTGACAATTCATCATGTTTCCTACCATTTCATCCTAATTGTTCATGATTTAAAGAGTTTGAGCTCAAAGCAATGCATACATTTGCTATACATTAAGGTAAAGGTTTAGTTTTGAAGAATTCACTTGTTTTTGGGCTTTGATTTTGTAAATTGAATTTCATTTCATATTTTTCTACAAATTTTCAAGTGTTTTCTAAAGTTTTGGCCCAAAAGAATTGTAGCCATCCTGATTTTTCGTAAGTCATTATTTATTATTATTACTTTATTTTATTTTTGGCTTTATTAATTACGTGGCTACATGAGAATTTAATGTGTTGTTTAGTTAATTTAATGTGATATTTAATTAGTTTAATGTGGTCTTTAATTATATATAATTAATTTGAATATTTATATTTATATATATATATAAGGTGTTATATATATTGATCTTATATTTATATTTATATATGTTATATTTATGTATATTTATATAATATTTTACAATAGTCAATTAGGTTAAATCATAAAAGGCTTAGGAAAGAAAGAAAAAGAAAAAGAAAAAGAAAAAGAGTGCTTTGCGGGAGAGAGAGCCGAGAGAGAGAGAGAGAGAGAGAGAGAGAGTGTGAGTTTAATCACCAAAGAGGAGATTAGTTCCTGAGAGCGAAGGAGAAATGGTGGAAAGAAGTGAGGAAGAAAGGAAAAAAAACAGATTAGGGTTTTGTTTTGGTAGCTTCATTAGTTCTTCAAATATTTTTTTGATCTTCAAAAAATAATTGTGAGTGTAAAATCTACTTTCCTTGATTTATGTTTAATTAGTTGTTTTTATTTGTTTATTTGATGTTGGTTTGATTTTGTATTTGCATGTAAATGATGAATTGATTTTAATTATTTTGATTAGTTGTGCATGACATGTTTAGGGTTTTTATATGGATTTATTTTATGGTTGTAATCACACTCATGGTTATATGAAATTAAAATAAATTAGGAACCTATAGATAAATTCCTTATACTCCACCATGACTCCATGGATTATTGTTTTATTTGAGTGTTGGTGAGAAAGAGTGTACAAAAAAAAAAAAAAAAAGAAAGAAAAAAAAGTGAGGATTATAAGATTTATTTGAATGCCTTAGGCTTGGCATTGTTATATTTGTTCTCATGAGTAGATGAGGGATTGTATATATATATTGTTGTCTTGTTCTCAGGAGTAGACGAGTGCTTTGATTTACGCGAGTACGTATATGCTAACCATCCGGTGAGTGTGGGTCAAACTTCGGACAATATCCCCGTGCAAGTTTGGCTTCGGAGTGGTGTTAGGTATATGAGAGGCATATGGGATATACGTGTAGGCCGGAAGTGAAGGGCCGAAGTGGTGGAGTTAAGGTATAAAGAATTAAATATGAGTTTATTGTTATAGTGTGAATTGTATTGATTTGTACATCTTGAAAAATAGTAAACGATCTCGATAAATTATGAAATTTGAGCAGAGGCATGTATACGTAATTTTAGAAAACTTTTATGTTTTAACTTTTTATTAAAAAGATCGATTAGAACTTGTAATCGGATGATCTTAGTTACAATAGTTTTTATTCATTTTAGCAATGCAGACTTTACACTACAACAAAAAAGGTCTATGGTGACGAAAACGCGTGACAAAAAAATATTTAGTCTCCAAATATGCATGTTTTAGTGATGAAAATAAGATTTCGCCTCCAATTATATTATTTTCAGAGACGAAAACCAAATTTTGTCACGAAATGCTTAAAATCAAATAAAACAATAGGTGACAAAAATTTTATTCGTCTGTAAATTTTATTTTTCGTCACAAAACAATTTCCCGCCCTTGGAAAATTTGGTGGAAGATTTGGCGCCATTTTGGAGACGAAATTTGTCGTCACAATTGTAAAAAATTTTAGAGAGGAAATAATTTCGTCTCCAAATGTATTATTTTCAGAGAGGAAAACCAAATTTCGTCACCAAATGCTTAAAATCAAATAAAACAATAGGTGACGAAAATTTTATTCGTCTCTAAATTTTATTTTTCGTCACAAAACAATTTTCCGCCCTTGGAAGATTTGACACCATTTTGGAGACGAAATTTGTCGTCACCATTGTAAAAAATTTTAGAGAGGAAATAATTTCGTCTCCAAATGTATTATTTTTAGAGAGGAAAATCAAATTTCGTCACCAAATGCTTAAAATCAAATAAAACAATAGGTGACGAAAATTTTATTCGTCTTTAAATTTTATTTTTCGTCACAAAACAATTTCCCGCTCTTGGAAAATTTGGTGGAAGATTTGGCGCCATTTTGGAGACAAAATTTGTCGTCACCATTGTAAAAAATTTTAGAGAGGAAATAATTTCGTCTCCAAATGTATTATTTTTAGAGAGGAAAACTAAATTTCGTCACCAAATGCTTAAAATCAATAAAAAATACAAGAAATCTGGGCTATTGTGACAAAATTTGGTGACAAAATTTTTTTTGTTTTAAAATTTAACCCAAAGATGACGAAATATTAATTTTGTCGTTTGTTTTAATTTTTCTCAAAAGTATAGGAGACGAAAACAAAATTTCGTGTGCAAAAATGAGGCGCCAATTTCATTTGCATTGGCGCGAATTATTATAGCTTATTGGAGACAAACATTTTTGTCACAAAATATATTTTTTTTTCTGATGAACGTAATTCGTCGCCAATAAATTCCATACCTATTAAACGATGTCGTTGCATATTTCCATTTATTAGGCGACAAATATGTTTTTGTCTGCAAATGATAAGTTATGGAAGACGAAAATATTTCGTCACCAATAAACACTCCATCATGCAGACAATGTCATTTCATCTTTCTATTAAATAGGCGACAAATATATTTTTGTTTCAGAAGAATAAGTTGTGGGAGACGAAATTATTTCGTCACTAATAAATTCTAATTGATTGCGTGACGAATATATTTTTCGTCTCATAAGGTTATATAGTGATCCCGGTATTTCCTGTTGTTATTAAACTGTAATCCGGACTCGGTTCCGTAGATTTATTACTGTCTTATACTCTCTTCTATCCCTTACTCTTTGTTTTGGAGTTTTGGGTTGTGTTGGGCTTGTTGGAAATAAGTTGGTTATGTTTTAGAACTAAGAATTTCTGCCCAGTTTTTGGCCTCTCCGCTCGAGCGGGGGTTTTTGCGCTCGAGCGGGAAAATCCATCTCCCAGTATTTTTTCTTCTGCAGTGTTGTACGCTCGAGCGGGCTTTGGGACGCTCGAGCGGGAGTTCGTGTGTTACGCTCGAGTGGAGGAGTGGGACGCTCGAGCGGAGACCTGTTCTGATGAACTTTTGGATGGTTGTATCGGCCGCTCGAGCGGGGGTTTGAGCGCTCGAGCGGGAGTCTGTGAGTGGCGCTCGAGCGGGGGTTTCCACGCTCGAGCGGAGAGTCTGGTTTAGTACACCGAGATTCACCTTTTTGGTTCACTTTTTGATTTCCTTTCTCTCTCTTACTTTGTCAAAACCTCCATTGGAGAGCACCTCACTCTAAAACCTAACTTCTCTCTTAGGATTGATCTAGCTAGGGTGTTTTGCTCACCTTAGGTCTTCACAAAAAGGGTGTTGATCGTCGAGGGCGTCATTTTGATCCGAATAGTTTGGTGTTTGGAGCACTTTGATTTCGGGTCATCTTCTCCATTTGAGTTTTCCATTTGAGGTAGGGATTCTCCTTGTTCTTTTACAATACTTCCTCTATAGATAGACATGTGGTCATTTTTGTATTGCATGAAAATGGTATCATGTTGGAATTGTTTGAAAATCATGAGTAAACCTGGGGTTGGTTGAGTTGAGAATGGATTTGGCTTCATTAATTATTGTTTTGGTTAACTAGTATGTAAATTACCATGTTGTAGTTGAATGAGAGAAAAGCCCTAAATTATATTTAGGTTGGGTAAATCAAAATGGGGGTTTGTTGACCATTGTGTGTAAATCTCTTTTATCAAAATGAGTTGGGTAATGGTGTTTAATGTTTAAAGGATTAACCATGGTGTGGAAATTGGTTGGTTGAGAACAAGGGTAGTGGAGTTGGTTTTGTGGTAACAAAAAGGAAATGAAATTGTTTTTGTGAAAAGGAAGAAAGTATTTTCGAAATAAGTTTGAGAATTAGATTGTTGAATTCTTGTTAGTTATGTGTATGTGATACGCATGTTGGATATGCCTTGTGTGCATGATTGTTGACGGCGTTATATGCCGGGGATATGCCTTGTGTGCATGATTGTGGATGACGTTATATACCGCGCTTATAATCAAAGGTACCGTTACCTTCCAGCCAGCGCCTGGAGAACTGTATGCGCTAATAATAAAAGGTGTCATACCCTTCCAGCGAGCGCCTGGTAAACTGGCAGTTTGACTTACTATGCACATGGCTAGTAGAGTGAAGTTGGTTGTAGTTGTTTCAGTATATCCTTGGCTTACTAAGTGCATGGCAGGTGGAGTAAAGTGTAATGTTGTTGCTTCGTTGTAACTGAAAATATCATGAGCTTGATTGGTTACCGTTTGGAGTACTGAGTTACTCCATTGATTGATTGTATACATGTTGGTGGGTTGTAAATTTACATTTTTACAAGTTATACATGTATAGTTATGATAGTAGTGGAAACAAACCAAAATGTCATATTTGTCTTTTGGAAAGTGTAAAGGAGAATGAATGTTTTAAAGATAAACATGTTTGAAAAGGGTACATCTGTGTACGTATGGGAAGGGAAGAGAGTATCGAGCTTAGTGAGGTTATTTCCTAAGTGATTGTTAATGTCATGAAAGATTGGGAACGGGAATTAATGAAAGGAAAACGGGAAGGGAAACTAGTTGTAACGTTGAATGAAATGGTTGTTTTCGAGAAAAGTTCATACATATATATATATATATTTTGTGTAAACTGTCACATTACTATTCTAGTATGAGAATGAGGGTTCATGATCATAGCTATCTGTAAGTTGTTATTGTTAAGGATCATGTTGAGTTCCCTACTGGACTATATGTTCATCCCACGTTGTTGAATCTTTTTCAGGTGTTAAGCAGGTTGAGCTGCAAGATTTGGATCTACTTATTTATTGGCCATGGGGCCTCTGTTATGTTGGCGGAACGCTATTGTTGTGAAAGGGTTATACCCTTCTTCTTGTACCTTAAGTGATGTAAGCCCAAGGGCAATTTGTTAAAGTATGTTCATGTCATATTTACTTTGCACACGAATGAGAGTATTGTTAATCCCTTATACAGATTGAATGTATGAGTCTATTTCCACATGTTACCACTGAAATTGAATTGAGTTAATGAATTTGGTAATGACTTCGAGTAATAAAAAGTGGGGCGTGACAACTAGAATAGTTTGGTGTTTGGAGCACTTTGATTTCGAGTCATCTTCTCCATTTGAGTTTTCCATTTGAGGTAGGGATTCTCCTTGTTCTTTTACAATACTTCCTCTATAGATAGACATGTGGTAATTTTTGTATTGCGTGAAAATGGTATCATGTTGGAATTGTTTGAAAATCATGAGTAAACCTGGGGTTGGTTGAGTTGAGAATGGATTTGGCTTCATTAATTATTGTTTTGGTTAACTAGTATGTAAATTAGCATGTTGTAGTTGAATGAGAGAAAAGCCCTAAATTATATTTAGGTTGGGTAAATCAAAATGGGGGTTTGTTGACCATTGTGTGTAAATCTCTTTTATCAAAATGAGTTGGGTAATGGTGTTTAATGTTTAAAGGATTAACCATGGTGTGGAAATTGGTTGGTTGAGAACAAGGGTAGTGGAGTTGGTTTTGTGGTAACAAAAAGGAAATGAAATTGTTTTTGTGAAAAGGAAGAAAGTATTTTCGAAATAAGTTTGAGAATTGGATTGTTGAATTCTTGTTAGTTATGTGTATGTGATACGCATGTTGGATATGCCTTGTGTGCATGATTGTTGACGGCGTTATATGCCGGGGATATGCCTTGTGTGCATGATTGTGGATGACGTTATATACCGCGCTTATAATCAAAGGTACCGTTACCTTCCAGCCAGCGCCTGGAGAACTGTATGCGCTAATAATAAAAGGTGTCATACCCTTCCAGCGAGCGCCTGGTAAACTGGCAGTTTGACTTACTATGCATATGGCTAGTAGAGTGAAGTTGGTTGTAGTTGTTTCAGTATATCCTTGGCTTACTAAGTGCATGGCAGGTGGAGTAAAGTGTAATGTTGTTGCTTCGCTGTAACTGAAAATATCATGAGCTTGATTGGTTACCGTTTGGAGTACTGAGTTACTCCATTGATTGATTGTATACATGTTGGTGGGTTGTAAATTTACATTTTTACAAGTTATACATGTATAGTTATGATAGTAGTGGAAACAAACCAAAATGTCATATTTGTCTTTTGGAAAGTGTAAAGGAGAATGAATGTTTTAAAGATAAACATGTTTGAAAAGGGTACATCTGTGTACGTATGGGAAGGGAAGAGAGTATCGAGCTTAGTGAGGTTATTTCCTAAGTGATTGTTAATGTCATGAAAGATTGGGAACGGGAATTAATGAAAGGAAAACGGGAAGGGGAAACTAGTTGTAACGTTGAATGAAATGGTTGTTTTCGAGAAAAGTTCATACATATATATATATATATTTTGTGTAAACTGTCACATTACTATTCTAGTATGAGAATGAGGGTTCATGATCATAGCTATCTGTAAGTTGTTATTGTTAAGGATCATGTTGAGTTCCCTACTGGACTATATGTTCATCCCACGTTGTTGAATCTTTTTCAGGTGTTAAGCAGGTTGAGCTGCAAGATTTGGATCTACTTATTTATTGGCCATGGGGCCTCTGTTATGTTGGCGGAACGCTATTGTTGTGAAAGGGTTATACCCTTCTTCTTGTACCTTAAGTGATGTAAGCCCAAGGGCAATTTGTTAAAGTATGTTCATGTCATATTTACTTTGCACACGAATGAGAGTATTGTTAATCCCTTATACAGATTGAATGTATGAGTCTATTTCCACATGTTACCACTGAAATTGAATTGAGTTAATGAATTTGGTAATGACTTCGAGTAATAAAAAGTGGGGCGTGACAGGTTAAGTTGTGGAAGACAAAAATATTTCATCACCAATAATAAATTCTTTGTTCTGGTATTGAAGGATACAAAAATATTTTATCACTAATCATTTCTCTTTATTAAAATGCCGTGGTTTTGTGTTTCAAAGCATTGGAACTATGACCCCAAGAGATACACTCTAATGCTTATCACTCATTTTCATGTACATGGACCTTGAAGTCGTGACCCAAGAAAACACTTCTGCAAACCCTCATTTCTCTCTCGCACTTGAGTCTACTCCTCTCTCACAAGTATTGAAGTCGTGACTCAAGAAGACACTTTGTAAACCATTTCTTCTATTTCGCGCTAAAGCCTATATCTTCTGTCTCACACTTAAGCCCTTCGTGCATGCCAACATTGAAGGTATTATCCAAGAAGGCACCCTATGCAAACCCACTATTCTTTCTCACAGTGAAGGCCCCTCTTGCACGCAAGCACTTTTTCTCATTGTCTGAACCAACTCTACCCTTTCCGTCTAGAACACCCATTTCAGAAAAATCGAAGGTCAAAACCTCTCTCCAACCAAAAAAAAAAAAAAGATAATTAATATAGCTATTTTTTTTGTGAGAAAAAATACAGAGAAACAAATAATAAAAAATTTGTAATTTTCAAAATTAATAGAAAACATTACCTTGTTTAGTATGGAGTTTTCAATAATTAATTTCTAAAATTTGGTGATAAAATTTATTTTCGTTTTAGAATGTAACCCAAACATGACCAAATATTACTTTTGTTGTTTCTTTTAATTGTTTTCAAAACTATAGGAGACGAAAAAATAAATTTGTCAGAAAAAAAAAAGAGGCACCAATTTTTTTTCTTGTTGGCGCCAATTATTTTAGCTCATTGGGGACGAACATTTTTGTCACAAAATTTAAAGTTTTTTGCGACAAAAGGAATTCGTCACCAATAAATTCCAAACTTATTAGCCGATGTCGTTTCATTTTTTTTTATTTATTTGGTGACAAATATATTTTTTGTCTGGGAAGGATAAGTTATGGAAGACGAAAATATGTCATCACAAATAAATCCTTCATGCTCGTTTTGTCTTTTTGTTAATTAAGCGACAAATATATTTTTGTCTCGGAAGGATATGTTTTGGGAGACGAAAATATTTCGTTAATAATAAATTCTCCATGTGTCGTGTTGCATTTTGATTGATTGTGCGACGAATATATTTTCGTCTCATAAGGTTAAGTTGAAGGAGACGAAAATATTTCATCACCAATAAATTCTTCATCTCCACACAACATTGTTTTTGTATTATTGTTGATTAGGCAACGAACATATGAGTTTGAGACGAAAATATTTTCTCCCTAATTATTTCTCTTTATTAAAATGTCGTCAGAAACTAAGAGATGCTCTTACCTTAATCACTTACTTTCACACACACACAAATACTAAAGTCGTGACCCGAAAAGACACCCTCTACAAATCCTCATTTCTCTCTCGCACTTGAGTCTCCTCTCTCACAAGTATTGAAGCTGTGACTCGAGAAAACAATCTCTATAAACCATCTCTTCTATTTCGCACTGAAATTTCTCTATTCTCTCTCACATTTAAGCCGTTTGTGCATGCAAACATTGTTATCCAAGAAGACATTTTGTGCAAAGCTACTATTCTTTCTCATAGTAAACCCCTCTCCACAAAAAGGAAAAAATAATAATAATTAAACAAGGAAACAAAATACAAGAAATCTAGGCTATTGTGACAAAATTTGGTGACTTAAAATTTAACCCAAAGATGACAAAATATTAATTTTGTCGTTTGTTTTAATTTTTCTCAAACGTATAGGAGACGAAAAAAAAATTCGTCTGCAAAATTCAGGCGCCAATTTCATTTGCATTGACGCGAATTATTTTAGCTCATTGGAGACGAACATTTTTGTCACAAAATATATATATTTTTTGCGACGAACGTAATTCGTCACCAATAAATTCCCTACCTATTAAACAATGTCGTTGCATATTTCCATTTATTAGGCGACAAATATATTTTTGTCTAGAAATGATAAGTTATGGAAGACGAAAATATTTCATCACCAATAAACACTCCATCATGCAAACGATGTCGTTTCATCTTTTTGTTAAATTGGCGACAAATATATTTTTGTCTTGGAAAAATAAGTTGTGGGAGATGAAAATATTTCGTCACTAATAAATTCTGATTGATTGCGCGATGAATATATTTTTCGTCTCATAAGGTTATGTTGTGGAAGACAAAAATATTTCGTCACCAATAATAAATTCTTTGTTCTTGTATTTAAGGAGACAAAAATATTTTATCACTAATTATTTCTCTTTATTAAAATGCTATGGTTTTGTGTTTCAGAGCACTGAAACCGTCACTCCAAGAGACACACTCTGACCCTTATCACTCATTTTCATGTGCACGGACACTCAAGTCGTGACCCAAGAAGACACTTCCTAGAAACCCTCATTTCTCTCTCACACTTGAGCCTACTCCTCTCTCACAAGTATTGAAGTCGTGAAGCAAGAAGACACTCTGTAAACCATTTCTTTTATTTTCGCACTAAAGCCCCTCTCATATGTCTCACACTTAAGCCCTTCATGCATGCCAGTATTGAAGCTATTATCCAAGAAGGCACCCTATGCAAAACCGACTATTCTTTCTCATAGTGAAGGCGCCCCTTGCATAAGCACTTTTTCTCATTGTCTGAACCAATTCTACCCTTTCCGTCTAGAACACTCATTTTAGAAAAATCACAGGTCAAAACCCCTCTCCACAAAAAAAAAAAAAAACTTTTTTTTTTGTGAGAAAAAAAAACAGAAGAAAAATTAATAATAATTTTTTAATTTTCAAAATTAATAAAAAACATTACCTTGTTTAGGTTAAGTTTGGCATCTTCAAAAAAAGTTAAAAAGTCAAAAAGTTACTATCCTATTTAAGTCACATCATCTTATTTAAGTTATATAACCTCTCTATCACATCATTTCAAACCCAACTCATATTTCATAAAAAGTCAAAAAGTGCACTTATTTAGATCCCAAACAACCCCTTAGTATGGAGTTTTCAATAATTAATTTTTAATTTTTAATCTATATTTTTTTAGTGAACATTTTTTAATATTATAATTTTTTTTTTTACTTTTTACATCCCTTTAATTTAGATGAGGGCAAATTGCAGCAATTGTCCCGGTACTTTGGTCCTTGTGTCATATAAATGGTATGTGCCATATCTATATCTATCTATCTATCTACATGTCTATATCTATCTATCTATCTATCCTATATATTAAGCAAAATGAGATTTTTAACCCCAAGCCATATGGGAGCACTACTACAAAAATAGTTAAAGATCACACTTTGACAAAAAAAAAATATCTCACTTTTATTGAAAGTGTGATAAAAAAAATTAGATTGATATTTTAATCACACTTAATTTGATTGAGTGTGATAATATTTATTTTTTATGTCACTTTTCAATTAAGTGTCATTATATATATATATTTTTAATCACACCTTCTAATTAAAGTGTGATTATATATACACTACTACTTTTTAATCACACTTTTTAAATAAGTGTGATTATATATATATTTTTTTAATCACACATTCCAATTAAAGTGTGATTATTTATATATTTTTTAATCACACTTTCTAATTAAAGTGTGATTATATGTACATTACTACTTTTTAATCACACTTTTTAAATGAGTGTGATTATATATATATATATATATTTTTTTTTAATCACACATTCTAATTAAAGTGTGATTATTTATATATTTTTTTAATCACACCTTCTAATTAAAGTGTGATTATATATACATTACTACTTTTTAATCACACTTTTTAAATAAGTGTGATTATATATATATATATATTTAATCACACTCCCTAAATATGTGTAATTGTATAAAATATTCCAATTTGATTTTTATATTAAATATACAATTCCCATTTTTTTTTAAAAAAAAAAGCCCCAACACCAAAACACAAATTAAAAAAAAAATTCAAAATACATTTAACTCTTTGGATACAGCTAAAAAGTAAAATATTTATAAAAAAATATAATACGTGTGAAATGTATTAAATTTTATATTTTTTTTAATTTAGTATTTTTTAAAAAAATTAAAAAATATTTTCCTTCTAAGTGTATGTAAATTTTTTCAATTTAAAATGTAAAAAAAAATATTTAAAACATTTAAAAACTTACAATAACTAAAATAAAAAAAACTCAAAAACATGATTTTAAGGCTTCGTTCACCACTCTCCCTCTCATTCTATCTATACATGTTTTTGCCTCAAACCCTCTCTCTCTCTCTCTCTCTCTCTCTCTATAATTTTGCTATAATTTTTTTAGACTTATTTGGGTATATTTATAATTTTAGAAAAAAAAACAAAATTTAAAACTTATCTAAAAAATTACTAAAAAACTACACACACAAATATGAATTATTTTTTATCGGTGATGCACCAATTGGTATATTAACTAAGGTATCAACATACCATATGTTATTATTACTGATCCCATTCATTATACAAATTATAAATATCCAAAATTTTTTAAATTATGCCACATCATAGCATTATTAATTTTTTATAGCATTAATTTTTTTATTTAAAAAAAACTTATTTTTAATTAATAAATTTTAATTTTATCTCACCGTTTTTTTTTTTCTCACATAATTTTTTTTCCTAAGTAGATACTAAAAATAGATAAAGATCACACTTTGATACATAAAAATATCTCGCTTTTATTGGAAGTGTGATAAAAAAAATTCGATTGATATTTTAATCACACTTGATTTGATTGAGTGTGATAATATTTATTTTTTATCACACTTTTCAATTAAGTGTGATTATAGATATATATTTTTTAATCACACTTTTTAATTAATATGTGATATATTTATTTTTTATGTCACTTTTCAATTAAGTGTCATTATATATATATATTTTTTTATCACACTTTTCAATTAAGTGTGATTATATATATATTTTAACCGCACTTTTTAATTAACATGTGATATATTTATTTTTTATGTCACTTTTTAATTAAGTGTCATTATATATATTTTTTTAATCACACTTTCTAATTAAGTGTGATTATATATATACAATTTTTAACCACACTTTT
Organism: Camellia granthamiana; assembly: GCA_036172215.1. NCBI lineage: Eukaryota > Viridiplantae > Streptophyta > Magnoliopsida > Ericales > Theaceae > Camellia > Camellia granthamiana. The sequence goes on along the minus strand of CM069911.1, from coordinate 79,164,810 downwards.
TAATTAATATGTAATATATTTATTTTTTATGTCACTTTTTAATTAAGTGTCATTATATATATATTTTTTAATCACACTTTCTAATTAAGTGTGATTATATATAAAAAAAATATAAATGTGATTATATATATATATTTTTATACAAAAATATATCCCAAAATTGGTGCCTTTTCCTCTTCCACTACTCCAGCAGACACACGCCTTCTTCCAAAGAAGATTTAGAAGTTCCAAACATATACCAGACTCTTCCTTTTCCAATTTTGTTTTGCCTCTCTTTCTGATTCGTTTTCCCTAATTCGGTTTGCAGCTCCAAAATCCCCATTGTTACTCACTCAAGTCTTCGTCTCTGTTGAATCTTCAAACTTTTGGTGAGTTCTGTTCTCTTTTTTATTTTTTATTTTTTTTATGCTCCTTTTGTATGGTATTCATAAGATATATTTGTATATGATTATGATTATTATTAGTGGAATTATATAAATATAGTGTTTCATTTGGAATGAGGGTTTTGGGTGGGAATGTTGATATTGTATTTGGGTTTTGTAAATCAGAGTTGGAATTTTTATTTTTTATACTGTATGTTGATTCAGAATTTCGTATGTTGATAGTGTATTTGTATCTGAATGTGTGGAAGATGTGGTCTAGGGTTGATGAAATGGTGGGGATTGCAGTGGGTTCATTTGAAGCTGGTTCTTTGTTTTTTGAAGTTGGTTCTCTGTTTTTCATCATTTGAAGCTGGTTCATTTGTTTGGTTTACTTCATTTTTTTTGTGCTTCTTATCTCTCAATTGTTTAGTTTTTACTGATGTATTCATATGTTTTTGGTTTACTGATTTATTTCCATGTCTTACAATCTCTCCATCCATTCCTCATAAATTCCATATATTTCTATAGGTGAACTGGTTTTATTAGGGGGAAAAAATTATAAAAACTATCCTCACAGTTCCAGAATTATTAATTTTTCTGCTGTAGATTAAAATCAAGTAGATTGATATCACCTCCTTATTCCAAATACATATTTACAATATCAATGACCCCATTGGGTTGGCCACAAAATTAAAACATGGCATCTGTATCCAATTTGGGGTAATTTATCTTGTTACAGTACTGCAGAATTTGTTAGTTGATAGATTCCCCTATATGTTAAACGTGGCTCCCCTGTTTTTGTCCTAAACATTGCTGCTGTTTAATCTTTCCATCATCTTAATAAGGTTTTTCTGTTTCTTAAATTTCCAAGAACGGTTACAAATGTAGGCTTTAAAAATTCCACATACAAAGCAGAAATCAGCAAAGTCGATTTAGTCAATGTCAGCATGGAGCCTAGAATTCTCTCCTTTAATTCGCTAAATGAGAGGAAATCTTTTGTTGTGACCATCAGTGGAGAAGGATTGGATGATAGTAAGTCTGTATCGTCTTCACTGGTGTGGTCTGATGGCACCCATAGAGTGCAAAGTCCTATTGTTATATACACATCAATGTATTTCAATGCTTGATCATATGCTAAACTTCATATGATTTTTTGTCAAGTCACTAAAAAAGATTGATTCTGTATCACTGTGAAGCCTAGTGTTCTCCCTTTCAAGTTACTAGGTAGCCGAAAATCCTTCATTCCCTGTCAGCTACACTAGTTTGGTTGCACCTCATCCAACAAAATCATTCAAAGACAACAAGGGGAGACCGAATTAGGATAAATCACTTATTTTATTTAATAAGAACAAATACAATAAGCATCTTTGGCTATGGTATAGCTGTATAGTATACATATTTTAAATTTTTGGTCCCAGATCTTACAATATACCCTCAAGCATGTTTATGTTCAAGAGTTTACACCTAGTATTCCAACATATAAATGTAATATATAGATATATATAATTTGAGTTTGATCCATTCCCATATCTTATCACTTAATCAGCCATGGTAACATATCTCAAACAGCAGCCACGCCATCTTCAAGTGATGTATACTATTAGGGGGAAGTTTCAATTTAATTTGTAGGTAAGGTAATTGTACCTCATGGGTCAAAATGTTCTTCAATGAGCTTCATATGATTTGATACAATGATATTTTTATGATGCTTCCCAGACCTTGTAATCTCTTCCCTCTATAGCCAAAGACCATCTTTCAGGCCCACTTGGGGGCTCATAGTGGCCTGGACCTATCTTCATTGCCACTTTTTCTTCGATCACGGCTGCATAAACATCCCTTTCTGCCTTTGTTATTTTAATCTGAATCATACACAGAGAGAGAGAGAGAGAGAGGCTTTGAGAATTCTTGCAAAAAGTCCATATTTGCTAGAAATCTAAGGCACCTTCAATTTGAGGCTGATATAAATCCGCTCTTTCTTTACGCCAGGTCAGTATCATTTGGTTATTGAATTAACCATTGTTCACGTTACTTGTCCCGAGCCTGCTTTTGCCTTTCACAGCACCTTTGTTTCGTGCTTTAGTCCTTCGCAATCATATCACTAATTTCTTGGCATAGATTAAAATCAAGATTCAAGCCAGTTTGCAAGAGAGTTTTTTAAAATCAAGATTCAAGCCAATTTACTGTTTGGCATGGATTAAAATCAAATCGCTAATTTTCTGGAACTGTGAGAGTTTTTATTTATTTAAATTATCAAGATTCAAGCCAAAGTCTTGAAGTTAATGATGAAGTTGGATCTTATTATCAAATTTTATCGTTCCGCCAATTCTTCAAAATTTTCTCAGTATTATATTTATTATCAATATAATATTCACGCATAAAATAATAAATAAAATATGATAGGAAAATACCATCGTGTTGACATTATTAACTCGAAAAAAAAAGGGGGTCAAAGAAGACAATATTTGAGAAGGATTGCCTTGTAATGTCCTGACAGGCATACCACATCACTAGGTTTGAAGGGATTAGGTCCAAATCTAGGAGCCAAACATTCTTATTTTACAAAATTGACTATTATTATTAGTAGATTATATAATTCTTTCCACACTCAATAGTGGCAGAATTGAATTTTTGAGTCAAAAGGTAGCAACACTAAATTAAAGCTAATCGGCTGAATCTTGATTTTAATCTATGCCAAGAAATTGGTGATATGATTGCGAAGGATTGGCACAAACAGAAATGTTAATTCTGCCCATTAGCTTGCCAACCTTCAAGTAGCCTACAAACAGTATGCATCAGCAAGCATGGTGCAGAGCTATTTTGCTACTGCTGCTGCTGCTGCTGCTGTATAGCTGTTTTTGCTGCTGCAAGTTGCTACTTGTTTAGGAGGCAAACCACCTAAGTTAGTTGGGCTATACTTCATCATTCCACTCCCAAATTGACATAGTTATGTAGTTAGGTTTAAAACTGCTGCACCCACCTATATTAGAAATTATTTTATATTTTTCTATTCTTTACATCAAATCTTACAAACGATTACACCCCCTTGGTTAAAGACTATGTCTCTCCCTCTTCCTTCCATTCCCTCTCTATCGATGTTGTTCTTCTCCTCTACATCTACTGTATTGTGCACTGTCAGTTTTGTGTTATATATTCATTTATAATTGTAATTTTTTTTTTTTTGAACTTTAAAACCATTTTTATGTGTTATCCAAATTGCTTGTTGCAAATTACCATTTTTGTTGAAGATTATATTAAGAACTAGCAATTTTGCATTCTATATTAAAATTTACTCTTCAAATTTATCAATGGTTTATTCTTCCATCTTTATTTTATATTTTTTTGGAGAGGGGGTGGTTTGTGGATTCAACTATTCTGGATTTTGGATCGCCATAACCTTACAGAATGACACAATGACTACATCCAACATTCTGGCAAGTTTCATTTGTCGCTTTAGATGTAAAGATATAGACTTGTAGGTCTTTGGGTTTGACAAAACCCTTTGGATCTTATTATCAATGTAAATAAAGAGTGTGTCTTACCAATAGTATTACGATATGGATCTTGATGTAGACTAGGATTTGTAGTTATTTTGCACTTTCTATATGAACATTGTTCTTAATTAATGTAGTTGAATTTCAGTTGTGGGGTTCATCCACTGTTATGTAGGTTTATCATTGATTGGTCATATTGTGTGTCTGATGGCTTTGTAATTAATTTGTTTTATGATAAGTAAATGGTAAAAACAAAAATCATCCATATCACTCTAGCCATATTTCAATGATTTAGAGCCTATATGACATATCCACTTGTTGAGATTGTTGTTGCTTTATGCTTTATTTATGGAAATATATAATTATCTTTTCTTTACATCTAATGTTCAATTATGCGTATCCACCAAAAAAATGTTTAATTATGCTTTATAGTTGGGCAAAATGGACGCTACAAAAAAGCAATTGACCAAACCAAGTACCGCAACTAAGAAGGTAACGAACTATGAGAAACAAAGAATGAAGAATATTAATAAAAACCGTGAGAGAATGAATGCTCTAGGAGTGAAGAATATAACAACTTGTTTGAAGGCTACGGTTCAACATAAGAAATTGAGGAAGGAAAAACAAATACCAATTGAGGAAAATGACGATGATTATCGACCGTCAGAGGCTGAAGATGGCAATGACACTGAATCCTATGATTCGTTTGAGCATGAGGTACTATACATTTATGCATTGTGAAATATATTCTTTCTTGTTACTTTCAATTCATACACACATAGACATGTATATCTTTGTACATATATTCATATTTTATTATGTTATTCAGCTGTTAGAGATACCATCGAGAGCCCGTTCACAATCTCATCATGAGGCATTGACCCACGCATTAGAAGAGGGGGATACCTCTTCACGTCCTGAGGTGACTACACCACCTCTCAATGTGGAGCCTCAACTTGAGGTGACTGCTGGTAATACTATTGGTAAGACACACTCTTTATTTACATTGATTTGAGATCTTAATTAAATTTGTTCACATACTATTTCAATATTATGGCTTCACAATATCAGCTGCTAAGCGTGCTCGTGGTCCGACTCGAGGCAAAGAGGTTCAAGGCCTTGTTGATAGAGATGGAAAGCTTAGCGTGCCTATCCCTCCAGAATTTCGTGCACCAGTAGGGGACTATGCCTCAAAACTAGCCTCAAAGATTGGTGTAGAAGTGCGAACTCTTTTACCAGATCCAAGTGTTCGTAGGTGGAAGTATGTTGATGCCTCCGTTAAGGAGGCGATGTTTCAACGCTTGAATGTAAGTTCGTTGTCTACTTATAGGAGATTTTACTCATTTTTATAATAGGTTAGAAATCTTAATTATTTATTGTAATTATTTTAGTTTTTATAAGAATTATCTATGACTTATCTATTTTTTGCAGGATCAATTTGATTTACAAGGAGACCCTGTTGATATAGAGAAGGCAATGAACACAAAATTTGGTCGGAGATTGAGTAACCATACCTATAGGCTGCACAAACAATTCATGGAGCTGAAGGAGGCTAAAGGGGAGGAGTATGCAAGAAACCACCCACCGAAGAATGTCGATCCTACCAAGTGGATAGATCTTATTGATAAAAAGTGGAACACTAAAGAATTTCTGGTAACATTTTCATCTTTTTTATTATATTAGCAAAGAAAGAATTTGATTAGAATAGGGAGAGATTCTAAAACAACTAGAAAGAACACAATCAATTTGCTGTGAAATTCCATATGTATTCTTTTCCCTTTATCTTCTAGGCATGTAAGTGGAACATAATAAAAACCAAATAAGTGGAAAAATGAGAAAGGAAAACTATTAAACATGGATTGGAAGGCTCGCATAATAGGAGATTAATTTATGGTTCCTTAAAGTGCATCTTTCACATCATAGAATAAAGAACTAAGATTTCAGTTTCTATGATTGTATTAATTTTCTGTTTGTTCTTGGGTTTGGTCTGAAGTTTCATGATAATGGTAAGCAACTAGCTAAGTAACTAATATAGGGTATTGAGACAGAATTTTAGATTTGATAGAGTTGCGGAAGAAAGAAAGGGTTATGAGTTTGGTATCAGTAATTGTTCCATATCTTGTGAAATGTAAATGGATTTTTTCACAATCTATCTTGCCCATGCTTATATGCCCCTATTTGTGAACAGTGTAAATTACTCGTTTTTCTTTTTTCACCCAGAAAAACCATCTTATGATGAAATCTCAACAAGTCCTCTAATCTATTTTTCACAGAATTGAATGAAACTAGTGAATAATTTGAAATATCTTTTAAGTTGAAATAATATATAGGAAAATGATAGAGAGGAATAATGCAATTTCTGTATTATCAACCATTAAATTTGTTTTACTAGTGATACATTTCATTGTTATATTGGTTCATTATTCCTTACAGGAACAATCAAAAGCCAGCATATTTGTCTTACTAATGATACATTTCATTGTTATATTGGTCATTCTTCCTTATAGGAACAATCAAAGGCCAACATCGCGAACAGAGAAATGATGTATACAAAACATAGGTGTGGTTCTAGGTCAATCCCTGTTAGAGTAGAAAAACTGGTACGTATCCTTGCACTTTCAGAATTATATTAGATTCTTAGCTTTATTTATTGAATATTTGGTCTATCGAATTAGGCACGAGAAAAGAAGATGCTACCTGATCTAGTAGAGTTGTACAAGGAAACTCACTATAATGAGAAAACACATGAGTGGATCTCATCTCAAGCTCAGTGTAATTATGTGAGTATATATTGCAATTTTTATTAACAAAATTTTAGAATACTATTTGTTATAATCTTATTTAATTTTCTAATAATTATTTAATTTTTTTTATATTTGATAGGAAAATATGATACAGACACAGGCTGATCACCTCTCAGAGCCAGGATCAACCCCTTTGACTGCAGAAGAGCTATCAATCAAAGTCCTAAAGCCAAAGTCTGGCTATGTGAAGGGACTTGGCATGAGACCTTCATCCTCTATTAGGAGAGCCACTACCATATATGCTGAAACAAATGATTATGTGAAGCGCCTTGAGATGCAAATAGAGACACAAAAGGAACAAATACAAATGCAAAACAATAAAATAGAAGATCTTGAAGAGGGTAAGAAGAAGCAAGGGGAGATAATGGCTGATGTTGTCAACTTTTTGAGGACCAAAGGATTCACTGGACACTTTGGAAGTGGAGGGGACTCATCCACAAGTGGACATACTTCTTGGTAAAGTATATTAACTTTAATATAACAAATTTTATAAAAGAATACATGTTTGAAGAATTAGGAAGTAATGGAAACATGCATATGACATCCAATTTGTACAAGTGCACATGATGTATAAATTGTGAATTAGTCTAAAAAATATATTTTTTTCTCTATACTTAAAGCTTGAAAAAAGGCTGTCGAAATGCTAAATTATCACACAATTACAGATTTGTACAAGAACCAATAGAAACACTTTAGGAGGGACCAATATAAGTTGTATGAACTTACGGCACCTTAATGGGATGCACCATTTGTGAATTAGCCTTAAAATTAATTTTTTGTTCTCATAATCCAAAAAAAAGTCTGTTACAGGGATAAATTGTATAATTGATCTAATTGTAAATTGATGAGTTACTATTGTTTTTAATCTTTTGTATAATTGATTAATTATTAAAACTTTTAATTTATTTTTTTGCAGATTGGATTGGGGTGGCATTTTTGATGTGCAACAATGATGTAATTTGTTTGAATGTTCATTTTTGTTTGATAAGGATACACATACTTTTTGGAGTTACACTAGTTATTGTTGGATTTTTGGTGGAATTGAACAAGTTATAACTTTTGGATATTTTGTGGATATTTCACTATTTTATTATATCAGGATGAAATTATTTGTAATGATGAATGGATATTTTCATTTTGTTAATTCGTAAATGTGTTTATAACAGGTTAGGTTAAGTTGTGATGGAATTGTTATATTCAACAGGTTTCAACATGAACAGGGTCATATTTGTTGAACTAAAATTTAGATTTTGATAAAATAGGTATATAATGTGGAAAAAAATATTATGAAATTATTGACAAAATTTTTCATCCCTAAAGAAGGTTTTTTTGTCTCTTATTTGGCTTAGGTGGATGATTAATTTTGTCATAAATTCTTTATTTCGTCGCTAAATGAATTTGTCATGATAAAAAATATTGTCACATTTTGTCACTATTACCCTCAATGTGTGACGAATTTTTTTTGACATTATTTCATCATTTTTAATGATGAATTTGTTTTTATCTCTATTGGTAGCTTCTTTGACAAAAAAATTTCGTCTTCGTTTATATTAAACGTGACAAAATTATTTTGTCTCCATTTCTTATATTTATGACAAAATACTTTTGTCTCTAATTTCTCATTTAATGACAAAATATTTTGTCGCTAATTACTTATAAGTATGTTCCCAATAGAGTGTATTGGAGACAAAAAAAATTCGTCACAAATTTATCATTTTTAATGATGAATTTGTTTTTGTCTCTATTGGTAGCTTCTTTGAAAATTTTTTTTTGTCTTCGTTTATATTAAACGTGACAAAATTATTTCGTCTCTATTTCTTATATTTATGACAAAATACTTTTGTCTATAATTTCTTCTTTAATGACAAAATATTTTGTCGCTAATTACTTGCAAGTATGTTCCCAACAGAGTGTATTGGAGACAAAAAAATTCGTCACAAATTTATCATTTTTAATGATGAATTTGTTTTTCTCTATTGGTAGCTTCTTTGACAAAAAATTTTCGTCTTCGTTTATATTAAACGTGACAAAATTATTTCGTCTCTATTTCTTATATTTATGACGAAATACTTTTGTCTCTAATTTCTTCTTTAATGACAAAATATTTTGTCGCTAATTACTTACAAGTATGTTCCCAACAAAGTGTATTGGAGACAAAAAAAATTCGTCACAAATTTATCATTTTCAATGACGAAATTTTTTTTTCGTCTCTAAGACCCTTTAGCGACGACCCTTTGGAGACAAAACGGGTGACGAAAAATGTTTGTCGTAATTAGTTTGGGTGACGAAATATATACATTTTGGGACAAATTTGTTTCGTCTTTAAATCTCAAATTTGTTGTAGTGTTAGATGCTGTTTTAACCCACGAAACGAGCTCATTTTTTATTGGTTTCACCAACATTGAAGTAAAACATTATTCTGCACACTTTTTGTGTTTTGAACTTTTCCAAACAAAATCATCTTAGGGCAGTTTCTTTTCGTTTTCAGTTTCAGATTTTTCGGTTGAATTCCGTCTAGATTCTTCTATCAAGTTTTTCTTTCAACCTGTTTAGTTTTTACTAAATTCGTTCGCGATACCTTTTAGGAAATTTGATCTATACAACTTTTGTTCTTTGAGTTTCGATCAATTTAAATTATTGAAGCATGAAACGGTGCATTTTTATACTTCTTCAGCAAGTTACTTATGATTAAATTATACTAACTTTATTTTTTTTTTACAGAATGGTGGTCTTACTAACTTTTTATGCAGGGCTGACCCACCATATTTTTATGTTTATTTTATACTCAATTTATATTTAGTTGTGTACGAGTAAGAAACTAAATGCCACTGTATCTTGAGAAACTACCCCTTCGTCTCAGTGTGGATGAAACTACTTGTCTTATCCCGTAATAAGAATTAAATGTAATTTTGTTTGTGTTTAGTGGACACGTGGATGTCAAATCTTGTACTCATACCAGTATACTTGTATACTGACCCGTTTTGTCTCTTGACATCTCGGGTACGTTCTATTTGAGCGCAGCCGAGCTTTCTTTGCAGGATTAGTTGGGGCTGTGGTAGTGACAAGAAATAACTATGATTGTAGGACATGTCTTTTGGACTGTTTTTGGGTTTTCTTGAGCTTAGAGTTGATATTAGTTTATGTATTTATTTATTTATTTTATAACCTTAGTATTTTGACAATTTGGCATTGTCGATTTTTTTTTTTTTTTTTTCAACTTTACGTTATTGAAGTTGTTTTGACTAGTTGTTGCTACTTTAATATTGAAGGTATTGGTTAGTTATGAAATTATGGTGGATGGTGCGGTTGGCATTTTGTTGGTTTTTTTCTTTTATCCCTTGTAATCTTTTGAGGTTGGAAATTTACTTAAACCCTTTGGGGACGTAAATGTTTAGATTTTGTTTCACCCCCAGGATTTGGATGATGGAATATTGATTGTGGTTTAGTCCTAATTTAATATTTAATTGTCCAAATTTTGAAGCGTGACAAGAATGGGTTTAGATGTGTTAAATTTGTGTTTTGAACCTTGAATGCAAACTTGGAAATTCCAGAATTCCCAGGGTTTGCTTGAGTGATGGTTCCTTCGCTCGAGCATACTTTGCAAGCTCTGAGTACTTTTGTAGGGTTTGATAGTTAGTTCGAATTACCATCATTTGTTTTGAACCTTGGCTCGAGCGACCAAAAAGTTGGCTCGAGCATAAAATAAGAGCATCTAGTACTTTTGTAGACCAAGGGGTCCGTTTGAGCAAATTGTCCTATTTTCTAAAATTTTACAAAGTGTTTCAAAGCACATAATTGAATTTTCATTGCATCCTAGGCATTCTTAAGCCATTTTTTAAGTTATAATAATGAGGATAATAATTAGAAACACACTAAAAGGAATTACGTTTAGCAAATTATGGAATGTGTGTTTCAGTCTGTATCTGTTACATGTTTGTTTAGGTCACGTGCCGTTGTCCATCTGATTTGTCAGATTCGTCTGTTTTGCTTCTAAAGCTATATATAAGTAACAACCTTGTAAAGATATGTTCAACTAAGTATTTTCTGATAGATATGATAAACTCTGTTTTCCGAAATGATATTTTCTATATAGATGAATGATTTTTCAATTTCTGAAATGTATCATAGCATCCTTAGCATCATGTGAATCTATTATCTGATATCTGTTACTTGGTACCAGGGATCTCCATGGGTTCCAATCATGGAACTATCTGTGAAACTTATATGGTTATTTGTTACGCTTGTGCACAATCATCTGTCTGATATGAATATGGGTCTTTATGACCAATCTGATCTGTTAGAGCTAATAAATGTACCACATATAATTGTTTACAAATCTAAATAAGTAAATGAATCTATTTCTGATCTAAATTCTGATTTCTGAATCTGTTATGGACATTATTCATAAAACCTTTACTCTGTTGTTATTCATTGGGCTCTAACTCATTATTTATATTATGTATGTAGGTGATCAGGCGTGTAACTAGACTAGAGACTTCCAGCCTGGATCTGTTCTGTCAGCCAACCTGTTGTAGACACCTCATTTTGACTGCTCTTAAGATTTGGGCACTTTGTTCCGAGCACCCAATGATGAAATGCTACGCTGCACAAATCGTTCAATTTCTTCAGCAAAAGGCTTCGGTTTCAAGCTTTAAAACGTAAACCTTCTACCCACTTTGAACCAAAACCTATTTTTTCTAGCCTGACCACTCAAAGAACTGCTGGCCAACAAGTGGTCGGCAGGCCATTTTTGGTTGGCCGGCCGTCCCTCTCCATGGCGACCGACCATGTTTAGCGCAGCAGATATTTTGACAGCTGTCCCCATGCCCATACCTTGCACCAACTGTCTTATTATAGATATTTTCGACATGAGAATGCATTTTTCTATAAATACATGACCCCCCTCATGGTTTGGGGTTAGAAAATTTTCCCAAGAGCCAAAACTTGTCAAATACTCTTCCCTTTTCTTTTGCAATATACATACACCATACATACACATTCTTAGCCAAAACTTGAGGTCTTTTGCTGAGATTCTTAAACACAATTTCAGCTCTTGAGAGTGTTCAACTTGTGGTTTCTGAAGTAGAAGAGCATCCTCTCTTTTAAGAGGTATACTTTGAGCTTTTGTACCATCTTTTCTCTTTATGTTCTTGGTGTTTACTTACTATTGTCAGAGTATTTTGAGGCCTGAAATATGTGATTTTAAGTCACAAAAAAGATGAGAGGTTGGCCACCCTTCCTTTGGCTTGTTAGTTGGTTGAAACCCCTTGGCTTTAGTCTATTTTTGCTCACTTTTTCCACCTTAAAAACCTGATTTTTAGCACTGTTTTGGTGCTGTTTCAGAGCTTTTTAGTGTGTTTAATTGTGCTTTAAATACTATAGATGTGTTGTTGTAGGTCCTCATGTATATAGCTTTCAATCCATTTGAGTTGATAGTCTTTTCTTCCTTCTTTTTATAGCTTTCATACATATTTACACCATTATAATCACCCATTTTTTCATAGCACTCCACAACCTCCCTCCATTCTTTGTTGCTTTTGATTAAAGAGTTGAATCAAACAAAAGATTATCGTTCAAAGTATAAGAAAGTGACCATTCATGCTAAATGGTTTAATCTATTCGGAGGTTCATTACTAGGGCATTACATCTCTCTTATGCTAAGCGTGATCTCTCGTTTGATACTTCTCTTTATCGCCGGTGCATTACTTCTAAGGGACTAACTTTCTAGTTAGACCCTTGAAAATCACAATGAAAGTGTTATTATAACTTATTATTGAGTTTGGATTTAGAGTTATTATCGCTCATTTTTTATTTGACTTAGAATTCATTATCGCTTGTAAATGAGTTTGATTCTTTCTTTGTAATTTTCTCCATAGAAAAGGGCTTGAAAAGTTCATTTCTTGGGATAAGTGGTGCTTGCTATCTTTATTGCTTTTGGACTTAGTGAACGTAATCTACACTTTTGGAAAAAAATGAAGAAAATATAAGAAACGGAAATGTAATATTAAAAAGGCTAATAAAAGAGGCAAAAAAAGGTAATAAAATTTGGTTAGGTTCAATCGGACATTATATTAAATCTATTGCGTTTGGAATCATAGCATACTTTTTAGTGGTGTTTAATGGTTCATGAAGCAATGTCTACCCCTTTCCTTGAGGTAACTCCATGATAGGGAGGATATATTGTCTATCTTTTATTTAATTTATTGAACTCTTGTCCCATCGTTTCTAAGATCATTATGCAACAAATTTGCACAATTGATGATTTGAGAACTGAATCTACTCCTCCCTTGATCATCTTCATGATAGGGAAAGGCAGAGAGGATAAACATCTCTTGGAAACTCTATTTTTGCTCTGCTTCAGCTCTGTTGCAGTAGGGTAATTCCAAGAAAATGTGTCCGGCGGCCACCATTTTGAACAGCCGACCACTTTTTGAGGCCGGCCGGCCACATATTTTGTACAGACAATGGCATTTTTACAGCAGAACAAAGCAGAACCTGAGGCCAAAACAGAATAATTTTCTGACTCAAACAGAGTAGATTTTGGCAACAAACAGAGAGGATTCCAGGAGGATGTTCTCCGTTGTGCGCATGTGGCTCATCGCCTCCTGTTCTATTAAATTAGCGCTTTAATATTAGTGTTGTAATTAATTAGTTGGCTTCATTCGAATGTGTAATAGCTAGTTAATTTAGTTAATTCATTTGGTATTGTAATAATTAGTTTAATTAGGACATTCATTCAGACCCTCTTGTGCGAGGGCAAATTTGTAACACTTGTAATATTTTGTATGCCTTCCAACCCCTATTTCTTTCTCCCTTTTATTTATATGCTTATCGTAATAGCATTATATTTTTCGTTTCATATCATTGCCATGCTTAATATCCATTTTTGCATACATTGGGTTCGGTTATTCATTCTAACATTGTTGTCATTTCCTACTTACTTGAATACATGCGTTGTCGCATGCTTTGAGTTGATCCATATGGCATGTTAAAATAAATCAAACCTAGTAGTTGCATTTTGTATGTGTTGCATTAGTCGCTTGCATATTAGAGCATCCATTTTTCTAATTATTTTCTTCTCTTTGGTTTGCTTAGATTGAGTACTAGATGAGTAATTCTTGCTTTAGCATATTGCATGTGTGTTTGTGTTGCCATATCAAACATACTACCATGAGGCTAAATGCACCTCTTTGAATGGCGGTGGATGAAGGCTATTTTGCTTAAGTTGGGATGATTTTGATTAATGTACATATGAGCTTACTTTTTCAAGTAGCGCATATTTGAATCTCTTTTCAAATAAGCATGAAATCAAAGTATTCTAAAGTGAGTGAAATAGTCTATATTTATGTGCCTCACATAGTAAGTTAGCATATTAATAATTAGAACAAGAGCATATAATGTACATAAAAATCACATCATGATTAGTAGAGGTCAATCTTTGATCGGGTGAGGGAGGTGCTCAATTCATGACCTTCGCCTCTCATACCGAAATTCTCGAGCCTAGACACTTTGGTTATGACGGACAAGTGGCCTTTGGCACGAGTCACGGGCTTCCTAAATTTCCCAAAAATATTTAGATGGTGACTTTGAAATCTGACAACGCAATCCATTTTTAGGATTTCCAATTGTAAATAGATTTTCTAAAGATTTGTTGGATTTGAACTCTCATTTGTGTTTTTTTTCTGTTTCACATTGCACTTGTGAAACCAGATTCAGAACCACGAGAGTCTGAGTAGGGTTATCATATCCAAGAAGACTAAACCCCTTCGAGGAGCATGAAAAACCAGCTACACCTGTGCGTCTCTCGAGGAGGTTTCAAAAATCTTTTGTAATCAAGTCTTGAGTTTTTAATTTCTTATGTCCTTTGGACAAGTTTTTGTTTATCTGTAATAGGGCTAAGTCCCTTTTTATTTTATCTATTATGGGTGACGTAAGAATGATGCGATAATATATGTAAATAAAGTTTTACAATTTCTGTCTCATATAAATCTTCACAACTCTATGGGCATTGTATTTTGATATTTGCTTTCGCTAGCCCTCTACTTTTGCTAATTTGTCTCAGAGGCCTTTGGTAATCTTAGGATTACTAGCCGTTTACGACGCTAAATCTATAAAGGTGGGTTTGGGTCGTGATAGAGTGGTATCCGAGCATTAGTTATACTGCACACACGAGTCCATATGAGCTATATGATGTCCTAAAAAAGAATTAGGGACATTACATCAGTATGTGTGAGTGTGTGTGTAATTATATGACATATCTAAAACAATATGAAATGAAATGAAACTGAACACTGTGATGTAAGGACTATTTGCCTATGTTTATTATTGCTCTGTTTACCTATAGTAAATGGAAAGAACAAGAAGTGATGATATAACTGAATCTTCCGATGGACCGAATGGAACAAATGCTAGAAGCTTTAACTGAGTCCATGAGACAACAACAAAGACAACAATCATTACCTCTTCCACTTTCTCTGGTACAAGTTGAGCCGGTGAACAATGATATTATCAGTTTGACTTAGAAATTCAACAAGATGAAGCCACTGACTTTTCTGGGTGGCATTGAACCATTGAAGCCTGAAACTTGGATGCTTAAGATAAAGAAATTATTTGAAGTGTTCCCATGTTCCAAGACTCAGAAAGTTTTGCTGGCCACCTATACTTTGAAAGAAGAAGCAAGGCATTGAGGGATGTTAATACGGGATATCAATGGGGCTATGACATGGAATCAATTCAAGGAAATATTTTATGAGAAAATTTCTCTTAGTGCTTTTGAGATTAGAAGGTGTCAGAATTTGAACAGTTGAAGCGAGACAACATGTCTATGGCCGAGTATGAGGCAAAATTTACTGAGTTAGCTCGGTTTGCTCCACATATGGTAGACACGAACTACAAAAAGGCCAGGAAATTTGAAGGAGGCCTTAATCTAAATGTATTTGATCGGGTTGGTGTATAAAGACTGACCAAGTATGTGGATGTGCCGGATTGAGCCTTGATGTCGGAAGCCAATTTAGCAGCCATGAAACAAGCCAAAGCTCCGACAAATGATTGGAGAGGTAAAAGATCTCTCAATGAACAAAAGTAAAATATAGGATCTTCAAGTAGTTCAAGTCAAAGTAGTGGTGCTGCACCTACTTGCTCTAAATGTAGAACAAAACACAAAGGTGTCTGTTACCGATTAACGGGTGCTTGCTTCATTTTGAGTCATTTAAAGATCAAATTTGTAATTAAAGTTTGTTTTTTTTAATCTATTGGACAATAGTTGGGTAAGTTCCTAAACATGTAATTGTTTTTGGAAACCTCATCAACTAGGTTTTCTAATTCCAATTGGACAAGGTTTCAATATTCCTATATCTAAGTCCTAGTTAAGAATCTCAATCTATATATATTTTACATTCTACAATAAAGAAATCTCTCTCAGCTCAACCTTTATTGCTTTAATTCTCTATTGTTATTCAACTTTTCCTCATCAATCTGCTGTTTTTCCTTCACGGTCTCCAAGCTTTCACTCGCCTTTATTCTTTTTGTTTTTCTATCAATCCTTCCACAACCCACTATTTCAACAGCTGCACAAGAAAGAAACCATCATGATCATGGGTTGAATGTTGGGATGATCTCAAGTGTGCTGTGCCTAGGAGGCAGAAAACAATCACACACAAGCACACAAGCAAGAACACAGAAAGATTTACATGGTTCGGCAAATCGCCTATGTCCATGGGCAGCGGATTTCACTATATGAAGAGAAATACAAAATTACAACAATGGAAGAGGAGGAGACACTACTCTCACTCAATTCACACTCACTCACTTAGTTGCTTATTTTTAGGACCCAAACCCGCCCTTATAGGTTTAGCATCATGACCGGCCAGTAATCATAGATTACCTACGGCCTCTTGTACAAATGGACCTCTTAATATAAAGTACGGGGCTTAGCGGAAATTTGAAACAACGTAGAAATTATCCATTTAGCTGTGCATGTATAAGAAGAACTAATATAATAAGCAAAGTTTTGATTTAAAAGTACATTTATCACAATTGTACAAAAGTCATGTCTTGCAAATATGCAACCCCAACTATAAACAAATACAAAACCATTGAAATACACAAAAGGGGGTTCAAGTAGCATGGCTCCTCTTGAGCTTGATCACTTCACTTACAAGCTCCTCAAAAGGGCTGACCCTGGTAGACTTGAGGCTTTCTAACTTTGATGTTCAGCTTGCCCACCTACATATATATATATATAAATAAATAGTGAGTTAGAGCCGAGTGAGTAATAACAGAATAAAGAGGTTATGTGAATGAAGTTCGATAACATGCTCGTCAAGATTCTTGTTTCAAATCTTTATATCCAATAAATTTCATAATCGACGTCATTCAATATCAAATATGTGATACACCCATGAACAATAACATTCCAATCATAGTGGAGCAAAACCAATGGACCACGAAGGGCCAACACTAGAGATCTCTGCGTAATCCAATAGCCTTGGTATTGTTACCCCTAGGCAAGGGCCTACATCTAATGGCCGTGGTCTTGTTACCCCTAGGCAAGGGCCTACAACCAATAGCCGTGGTATTGTTACCCCCAGGCATGGGCCTCTGTTCAATGGATGCCACAAATACATTTCGAAAATGAACTTCATTCATCATTGCAAAATAACTTTTCGATAAACCATTCAGTCAATCACATATTGATTCTAAAGAAATAACAATTTCAAAAATAATATTACTTGAACATATCTTTATAAAGTTACTACTCACAGTGGTTTGAGTTGTCACTAAGCCTCGGATGTCCATCTAAACAAAACACATAACAGAAGCACAGTTGAAACACCAATTCATTTTAATTCAATTCTACTCATGTGTTTCTAACTCATTCTATGATTATATGAGTCCAAATGGTGCCTAAGAATACTTGGAGTGGCATGAAGATGCAATTATGCACTTAAAAAAGTTGGTGAAATTTTGCTGAAAACAGGGTCTCCGCTCGTGCGCAACTTCCTTCGCTCGAGCGGGGTTTCACAAACAAAGGTGGTCGCTCGAGCGTAACTCCTGTCGCTCGAGCGGTCTGCAAAAGTACTGGTTACATGAAATTCCCGCTCGACGATCGCTCGAGTGGAAGACTAAGAAAAAGGGTCCTCGCTCGAGCGCCACTTTGGTCGCTCGAGCGGCCTGTAAAATTTTACAAATTTTCTGGGAGCTCGATTTTCACGCTCGAGCGAGACTTTTCTCACTAGAGCGGACAACACAAATTCTAGAATTTCCCGAACTGTGTTTGAGCTTCAAGGTTGATATTCAAAGCCTCAAAACTTGTGTTTTTGGTACAAAAACTTGGAAAATCATTATGTAACATGAAAATACTTCCAATTTGAAACCATTTGATCGAAATCACGCTTCAATTGTCTAAGTTCAAGCTTAAATTTTCAAGTTGAAACCATGCATGTTATGGATTGAGCCTTCTTCATGTTAAAACACCACTAAGTGATATGAAATGCATGAATTCATGGATGATCTTCAAGCTCATGCCTCCTAAGCTTCATGCATGTATAAATTTCAAGAAATCTTAGCTCAAAAATGAAAGATTAAGCATGGATGTGCATAATTCAACTCAAATTCATCATATCCATGGCAATTCATGCTCAATCTACTCAAATTCAAACAAATTATCCTCTAACTCCATGAACTTAGTTTCTACATGACTTGATTTCAAGAATTGGCTTGAGTTTCATACCTAATGTGTGAGTTCAAGTGTTGGACTAGTTCAATTCACCAAAACTCTAGCAATTCACTTCAATCTCCTCTTTTTCTCTCTAAATGTTGAACTCTCCTTCCTTCTCTCTCAATTCTCAGCCAAGTGTGTGTATATGTGAGCTCATAAGCTTATTTAGAGCTATTTATATGGTGTGATTAAGTTAGCCTAATCACATATGATTAAGGTTAACTAGTTAGGCTTAATTCTAGTTAATTCAATCAATTTATTCTAATTATTTTGATCCAAATCAATTTCCAATTAAAGTTACCATAAAATTCTAAGTATTCTAATTAGCCTATTGGGCTAGTCAATTTCAGTTTCTGAAGTCATCTAAGTTCTCAATTTCTGTATCTAAGTTGTCAATTCGAACAGATATTCCATGTAATGACAGATAATCACAAAATTAAGCACGTATTCGCATAAATAAACAAACAATCATGCAATTAGACTTAGTAAAATATCATAAACACTAGTTCGGAGATCGGGGTCATCACACTTATACTTTGCTTACACTCTCTGATTTCACCACACCAAACTCCTCCTATTCACTACCCATTTATAGATGCAATGGGAGAGCCAAATTCTTCAACAAGCCACCAACAACATTTATGGAAGCCACCAACAAGATTAGCCACCCTACCATGAGTAGCTCGCTGAATCTCTAGCCCAAATCTTCAGCTTCTTCATTTGTCTTCAATTAGCAACTATTGTTGACAAAGTGAATCAGAGCCAAATCTTCAACAAATCTCCACCTTGACGAGGATTCTCCATCCAACATAGTGATCAATCAACACTGCCATGCACCCGAAGGTGCTTAGTTTCGAGAGATGTTGACCAAGTCCAAACATTGTTGGAACTTGATCCCAGAAACCACTTTTGTGAGCATATCGGTCGGATTATCTGTAGTACTAATCTTTTGAAGTAGAATATCCCATTCATTCACAATTTCTCGGATGAAATGGAAATGTACATCAATGTTCTTGGTGCGAGAATGATGAACCTAGTTCTTTGCCAAGCAAATGGCACTTTCACTGTCGCAGTACACCTCAACGTGCTTCTAAGCAATACCCAACTCCTCAATTAACCCATGTAGCCAAATGGGTTCCTTAAAGGTTTTTGTCACTGCCATGTACTTTGCCTCTGTAGTAGACAAAGCCACCGTTGACTGAAGCATTGACCTTCAACTCACCGGACCTTTAGCAAGCATAAATAAATACCTTGTTGTTGACCAGCATTTGTCCAAGTCACCAGCATAATCTGAGTCCACATATCCAACCAAATTTTATCCAAGTTGGCTATCTCTCTCAAACTTTAATCCCAGATTAACCATGCCATGTATGTACCTTAGGATCCATTTTATTGCCTGCTAGTGACCTTTCTCCAGATCATGCATATACTTGCTTACCATACTCACAGGATGTGAGATGTTAGGCCTTGTACAAACCATAGCATACATTAATGCACCTACTACGTTTGCATATGGAACCTGTGCCATAGGCGTGCCATATGTTTCCGTTCTTCTTCTATGCGTGGAGACATCGAAGCACTAAGCTTGAAATGAGGGGCCAATGGCGTACTCACAGCTTTTGTTTTCCCATTTATTCCAAATCTATCTAACACCTTTTTCAAATACTAGGTTTGCGTCAGACAAACCGTGCCCTTCTTCCTGTCTCCATGCCATTGATTTTCTTTGCTTCGCCAAGATCCTTCATTTTGAACTCTTCTGCCAATTGTGTCTTGAGTTTATCAATCTCCACCTTGCTCTTAGATGCAATCAACATATCATCTATGTATAAGAGCAAATAGATAAAGGAACCATCGAAAAGCTTACAAAAATATACACAATGATCATACTGGCTTCTTATGTATTTCTTTTCCGTCATGAACCGATCAAATCGCTTATACCACAGTCTCGAGGATTGCTTCAACCCGTACAACGATTTGTTTAGCTTACAGGCCCAATTCTCTTTTCTAACAACTTTGAAACCATTTGGTTGGGACATGTATATCTCCTCTTCAAGATCTTCATGTAAGAATGCAGTGTTAACATTGAGTTCGGCGAGCTCGAGATCAAACTGTGCAACCAAAGCTAGCAAGATACGAATAAACGTGTGCTTCACAACAGGTGAGAATAACTCGTTGTAGTCTATTCTTTCCTTTTGGGCATAGCCTTTAGCTACCAATCTAGCTTTGAATCTGATGTTGCCTCTGCCAGGGATGCCTTCCTTCTTGGTGTAAACCCATTTACACCCAATTGCGTTATTGCCTTGTGGAAGTTGCACCAACTCCCAAGTCTGGTTCTTGTGAAGTGACCCAATCTCTTCATCCATAGCCTCCTTCCATTTGACACTTTTTGCATTCTGCACGGCTTCTCTAAAAGTGCACGGAACATTGTCTTCAATGATTGGACGTGCATAGGCCACCATATTGGTCATCCAACCAGGTTGCTTAAGAACCCTTTTTCCTTTTCTAGTTGCAATAGGTTCTGACTGTTGTGGGGCCTCTTGAACTGGATCTTCATTCTAATCTGAACTCTCATCAAGATCTTCTTCAGAGCTATTAGCTGAAACTTCTTCAGGATTGTTGACTGTCTAAATAGTCTTTGCTGGAGTTTCAAACTCCACCTGCACTGACTTCTTCAATACTTCCTCATTCTCTTGAGGATTTGGCTGTTTCAACATTATAGACACATCAAAGGTAACTGTAGCTTGACTTTTTCGTGCCCTCCTTTCGGAAGCTTGAAATAAACCCTATAGTTCGGATTCCCATGGTTCTGATTAGTTCTGAATCTAATCTCACAAGTGCAATGTGAAATTGATAAACACCAAAGAGTCCAAATCTGGCAAATCTTTTCGAAAATTGATTTTGAATCAAATTGTCAAAAATGAACTGCTTTTCCAGATATAGAGTCCCCACCTAAATATTTTATTTTGAAAAAATTTAGGAAAACCTTGACTCATGCCAAAGGCCACGTGTCCATCATCACCAAGATTGTCTCAGCTCGGGAACTTAGGTACGAGAGGGAAAGGTCATGAATTGAGCACTCCCACTCGCCCGATCAAAGATCGTCCTCTACTAATCATGACATGATTTTTATCAACATTATACGCTCTTGTTCTGGTTTATTAGGCTAGCATTTACTATGTGATGTGCGCATACAAGGTATAGACTAGTTTGCCTGAATTGGAACAATTCAATTTCATATTTACTTTTCGAAAAGGGTTTGATTTTGCCACTTGACAGAGCGGGCTTAAAGTTTGCGAATTTGTCACTTAAAAAAGTGGGCTTAAAACGTACATTCATTGAATTATTCCAATTCAAGCAACAAGTCTTCATTCACAGGCACTCAAACAGTTATAGCAAGTAAGCACTTAGCCTCATGGTAAGCATGCTAGTCATGGCAATCACTCACACTCATGCAAGTATGCTAAAGCACTAAAAACTCACCTAGTACTCCAAGCTAAGATAAAACAAAAGAGTTAGAAAAAATGCATGATCTCTAACTATGCCAAATGTCTAATGCAACACATGCAATATGCAACTAAAATAGGCTCGACCACTTAACATGTTATTTGCAACAATTTCATAGCATGCCGTTAAACACGTATTGAACGAGGTATTGAAATGATAATGTAGTTAGAATGATGAACCAAGCCTTGGTGCATACAATACAAATGAATGGATACAAACATGCGATATGCTAATTGAAATGTGATGCCCCTAATCTAACCATCAAAAGCAGATAAACAAAAGGGAGAAAGACGTGGGGTTGGAAGACATATACGTTATTACATTACGCTCTCACAAATGAGAGTTTGAATTAATAAACTAGCTAACTAATTAAGCTAATTATTACAAACCAAAATGAAACAAATAACTAGCTAAACTACTTAACTCATTATTACAACAACAACTGAACTAATTAGTTAACTAACTAATTAAATAATTACAACACAATTGCAACTAATAATTAAACTAAGCAATTAACTATTCCACCTCGGGAAATGAGAGATATGCATACACATGCTCGAATTCCACCCGAAAAGACCGCCGTTTTGCTCCCGAATGCCTATGTTTGCATAGTTGAACATTTCCAGAACCATTTTGCTCCACCTTACCAACACTCTGCTAAGATTTACATCAGTGGCTAGCCAGCCAAAGATGAAGGTTGCCGACCACCTGCCGGCCATGAAAGTGGCCTGCTGGCCGTCAAAGGTGGTCTGCCGGCCATGAAAAGTGGCCTGCCGGCCCCTGATGCACAGGTTCATCTTGCTGTAACAGAGGACAAACAGAGCATATACAGGGTATTTTCAAGGATTGTCTGCACAATTCACCCCTCCTTTTGATGAACAAATCCAAGGAGTTGTGTACTTAAGCCACAAACCACCAACTCAAGCAATTTCATTGCATGATGGCTTGTGACTCAAGATGTGCAAGCTTAATAAATGCAAAACAAGACACAAGCCTCCTCCCTTTCATGAAATATCAAAGGGAAGAAGATGACCTTGGAGACTTGGATCATTTCATCACTAGCAAGTATGAAATGGTCCAAGTTCCATGTGTTCAATTAACGTCCGATTGAACACACCAAAACACAATCAAATTCTTATCTTTGCACAATTTTTGTTTCAACTTTTAATTACTCAATTTTAGATTACAAACCATTCTTTAA
Organism: Camellia granthamiana; assembly: GCA_036172215.1. Lineage (NCBI taxonomy): Eukaryota > Viridiplantae > Streptophyta > Magnoliopsida > Ericales > Theaceae > Camellia > Camellia granthamiana. The sequence continues at coordinate 79,141,729 of CM069911.1, read as the reverse complement.
CCAATTAAGTCCAATGGTGAATTGAGTCCTCTAAAAGAGAAGAAAATGTCAAACAAGGGGTAGTTTAAGGCAAGAGAGAGGTGTCATGTCGTTGATAATGAACCCCCAAAAGAGGATTAAACCATTAAGCATGGACCTCAATCTCAAGCTTAAACAATTCCAAGGTTGAAACAATCCTCAAAGCAAACAAAGAGTGAAAAAATGAGGGAGGTTGCAGAGATTATGCTTGCTGAAATTAAGTGAGGAAAGCACTAAAACATGCAATCAACTCAAACAAGTGGTGTCTAAAAACCTAAAACACCAAGCTTGTGAGGACACTTACAGTACAACCATGCAAAACAAAGCTCAAATGACTTAACCAACCCAAAACAGTCCAAAACAGAGGTTAAAACATGCTGGAATTAAACTACAACAAGCTAGAAAAATAAGCTAACACATGGAGCTAACTTGACTAGCAAACAAGACACAAGCAGGGGAGGCTAACCCTTCCAAATTTGGACTTCAAAACATGATTTTGGCCACTAAAAATACTCTCAAATTCAGTGTTTAAAAAACTTGGAAAAAGATGGTAAAAGGGTGGGAAATATAAGGGCAAAGGCCTCCAAAACAAGGTATAGAGAAGGGCTATCAACCCCTTAACCTTTAATGGCCTTAAATCCAAGCTTCAGCCCAAAAAACATAGAGTTTTGACAGCCCAAAACAATGGAAAAATAGTAGGAATAAAAGCAAAGTATGCAAGCAAATAAGTAGAGCCTTATACCTGTTAAAGAGAAAAAGTAATTCCAAGCAACAAAATCAAGTAAGTACACCCTCTAGAGCTCAAACCAAGCTCAAGAACACCTCAGTTCAAAGATGAAAAGATTTGGTTGATGGTGTATAGGCAAAGGTTTAGGAATTAGAGGCTAAAGTGTAGAAAAATGCTAAAGAGAGAGAATTGTAGAGAAAGAGGAAAATTTTTGAGTTCAAAAATTTTCTAACCTTACTACAAGAGAGAGGGGTCACTATATATAGAAAACATGAAATTCCTTGAAGGAGATCTAGCTCTACACGTGGAGATAGATGCATGCATCTGTGCAAATAGTTGGCACATTTGGCATAAAATATCTGAAAAAATACACTAGTGGCCTGTAAGCCACATCAGTGGTCAGTAGCCCAAAAGTGATGGCCGACAGCCTTTAGGGATGGCCGGTATGCCACCAGAGGTTGCAGGCTAGAAAGACCAAGGCATGGTCCAAAAATGAGACAAAAAGGGTACAGGGTTTGAAAGGCTAAAAGTTGTGGCGTTCCGCTAAGGACTTCGAGCACTTGGCGAGCAAACAGACTCATCATCAGGTGTGCATGCGAGGAAGTCCAAGTCGTAAGGGCCGTCAAAAATGGAGTGTCTACAGTTGCCCCTCTTTGACATAACTCGGAGTCATAAAATGACGTGAGTGAATGTCAAAGCCCAGAGACGACCCATTTTGACAAGGCCATAAGACTTGGATAAACAATCAAGTCAAAAATAAATGGTTGTGCCCACAGGCTGCCTACGTGTCCCTTTGCAAGGAATCAAACTAGCATAGTTCTGGGGGAAGATGCAAATGATATACACAATGTAACTTTGAAAGCTGGACTCACATGTTTCACAAAGCCGACTATTTTGAAAACTCATGATCATACGAGATGATGCGATAAGCAATACAAAATAATAAGCAAGAATGAATACAATAAGCAAGATAACAACAAATGAAAGAGCAACTTCAATCTAAAATCAACATAAGTTCTATGCAAGAAGAACTAAAACACAATCTAATCACGCCAAAACAAGAGACGAGGGCAGAAAATACCGCTCAGGGTTGCGTTTCACGCATCTGAGAAACTGAGAAACCCATTCGAGGTTGTGTTTCACACATCTCGAGGTAAAAGAGAAACCGCTTGGGCTCACGTTTCACACGTCCTGAGAAACAAGAATAAAAATTGCTCGAGCCCACGTTTCACGAGTCCCGAGAAATAACCACTCGGGCGCGTGCTTCTTATGTCCCGAGGTAAAACCTGCCTAGGGCCGCGTTCCACACGTCTTGAGAAACAACCACTCAGGCGCGTACTTCGTACATTCCAAGATAAAACCACTTGGGCGCGTACATCGTATGTCCCGAGGTAAAACCACTCGGGTACGACTTTGTACGTCCCAAGGTAGAACCCGCGTAGGGCCACATTTCACGCGTCCTAAGAAATAACCACTAGGGTGCGTACTTCACACATCCCGAGGTAAAACCCGTCCAGGGCCGCGTTTCACACGTCCTGAGAAACAACCACTTGAGCGCGTACTTCGTACGTCTTGAGATAAAACCACTCGGGCACATATTTCATACATCCCGAGGTAGAACTCATCCAGGACCACGTTTCACGTGTCCTGAGAAACAACCACTCTGGTGCGTACTTTGTATGTCTCAAGATAAAACCACTCAGGCACGTACTTCATACGTACCGAGGTAGAACCTGCCCAGGGCCACATTTCACGTGTCTTGAGAAACAACCACTCGGGTGCGTACTTCGTACATCCAGAGGTAAAACCACTCGAGCGCATACTTCGTACGTCCCAAGGTAGAACCCGCCCAGGGCCACGTTTCACGTGTCCTGAGAAACAACCAATCGGGTACGTACTTCATACGTCCCAAGATAAAACCACTTGGGTGCATTCTTTGTATGTCTCGAGGTAGAACCCGCCGAGGGCCACGTTTCATGCGTCCTGAGAAACAACCACTCTGGCGCATACTTCGTACGTCTCGAGGTAGAATAACAGAGGGGTGTGCGATAGATGCACGAAGCGAACAAGTGCGATAGATGCACAAAGTGAATGTGTGCGATAGATGCACAAGGTGAACAAATGTGATAGATGCACAAAGACTTCAACTGGAACTCCTCTGAATGAACCATACATACAATATCGTTTGCCTATATAAGAAAGAAACTTGACAAGTGCGATACAGTAAGAATGCATGTTCTATGCAAAACAAACAACCGAGATACAATGTTAATTGAAAGCATATTCTGCGTGAAACGAGAACGGAAGCATATTCTATGCGTGATTCATAACGGATGCTAGACGCGCATGCAATATTCGTGAAATGCATATCTTATGCAACAACATATGTGAAATGCATATTCTATGCAACAAAGTGACATGCATGTTTTATGCAACAAAGTGACATGCATGTTTTATGCAACAAAGTGAAATGCATATTCTACGCAAGGTACAAAAGCATAATTTGACAAAATTAAATTCTGTAGCAGCTTCCGATTTACCTCTCGGAAGAGTTACAATATGGTTAAAGGATACACCTCGTTCAATTTGACAAGTGACGAACAACGTGCATCGAAAACACAGTTTTGAGATCCGTCGAAACAACCTGAACCCAAGAGTGAACCATCCCTACACTTCTTGGATAACCAAGGACACAAAACAGCATCAGAACTCCAAAGGAGGCCACCGACCACCGGCCGGCCATAGAAGGAGGCCGCCGACTATGTGTCGACCATTGGCGAGACAACCTGAACCCAAGAGTGAACCATCCCTACACTTCTTGGAAACCAAGGACACAAAACCGCATCAGAACTCCAAAGGAGGCCACCGACCACTGGTCGACCATAGAAGGAGGCCGCCGGCTATGTGCCGGCCATTGGTGAGCCTTGCCGTCCACTTGTCGGCCACCTGCCGGCCAACAATTGCAGCTCGGGGGCAAATTTGACTTTTTGGCTTGGGTCTTTAAATATACAGCTCAACACTTCATTTCCTCACTTCCCTACGGCCGAAATTACCCCCTCTCTCTAGGTGCTTCTTCTCTCTAGATTTGCGTTTTCTACGCATTTTCTAACCCCCCACGCAAAGTTGATTCGCTAAACCCTCTTTGTTTCCTCCATTTTGAACCAATTGAAATTTGATTTCGGTGCTTTCTTGAAGTTTCACCACTTCAGGCTTATTCCCCTCGAGTTTCTCTCAAGTTCTGTGCACTTTTCCTGTCTTTGACTTTTTCTTCCATTTTCTCTCTTCTAATGTTGACTTTTTCCAAGTTTACTATTTTTTTTTCATTTTTCTTCACTTTTTCACCTACTTCGCACCCATATTCAGATGGCGGATGATTGTACCATATGAAAGAGCTCCTCCAAAGGACTCCCCCAGCATTTCCACATATTCCCAAGGTAGTAGAGCCAGTAACTAATCTTAAGACAGACCTTGAGGTAGAATTCGAGCCTAAGGCCGAGCCAGAGCCGCTACCACTGAGGGTACGACCTTTCGATCCTCAGAGATACCTTCCCCAGACATATATCTTGCCTGCCGGAGGCATCAGACGCTTCACTGAGTTTGCTCGTAGTGCACTAGAGGACCTCCTGCTGAGGGAGCCAGCTTCTCACCTGTCAACCATTGTCGTTGAGGTATGAACTCTGTTTTCATGTATTTTTGCCTTTCTTTACTTGTATTTCTTGCACTACCTTTTATTCGACTATACTATCATCACTGCTTTCTCTAATCCATCTGTTCTTTATCTGTTGCATCTGTTTTCTGCCACAGGGCGAGTCTCGTGCCTTTAGAGGGTACGGTGCTATGACCACCTAAGACTGGTACGACGAGCTCCTCACTGGAGTTCACGACATCATAGACGAGACTAGATTCGGCCTATTCTGCTCTGGCTTGACTCGGGTCATCGTGAGCCATCCTCTTCTAGGAGCGCTCGTAGGGAGATGGTAGGACACCACCAACTTCTTCCACTTTTCTACTACAGGGGAGATGACGATGACTCCCTATGACTTCGCCATGATCACTGGCTTAAACGTAGGGGGCGATCCGATCCCTTTCGATACAAACATGGAGGAGTGATAGGTGACCTGGTTCAAGCTGCTGGGGGCGCATCCATCCATATACCAGACAGGTATGGCTAGATACACCTGGTTTGCCGAGCAGTTCAGAGAGACTGAGGCTGAGATGATAGAGGAGACTGAACAGTATGCCAAGGGCTTTCTGATGTTCACTTTCGGTACAACATTGTTTTCGAATAGGTGGAACACCGTAGGCCTATATTTGCTAAGCGCCCTGGTGACCCTTCCTTGGGTTTATTTTTATGATTGGGGCGGAGCTGGCTCGCCACCTTATATGGCTACATAAGCTCGACCTCCCGTGTAGACACCCCATTTTTGACCGTTCTCAAGACTTGGACGTCATCGTTTGAGCACCCGATGATTGTGCTCGCTTGTGTTCGTTTTGAGTCCTTGAAGGTCTCGGCTGAGCGCCTTACCTTAGAGCCTCTAATCTTGTTTGTTTTGTGCTTGGTTATGAGCCAAAACCGTGGTGCCTTTTGCCTGGAGGGGAGAAGGGCCTTGTCGGTCACTTTTGACCTTTGTCGGCCACTTTTCCCCCTTGTCGGCCACTTGAAGTGGTCGGTCGGCTAGGGGAGGTGGTCGGCCAGCCACCTAAAGTGGCCAACGACC